>VWZI01005110.1:1018568-1144632 GCA_013396835.1 Psilopogon haemacephalus
GTAGGCCACACAAAAAAAAAAAAAAAGAAAAAAATCTATCACCTTTGCAGACACATAGAAAAGACCTGGTCTGAACCGAGGCAAAACAGCGCTGGCAGGGTAAGAACTGGGATTGTTCCAGCAGAGAACAAAGCTTAGTTATGACACATTTGACCTAAATCCAGACAGGTTCTGTGTTTAGAATCCAAACCCATCCTTAAAATCCAAATTAAGAGCTTAATGAGTGGCTGAAAAACAGATGCACAGAGTCATTCCAAGCTATGTACTGCAAGCGCTGTATGCGCAGGTATGTGCTGCAGACTCCTGAAATACAAATCCTAACTGGAAAATGGATGTTTGCTAATTTAGATTAATTAAGTAGGCTGAGGATAGCAAACACATGCTATCACCCAGAAATTCACTTAGTGGAATTACTCTTTTCCACACAGATGGACAAAAATTAATTACCTGTCTCTTTCTCGACAAAATAATGATAACGTGAAGAACTTAGGAGAAAAACCCAAACCAGTTTTATTGCTTCTGTTTGATTCTACTTTTTTCTTTAAGATGTTCTTCCTTTTGGTCTGCTTTTCAGCTCTTCTCAAAGTCTCCTGCCTTATATGAAAACTCCTTCCCCGGGCTGTATTTTGTATACTCTACTGTGGAGTATTTGCCTACCTAGAGCACCTCTTTTCTTTGTCACATAGAAAAGTTTCCATGGTTTTGGCAATTACCTGTGTACACAGCTTCCATATTCTGCACTGAACAACTGTAATTTGGATGGAACTGAATTAAGAATGAGTATAGAAATGCCCTAAATTTCCGTTTCCCAGGTTATTGACCAGAAATATCACTATATGACCACAAACCAGAAATATGGCAGCCCTGTAGTCAAAATAACTAGGAGACGCAAGACTTATGCAGGCAAGGATAAGTAAAAAAAATACTGTTCTATCACATAGATTGGTAGAATCATAGAGTGGTTTAGATTGGAAGGGACCTTGAAGATCATTGAGTTCCAACGCCCCTGCCATGAGCAGTGACACCTCCCTCTAGATCAGCTTGCTCGCCCGAGGCCTCATCCTACCTGGCATTAAACACCTCCAGGAAGGGGATATCCAGAACCTCTCTGGACAACCTGTTCCAGTGTCTCACCATCCTCACTGTAAAGGATTTCTGCCTAATCTCCAGCCTAAATCTCCTCCAGCTTCAATCTCTTCCCCCTTGTCCTGTCACTACATGCCCTCATAAAACGTCCTTTCCCCACTTCTTTGTATGTCCCATTCAAGTACTTGAACTCTGCCCTAAGGTCTTCTTGGAGCCTTCTCTTCTCCAAGCTGAACAGCCCCAATGCTCTCACAGCCTGTCCCTATAGGGAACGTTCTCCATCCTTCTGTCCACCTTCATGACCTCCTCTGGACCTGCTCTAGCAGCTCCATGTCCCTCATGCTGGAGGCATCACAATGGGATGCAGTTCTCCAGGTGAGGTTTCAGCAGAGCAGAGGGGCAGAATCCCCTCCCTGTCCTGCTGCTCTCACTGCTTTGGATGCAGCCCAGCACATAGCTGCCTGCTAGGCTGCCAGTGACCATTGCTGGTGCATGGGAAGCTTTTCATCAACTGACATCCCCAAGTCCTTCTCCAGACTGTTCTCAAGCCAATCCTTGCTCGACCTACATTTTTACTTGGGATTGTCTCAACCCAGATGCAGGACCTTACACTTGGCCTTGTTGAACTGCGTGAGGTTGGCTTGAGCCTTGGTATCACAGAACTTCTGAATGTTACTCCTTCTCTTCCTGGTGTGAAATACCTTCCTTTTTTTTTTTTTTTTTTCAAGATGAGAAAATGGAAATATTTGAGAAACTGCAGCACACTGTAATTATTCTGGAAGAAAATTTGTATTCACTATTGGCACTTAATGAACAGACAACAGCTCACCAAACCCCAATCAATATGTAAAGAGCAAGAGGCAGACTGAGACAGACTGATGATGTATTTGTAGTGTCTCATTCTTCCAGTGAAAAGGATAAATAGATATTTCGTAACAGCAATGAGAAATAATTGCTGCTACACATAATAAACGTGTCTGAAATGAAAAGAAAGTATTTAATATACTGTGGGGGTTCTACAAAGAGTTGGTTAAAGCATAATATCACTTCATTCATTTCAGAACAGACGATAAACTTATTTATACATCTTGGTAAATCGTTCCTCTTAGGGTTTGTCTACTCACAAACAGAAAGGCAACAAGAATAGAAAGCATTTTAAAAGCCAGTAACAGACTAGTTTGGCTTGCAAGTATCAGCAAAATCTTGAGTATCACCTAACCAGTCTAAGGCAAATGTGTTTAGCTGAGATAAAAGTGATTGTGCTCCTAGAGACAATATATGCAGCTGTTAGAAGTGACCCTGATCAATGCCGCAAGATGCCAGATCTGTATTTTGCAGTTGAGGCTGATAGTTGGACTGTCAGTCCACCGGGAGGTTTCAGTATTTCATATGGTCAGGAAAGAAGTGGAATATTCATAGCCTTGAGCTAAGCCCACACACATGTTTCAGATAACTATGTAAATGTTTCCCGGGTTTGATTTCCTCTCCACCTCTTTTGAGTGCAGAAGGAACTGGGATCTTGTTACTTTAAGTGCTGCTGGACTGTAAACAAGCAGACTAAGTAGGTGATGCTGTAATTAAAGATCACTTCAGGACGTGATAAATGCCAGATATTCTTTAGGAAGAGTTGCCAGATGCCTGGTTCCACAACAGGGAAACCAGTCTTTCCAACTTGTCTACCTAAAAACAGTTTTAAAGAGCAGGTAGACCTACTCACAAGGTATTTGAGGCCACAGTACAAGCGCAGCTTCCATGTCAAATTGTTCTGTATATGAATGTGAAGCAAATGAAACGTGACAGATGGAATGGTGTGAGACTGAAGATTGTCTGTAGCACACATTGCAGAAATAGCAATGTGGGTTTTCATGTGCTGCAGGATGAGGGCCAAACCGCCCATCTTACAGTTCTCTGACCCTTGGAAATCCTGGTGGAGAAGCAATCAGTGTAGTGGATTTGATGACCTCAGTATGTGTCTAGAGGAGAGACGACAAACAGCCAGACTGATTGTATATTGTGTATCAGACAGTCATTAGCTGGAATGATTGCTCAGCATTCTTTAGGATCTAATTTTGAAACAGCGATTTACAGACAAGATTCTTCTGTCCCTTTGCTGAGTCCTCAAATCAGGGTTGTTTTTCCATCAGTGGACTGTTCTCAATCCTTACCATTCTACATAAAAAAATTCTCCCTTTGGAAGTGAAAACACACACACAACGTAAATTAAGGCAATATGGTTACCTTGTGCAACTGCCAGGGCCCTTAGGGAGCCATAAGGTCTTAACTGCCCTGACCAGCCTCACCTAGGACCTCAACTCACCCCTGTCTGCTCCCTGGTCCAGAAGCCCTACTTCAGCTTAGATAGGTGTTTCAGTCTTTATCCATTATCCTGGAGGTAATTCTGCTGCTGGTTGTCTCTCCAGTTCTATCTCCTGCTGTCACAGACCTGAGTTGGCTGTTGCAGCCTTATCTCCTGACTGGACTTCTGGTTGGACCTCAGACCAGACTTGTTACTTTGCTGTAAGGATGACTTGCTGTCAGCAGAACCTATCACTACCACCTACTCCATCACATTCAGTATGGCTGCTGAGAGCATTGCCTGTGCTTTTATTACCTTTGGCTCCTTGTTTCTCTTCCCTCCTGCAGAAGCCAGCCTCCGACCATTACTTTGTGGACTGGTAATGGTGCATAGACCAAAATTTATGTGCATCCTATGCTCCTGGCCTCAGAACTTTGTGAAAAATGTAACTTGCAGTACAGTTTGCATCACCTCAGCATTTGCATGTGTGATTTTCACTCCAGAGTTTTCAAGTACGTCTGTCACAAGATGCAATCTTAAAAGGTTACTCACCTTGGTCTGGATCTTTGGGACCTGGAATGCTGCTTTAGTCTTTATAATGTCACGTCTGATCTGTGTTTAAAACCAGAAATACATGATTTCATTTCAGAGATAGATTTTCAAGTACCCAGCAAAAACATATTAGATATTTATCAAAAATCACTTTTGAATATTCATCTAAAATAACAATCACAACCACAAGTGGTATATTTTGTAACTGAAATAATCACAAAAAAAATTGCTGTGTGCTCTCAGTGGGAATATTTCCAGGCAAATGTAGCTCCACATAAGAACTAAGTGTTTTGTGTTTTGTTTTTTTTTTTAACTAAAATGATGCTAAAAAAGTAACAGTGATGTTTTGACTATGAAATACTACCTCTGTATATTTATATATTCAGCTCAAAACATATTGGGGAAGACACAAGAACATTAAAGCATACTTGATGGAATCATTAAATAGTGGCAAAATTCTACTGGTTATGAATTAGATTTCTGGTGTTAGCTACAGATACTGATGCAAAAGTATCTGGTAGCATGGGGATGAACAGAATATGCAGATGTGATTCTGAAATGGATCTCTTCTGTACACAATTTGGTGAAGCAGTTGTGCACTGAGAATCAACCTTATCAGGAATTCTGTAGGAATGGGAGTGTTATTCCCTCAGCTTGGCTGTTCTGTGGCAGAAAACTTAATAGAAAAATAATATGTGGGTTTTGAGAAACACTGCCAGTTTGAAGACTTGTTGGAGTAGTATCCCATGAAGGCTGTTTGTCTCAAAATTAGAAGAACAATAAAGCAGTACCAGAGGTATAGGAAAAGTAGGTTGTGCATTATGCATCCAAAGAGGCAAACATTAGAATACAGATGTGAAATGCCAGAACAGCTATAAAGGAAACACCTAATTCCTCATCCCAAATAGAAATTCTGAAGTACTTTGAGATATATTCAAATACTGCAGTAATTTTTCATCTTCATACTAGGTATGTTCAGGTAATAAAGTATTTTCTAGCATACCTCTTCCTCTTCATGCTTCACAGTTGCGCACCTGAACTGGTTGGTATTTGCTTCCAGGAGCAGGTTCTAAAATTAAAGCAATGAGCTTAAGAGTTAAATTTGTTAGCAAAACTGCTCTGTCTCAAAATACCTTGCAATCCCAACCAGGTTATTAATTTCTTTCCAATGAATGAAAACTTGATTTAGCATTTGTAAGAATTTTCATTCCTGATTAAGGACTTGATGCAGGCAAGTCTTGATTTACTACACAGCTCTGCCTGGTTGTGTCTTCTGCATAAGACATCAAGCCTGTGATAGGTCTGCCCCTACAAAACAAGCTGCTTGTCCAGAGTTCAAATTAGAAATCTTCAGAATTATCTGTGGCACATCGATACCATAGGCAGAATTTGTTTCCACATAGCTAACAAACTCTTGGTTTTGAGTAGAGAAGATTACAACCTGGGTTTGTGAGCACCAAGGGTGGCTGCCACAAGCATGCCCCTAACAATAATTCATTTTAAAGGGAGGGAAGTACAAGTAGTTGTTGAGTATTTCTTTTTGCTGTAAACCAAATTGCTGATCAAAGCTATGAAACAGACCAGATGTTCTAATGGCTTTCTGGACAGCAGCTGTTCATGACACCACTGCTTCCATAACTGTCTAGAGCATGGCTTCCAGTGTTGTCACTCCTTGTGGGTGCTCAGACAGGGTGACTGTAACCACATCTATAGCTTCTGCAGAAATGCCATGAAACAAATGGTGATTTAAACACTTATTTCTTTCAGGACTTCAAATTTTAGCTTGCTTAGCAAAAAGCTTAGGGAATTGACATTTGTGAATGCTTTGGATCCCCTTTTACAACATTCCTGAGGCACAAAAACTGCTGTTCGCAGCTCTAATTTCTGTGGTGCCTTTCTTTTCTTCCTTGTATTCATGAAGTTTCTCCGATGAAGAATGTGGCTAGTTCATGGACTCACAGAATTGCTTTGGTTGGAAAAAACTCTAAGTTCATCCACTCCAACCGCTCCCTAACTCCGCCAAGATTGGTGCTGAACTATGGCGCTCAGCACCACATCTCTGCTCCTGAAACATCTGGAATGGGGGTGTTCAGCCTCCCCACCCCTCGCCTTCTTATTTCTCGGCAGCGTAGTTCAGCGCCGGCTTTTCGCGGCCGCGCAAGGCAGGCGCACTGCCGTGCACAGGTGGATGAAGGTGGGGTGGCTGCGGGACACTTGAGGCTCGCCGGCCGAGGAGCGGCCTCGGTGGCGCTCCGGAAGACGGGGAGAATGCTCCTATTTGCCGCGGCCGGTGCGGACCCCTCGGTGAGGAGTGGGACTGCCTGTCCCAGGGGGCTCCCGCCGGTGTGCGGGCGTGGGAGCGGGCTGCCGGTGGGGCGGCACCGGGCTGCCGGTGGGGCTCGGCTGTTTCGAGGCAGCGAGACCGCTGGGTGCCAAGCGGCCCTTTACTTCCCCCCAAGCTCGCTTCCGAGACGGATCCGGCAGATGGGCACTGCCGTCGCAACACCACTGCCGCCTGGATTTGGGAAGCGAGGAATAAGGAATTGGGAATGAAGGGAGAAGGACGAGCTGACATCCCTTCCCAGGAGATGGCAACAATCTTCAACTATAATAGGAGCTAACTCATCGAGCAGGATTGAGGTGAAAGTTTGGATTAAATAACGAGATCTATTTGGTTTTGCAGGCCCTCCCTTCTGCTTTCTTGATGCACAGACCACATACTCTGCTTCTTGATATCTCAGAATGCCTTCCCACTTTCTCAGCCTGCAGGAGTATGGAGTCTACACAAAAAATAAGTCAATCTGCTGATAGTTTAAAACACGGTGACATGTCGTTACTTACCAGTTATTATAGAAAATAAATTAAAATAGCAAACATTTTCTCTTTTGAAGCTTTACTTAAATGAATACCTCAATTATCCAGGCCCATCAAACTATTTGAAGTTCGTGAAGGGAAGTAATCATATTTCTACTGCCTTACATGGCTACTTGCATCACTTCTGACACAGCAGTTGTAAAGTGAATTATTTCAGGCAATTAGTAATAAGGAAGATAGAGAAGAGGTCATGGAACAGAGGATACAAACCTCATGACTAGAGAAAGAGCCAGGAGTTAAGGGCAAAGACAGATACGTTTCAGATGAAGTTCTAAGACTTGTGGAAATAGAACTTTACAAAAGAAACAGGTTAGAAGAAAGGGAAAACCAGAACAAGAACATAAGATACTTACTTCTGCTTTGCGGCGATTTTTAATTTTGATTTCCTCTAGCTGCTTTTCTTCCTTTGGAGCTTTGTAGGTGCTTGGGGGAACCTGTATTAAAAGGCAATAAAGATATAAAACATTCCAAGTGACACATTCTTGCAGGGAAAAAAAGAAAATCTCACATTAACTTTTAAAATTCTTTTTTTTTGTGCTGATGCAGAAGACATTGACAGATTGCAATTAGCTGGGTCTACCTGGGCTTTTCAGTTCCATCCAGTGTAATATAAACCTTCATCAAAAGACCAGAAAGAAAAATCTGCAACTAGATCAAGAAGGGTTAAAGAAATAACACCAGCCCTATCAAGGGGGAAACTGAAGTTTCCAGAAGGGGAAAAACTCTGTTTGGCATCTTATGAAGTTCAACTTCACAACACTGACGTCCAGAGAGGGCAGCTGAATAAAAAGCTCTGGAGCTGTCTGGCACAGTGTTTGGTAGTAGCAACAAGGTACAGAGGCTCCAAAGAAGCGTAGGGAAGAGAAATCTTTTCAAATTCATTAAATATCCAGAAACTCAATTGTAACTGAGGAAGTCTTTGAGCTGTCATGGTGAGAAACTGAGATGGCAGCTGGAGAAAGCAGCAGTTGTGTTTGTCTTGTCCCTGTACTCTCCCTAGACATCTGTGTTGGCCACTGCTAGAGAAAACACTGGGTGAAATGGGCCTTTGCTTTGGCTGACCCTGGCTCTCCTAGCATCCTTTTAGGGGAACACCTTTGGAAGTGTAGATGAAGAGTTCAGAGGCAGAGGACTGAGAGGGCCCTCCTAGCATGGGTCAAGGGTTTGGGAAAGCATCCCCACATGTGGTAGTTTGAGGAATCCTAGGTCTCCCTTAACAGACCCATAGGGTCTGTTAATATATCCTGCTCATTCCAGGATATTGCAATATTGTTATTCTATTCTGTCTTCTGGTAGCACAGCTTAAGAGATGGTTCCTGACTGATCTCTCCCTCTTCTCCTCCCTGCCTTTCTTCCCTTCTCTCTGGTAACAGCACATGTTCTTATCTCATGGTTCATGGAGAAGATGGCTGGCAGGGAATTGAGCTGCATCACTGCAGCCCACTGAGGCCCTATAGGCCCCAGCTGGGAAGGGTGGTTTTAGCCTATGCTCAGGCTGACTGGGGGTGGAAGGGGTAGAGTATTCTAGAATGTCAGTTTGGGCCTAATAGGGTTTTTTTTGGGTACTTGTTCTACCTGATTGCCTTTTGCATATATGCTTTCATAAATAGAATTTCTCTTTAAACTTCCAATCAGTGTGCAGTATCCTCATTCTTACTCCTGGAATGGGGTAGGAGTCATCTCTGTCCCAAACTGGTAAAGAAATGTAATTGGTGCCCAACATGGGGCTAAGCCATGAAGTGCTATGGATAAAATGCCCAGGAGAGACTTAGTGTTCGAGTGTTACGGATCAACAAGAGACTAGGGACTGTGTGGCTTTGAGCTAAGCTGAAAATTCTGGAGGATTTCAATATTTGCCTGAGCAACAAATTCCGCCCAGAAGCAAACTGAAAAAGACTGGATGTGTCCTCCTTGCGTGGGTGAGGTAATCTGCCAGTGTGCTGGACATCTGCTTAAACACTGATCTTGCTAAAAATGTTCTAGCTCAAGTAGAAGTTACAGAATTAAGGGGAGAAAATACAATCTATTGTACTGGGAGTTGGTTTAAGGAACATGGGGATCTCACCTAGCTGTGAAGAATGATGCTTTGGAAAACTCAGCGATCTGATGTAATTCTCACTGCTCTTCACTATCTGACATCATTATCTACAGGCCAAACACACAAACAGAATAAGGCAGCAATTAAATGTGCTGGTGAGAATGCTCAAGTATTTTTGTGAGCTTTTAAGTGAAGTAGAACTAGAAATTATTTCCCAGCAGTATCTAATAATTTTCATTATGCTTTTAAGGATGGAGAAATTAAAGCCCAGAGGATTTGCCAAGGGTTGCACAGGCAGTGAGGATCAGTT
Source organism: Psilopogon haemacephalus (assembly GCA_013396835.1). Taxonomy (NCBI): domain Eukaryota; kingdom Metazoa; phylum Chordata; class Aves; order Piciformes; family Megalaimidae; genus Psilopogon; species Psilopogon haemacephalus. The sequence continues at coordinate 1,027,725 of VWZI01005110.1, forward strand.
TGTTCTTCCCAGTCATGTGCTTTACCTGCAGGACTGTACTCATCTGCCAGCATAAGCTGAAAATCTCTCCTCAGAAGCTGCAATGCTTAGTCAAAGTAATTTAAGAAGGAGACTGTTCAGTCAGCTCTGTTTCAAAAATGATCCCAACCTTCTCATTTAGCCCTGAGATGCTGTGGTGATGAGTACCAATCAGACAGACAGACAATGCAGTTACCCAGCTGCTGGAAAAGGATGAACAAGGCACTCTAAGTAAATATTGAATTCCATCAGTAGAGAAATGAAAAATACCAAGCTGTACTTCATGCCAGCTCCTGAACTCAGTGTATGGGACACATCTCATATTGCTTTGCATTTTCTCTCTGCTATAGAATATACTGCAATCTAGCACAAAGAAACACCTAAAACAATACTTCTATTAATTAGAAAGTACTAATCTCACCATAGGGATGCAATAACTTATCAGTAGCCACTGCTCAAAATTTAGACATCTCCATCTGAATTTCCTACAGCTTGTTCCAACATTGAGCAGTTACTGTGACTGCAACAATCCCTGCACACACCACATGACAAGATCTTTGACAGATGTATGAAAACCATCAGAAAAAATGGATCTCATAAAACAACCAACTTTGGAAGCAAATGGAGGAGAACATTTCTGCAGCAGATGGAAAGAGGTTTTAACTTCCATGTATTCCTCTCAACTACACACAGCTCTCCACCATACAGTAGCCCAAACACCAGGCTGCTCTCACTTTATTCTCTTGCTATCTGGGCTCTCTTTGCAACCTTTGCTCATTTCAGTATCTAAACTGGTGATACTGGCAACAATATGGCAAATGAAAGTGAAGCTTAATTAGCTGAGATAGGTACAGCAAGGAACACAACATATGCTACTGCTACAGTAATGGCTTTAGAGTCACACAGACTTGGGAATTTGCAGGCTTGGCCAAAATGTAAACCAAATTTAGTATAATCCTAACAACAAAAATGAACTGCAGTAAATGCATCCACATAAAAGCAAATTTATTCTAAGAGGGGCTGCACAGCATAAAGGTACTGAAATGACAGCAATATGACTCATTCCTATACTGATTAAGTAGTTATTAAATGCAATTTCTCAGAGCCTGGTGTTAAGCTGTTCCAGTGTAAAATCCCATTAACTGTATAACACACTACCATTAAATTGCTCTGCCATCCCAAGATGTAAATGGTTCCTCAGAGCATTCAACACATGTATTATTTAAAACCTGAAGTAGTAATACAAGGTAGCAGGTAATGCCCAAAACTATGACTTGCAAGCTCACTTCCCACTGAATTTAAATATAGATTAATTTGGAGTCTTTATTAACTTCGTCATAGCAGCTTGACCCCAAATCCTGTTTGCCTTATCCCAGAGAGCCAACTTAAAATCAGTGGTGTGGCTCTGATCTGTACTAGTGTAACAGAATCAATATCTTAGGCAATGAATCAAATAAAAGCTTAGCATCCAAGGGTAAATCCAGTCTCATTTATATGTAAGAAATAAACATACACTGAAAAAACCTTAATTCAACATCAATACAAATAAAAAGGTGGAAAGCTGGAAGGAACCTTAAAGATTATCTAGTTCTAATCCCCATGCCATGGGCTGGGACAGCTGTACCTAGACCAGCTTGTTCCAACACCCCATCCAGCCTGCCTCTGAACACTGCCAAGCTTGAAGCTTCCACAGATTCTCTGGACAACCTGTTCTAATGCCTCTCCACCCTCATGGGGAACAAGTTTTTCATCATGTCTAATTTCAATCCAGCTTCTTCCACCTCTCCTCCTGCCACTTTGCCAAAAGTCCCATGCCAGCTCTCCTGCAGCCACTTCAGGTACTGGAAGGCTGCTCTAATGTCTCCCTGAAGCCTTTTCTTCTTCAGGCTGAATAACCCAAACTTTCTCAGCCCATTCTCACAGCAGAGATGCTCTAGCCCTCTGATCATCTCTCAAACTGCTCTAGCAGTTTCTGTTCTTGTGTTGAGGGCTCAAGAGGCAGGCACAGTAAAGGAATAAAATGGACAATTAGGAGTAAAACGGAACCTCTTGATACAGAAAGGAATAAAATCCCACCCTCAAGGAGGAGCTGCAAACCTAGAGGCCATCTCATCTCCAGTGAAACTGCTTTGCCTTGTATTTTGCTGAGAGCTCATCTACCAAGAAGCTAAACTTTGTATAGAAAAATCATTTGACTGTTCTTTTCTTCCTTGCTGCCAAAGCAAACATCTTACTAATCCAAGGACTACCAGAAACACTTGTATCAAGTTGGCATCAGTTCGCACTCATTGTGTAGTTCTACATCCAAAAGACACAAAACAAATACAGGAACCAACCTTCTACCTTACCTTTGTTTGGCTTACAATTTGCTTTCAGTTAAAAGAACTACTTTGGGGCTTTTTTTATTTTTAAGGAAAGGGACTCTTTCTAATAACCTCACAGACTTAAGCAAGCAGAATAGCAGCATGTTCCAAAAATCCTTGCCGATCTCTCAAAAGTTGTAGATCTTCTACAATTTTAAGAGTATTCAGTGTCCCACCACGACTTTGTGCCCAAGCACACATAAAATGTAGGCAGAGCATAATAATACTCACAGGTCGCCTTTTCTCCAGCACTGGTTTTGGCAGAGGTACAACAATGGCACGTTGTTTGGGCACAGTCAAATTAAATTCCTTTGGCTGGGTGACCATGGAAGTCTTGACAGTGGTAGCACGATTACTTAATTTCTCTGTGAGCTGTCCAATCAGCTGCTGTACTTTGGGCTGCCATCTTTAAACAAAACCAGATTTTTTTTTCAATTCTATCCCACTTTTTTTTCTTTCACACAAAATTACAGTGGGTGGGGTGTGGGGTTGGCATAGGTTCAGTTCTGTAATGCTTTCAGCCACTTGATTTTAATAACATTGACCTATGAATCTGTACTCATGATTTAGTTGGGCTGTGTTACTTCACCTCATGGCACTTTGGATGGATCTTTAGGGTCCTTCCAATCTGAACCTCTTTAGGATTCAGTGATTCTCCAGTTACCAGACAGAACTTCATGAGACAGAGTGACTTCAGCAGAAGCAGCAATTGATCAGCAAACTGAACTTTTAGGGGAGACACTCCTCATCTTTTGAGCTTTGAGGTGGACACAGATGACTGAAGTTCTGCTTACCTTAGCAGTGGATCAATCCAGTTCTCTTTTACATATGCTGAATCATAGAAATGGCTCCATTCATCTTTTATCCATGTGTTCAAGTTCAACACATTGAAGAAGAATCTAAGAAACTGAAAAGTGGTTTCTCTTAAATGTGAATACTGAAGGTATGGTACAGTATAAGACTATAAAAAGAGAGTTGTTTTTACTACAAATGCTGCTGCTGCTCAACCTGCTTGTATTTTACCCTGTAATTATAACCATAGGTGCTCAGTATTTGTAGCTTCCTCTTAGTTCTGTTATGACAGCCAATGTCTTTCAGCCCTAGTTTGTGTAACACTAATAGGTACTAAAATATTTGTAGTGCCTTAAAAAAGGGCCCTACAGTGTGGGGATGTGTTGGTGAATCTTTAATTTCCTTCAAACATTGTGAAACAAAAAGGTTTACTCAAAATTAATTACTACTGTAAATACACTCATCTTAGTATAATTATAGAGCAGAGTTGCAGAGTATAGCACACCCACAATCAACTCTTTATTAGCTATAGTTAGATGACCTCTTCTATGTAGACATACAGAGAGTTGGGGCTGTTCAGCCTGAAGAAGAGAAAGCCCTGAGGAGACCTTAGAGAAGTATTCCAGGATTTGAAGCAGGCTACAGCAGAGCAGGATAAGGACTTTTGACAAAAGCATGGAATGACAGGAGGAAGGGTAATGGCTTCCATTTGGAAGAAGCTGGTTTGAGATGAGACATGAGGGAGGAATTCTTCCCTATTAGGGCAGGGAGACACTGGAACAGGTTGCCCAGAGAAGCTGTGAAGGCTCCGATCCTGGCAGTGTTCACAGCCAGGTCGGATGGAGCCTTGAGCAATAAGGTCTAGTAGGAGATGTCACTGCCCATGGCAAGGGACTTGGAACCAGATGATTCTGAAGGTCCCTTCCAACCTGAGCCATTATAGGATTCTGTGATTCTATAATCCATGGAGCATAGGAAAGTGTCAGGCTGGGCACTATGCCTGAATTACCTAAATTCTTTTCTGCTCCCTGAGAGCTGGGCAGAGAGAACTACTGAGAACTACAGTAACTGCTGTACAATGTGGTTCCTTCTTTTACTGAAACGTAATTAATTGGCACATTCCTACTAAAGTGAAAGACTGAAATTTGGCACACTTACATATTGTAGGGCTTTACATTCCATAGAAAGAGCAACTAACATTTGAACTTCTCTTTCCCACTGAAGTTCAGCAGAAGGTCAAAAGTCTTTCTTTACAGCTTGAACTGTTCAACCGGCCTTTTGAAACCAAGCCTTGAAGAATGGCACTCAGATTCAGCATGTATCACTTACAGCAATAAAAATTCCAGACTTGAACCTGAACTTTTTCATTAAAATTCTTGGAAATGAAAGTGCAAGGAAGCACCATGCTGAAATAATGGCAGTAACAGAAAAGAGCACACTAAATAACCCTGACATTAGGAGCCAGACTGGAAAGCAGTGTGCAGTCACTTGAGCTTTGAATGGAGACTGAAGAGTTTATTAGTTCAGACTTGGCATCAGCCCCACCTTGGGCTGGCTTCCACAGAGCTATATAGGCCTTTGCATTTAGTGTTTAATTCCAGGACTACCAAGGAGCTTGCTAATTCACATGTAGTGCCAGGCTCAAGGTGGCTCAGAGCTTTCTGACTAATTGAGCTATAAACAGTTCAGATTCAACTCAAGGTGCTTGGCACTGATGTTCAAGAGCTGCAGAAACCCTGCTACCTGAAATCTAGTCTTGATGTGAGCATTTCCAAGGAACTAATATGTAAATTTGGTCTTGTTTTCTGGAGAAAAGGAGGCTGAGGGAAGACCTTCTCACTCTCTCCAACTCCTTGAAAAGAGGTCCCAGTGAGATAGGTGCTGGTCTCTTCTCTCAAGTGATAGGAAGAAAGAAAATGGCCTCAAGTTGCACCAGAGGAAATTTATATTGGATCTTAGAAGAAACTTATTCCCTGAAAGGGTTCTTGGACACATGAACAGGCTCTCCAGGGAGGTGGTTGAATCCCTGTTCCTGGAAGCGCTGTCAAGATGCAGAAATGTGGTGCTGAGGGACATGGTTTAGCACCAGCTTTGGTAGAGTTAGAGTTGGACTTAACGATCTCAAAGGTCTTTTCCAACCAAAATTATTCTGTGATTCTATGATTTGTTGTGCTTTTGACAGAGTCAAAAGACTGAGCAACAACTGATGGACTGAGTGAGCATTACCCTTGTCTAGATACTTCTGCTCTTCCCTAAAACTGCAGATGCTGGCATAGCTCCACACCATCCCCAAGAAGACATTTCCTCCCTAAAAGCATGACTATAAACTAAATATGCAATTTAAGGAAGCTGGTTTTAGGTGCTTCCAGATTCAGTGGTGTTTGCTAAGTATAAGGTAAGGGATGCATTTCAGTCCATTGGGCTAGAAACTCATTCCTTATCCTTTAGAGGACCCTAATTTGAGTGGATTCCATCAGACAGATAAAGGTCTGATCACACAAATGGATCTCACTCAACACCACTCACCTGAGTAAATTCTATCTGCATGATTGATAAAGTTCCATTTAGGCTGTAATGTTCAGAAAAAATAATAGTTTTTAATGAAAGTAAATCTATTCTAAGTAAATAAATGTCAAAAAGCTTTCTGCATCCCAAATCATCTCAGAGAGAAATCAGCAGGCAACATCTACAGGTCAGCATCCTCAAGGAGAACCCCAAATTTCTGATAACTTTTGTTGCTAAGGCTGCAGATCTGCCTTCTGCTGGGCTTGTTTGTTATGTTGCTGGGGGGACCAAATGCTGCCAAAGGCTTCTAAATCTTCTGCTGCAGGTGCATTAGCTAGGTACCATGGTGATGAGGATCTGATATGATATTAAGCAAAAAAAGAAGTTCCATTTACAGGAAAAAAAAAGTAGCAGGTGCAGACCCTTACATAATGAAGCAGAAAAGAGTTGTTTCAGACAAGAAGGGAGAAATTATCTGCAATGGAACATCAGGGCACTGACTCTTAAGCCATCTAAAGCTAGGTGAATGGAATCAACAAGAGATAACTGGCATGAGGTGGGAAATTTGTGTTGCTAGCTGAATGAGCTCAAGATGCATCCAATCCAGTGGCTGGTGCCTAAGATGTTTACCAAAAAAGGGGCTAGGAGAGCATTTTAGACAGAGTGATTAGTCTGGCTGCCAGATTACGATAATTCTTCCAGCCACTTCCCTGTTCTTTCTAACAGTTAATGCAATCTATCATTTTTGTGTCTGAGTGAAATGAATAAAACCCATTCTGCACTAAGCCCATCATAACAAGGGAATGGAGTGTTTCTAGAAAGGTTATGCAGCCAGTAAGACCTCTTCTCTCTCACATGTCACACAGCAAGTGCTCTCATTAAAAAGACATTGGCATCCAGACGAACATTCCAAGTAGTAAGTATCGGGATAAACCGTAGCCTTTTGAGTATTAACCACCAAATTTTGCCTGTCTCTTTAATTCCATATTTGTTATTCAAATACCGTGTTTGGATTGTGCTTTGAAACATCTAGATTATCAAAGTTTACCTATGCTGCCTCACCAGGAATTTGACTTTTAGTCCATGGAAACAGAACTCGCAAGAAAGCATTGCCACTGGGTTTATCCCTCTGCCTCTTTTTACAACACAGCTTTTAAGAAAATCAGCATTATCACCCACTCAAAAAGGAGATTCTTCTCTTTAAAAAAACAAACAAACAAACTCACAAGAATCAGCAAACAGCTAGTAGAGAAAACCACAAATGTGTGACTCCAGAGAGGAAAAAGCAGGCTGAACTTTGTTGTAATTTAAATTTTCCCAGTTGAATTTATCCTGATAGTTGAGACAAATAATCTGATTAATCAAGCACAACGAAGATATCATTAACTAATTTATACTTTCATTACCTTTTGCATTTTTACAGTGTCCAGAGATTTCACAATTCTGCTGAAGTGCTGAAAACCGAGCTCTTCAAGTTCAAAAGTAGCCAGGTAACAAATAACTATCAAGAGACACAGACATGTAAAATGCAGCAGGAAGTTCTAATAAACCCACACCCTATACTCAGCGTGCTCTGGAATTTAGGCTGTTGCTTTAATTGCTCTTGATGCCTGCAAATACCTGCTTGCAAAACTGGGAGATCTGCTGTAACAGTTTAGAAACCTGTAAGGCCAAAGGGAGGACCTTGCCACGATTCCACAGGGCTTTCATTGTGCCAACATCACCACTACAATAAGCAGCTCTGTTAATCCCTACATGCCTATTTCCATTCCTTCCTTTAATTTCCTAGAGTTTCTTCTCTTGGGCAAGTACGCTCATCCACACAGCCAAGTTAAAACAGATAGAGGATTTCAACCTGCAGCACTTTTTTGATCAGTTCACATGTTCTAATTCAGAACATGGGACTGTTAGAGCAGATCCAGAGAGGGCCATAAAGACAATCCAAAGACTGGAGCACTTCTGCTGTGAAAACAGGATGAGAAAGTTGGGGTTGTTCAGCCTGAAGAAGAGAAAGCTCTGGGGAGACCTTAAGAGAACCCTTCAGGATTTGAATGGCTGTACAGGAAAGCAGGAGAGGGACTTTTCATACAAAAGTATAGGGGGATGAGGGTTAATGGCTTCAAGCTGGAAGAAGCTGGATGGAGATGAGACATGAGGAAGAAATTCCTCCCCATTAGAACAGTGAGACACTAGAACAGGTTGTTCAGAGAAGTTGTGGAGGGTCCAAGCCTCCAAATGTTTATTCCAGGTTAGATGGGGTCTTGAGCACTGTGGTGTAGCAGGAGGTGTCCCTGCCCATGGCAGGAGATTGGAATTAAATGATCTTGAAGGTCCCTTCCTACCCAAACCATTCTTAGATTCTATGATTCTGAGAGACATGACTGAAAAGTTTCTGACAGCATTACATTGTTGGAAATTGCTCTCTCAGTCAGAGAGCTGACACTGACAAGTGTCAGTGTAAAAAAAAAAAAAACTAATTCCGAGAAAAATTAATGTGAGCAGAAGACATTAAAGAGTGTTTTCATAGTGACTTTTAAAAATCTTCTGAGTTAGAAAAAAGCCCCAAGTTTTTAAATGGTGACATTGTCTGGGAAACACAGCCCTCTATTTGGCACCCTTGGCAGGTATGCAGTTCCACACAGGAAGAGGCACAGTCAGTGCTGTGCCATTTTTGCAGGCTTGTAAAGCTCATGAGCTCCTGTAGCAGCTTTTGTTTGGCCATATTCACTTTGATCAGCCAGGCTTCCCTTCCACTGCAGTATTTATCTGCCACCAAATAGCAGTGATAAAAATCAGTAAATTCTGGCCAATGTGCTGCAGCCAGCTCAGGCTATCGACAGGCTTCAGTCTTGTGCTTTCACATAGCAACATATTTAAGCAGCCTTAGCAGCATATACATTTATCTCCCAGAAGCTCTATTAAATTCAAATCTGCTCACACATAGCAACAGCCTTTATAAGCAGCTTTGATCATTTAAGTGTCAATGCAGCTTGGTAAAGGGAATCACAAGCAGCTTAAACCAATGTAAGCCAATGACCTTAGCCTCTCCACTTGTTGATAAAGGAGAATTGTCCTGGCCCTACCCTCTGCCTATGATTAATGGAGGCTTTTGAGTGGACCAGTCCTGACAATCCAATTATAGCAACACTCAGCTTAAAGGTATAATTTATGTACCCCAGACACTGAAAAACATGGCTCTGGAGAAATGTAGACAATGAAGTATTACCATTTTGAATAAACTCAATATACTGTTAAATTTCTTCTCTAAAAGTTTAGGTTCCCTTTCACTTTTTGTTGGATTTATATTTCTATACCTTTCCAGATGAGGACAGAACAAGCAGAATCGACATGAAAAAATTTAGCAGCTTTTAAAACACAAAAAGTAGATATATTGAATATGGGGGTTGGGTTTCTTTGGTAATTTTCAACCACTTCGAATTAAATTGACTGGGCTTTTTAATGTGCCCACAAAGCTTCAGAACATATCTGACATGGAGAACCAGTGCCAATATGATTTGTCTTTCTAACTTATTTGGGGACTTAATAAATCAAACTTCAGTGTATGCATATTGAATGCATAGCATAGAAAATATTTTTTAAATTACTTTTTAATGTATTTCTCACTGCTTGAGTTAACTTTGGGAGCAGCAACTACTCTGATTAAGTAGTTTGTACTATCAGCTATAGCTGTATAGTAACTGATACTAACCAAGTAACTAACAAAAGGAAAATGATGGACCTCATCCATGGAGACAGACTGAAGCCTATTTATGTCATTGTGATGATCAGTAATGAAGAATTCTGTGTATGGAGAGAGGCAATCTTGTCTTCCTACTGTGAGGCATACTGTGCTCCTCAGCAGGCAGAGCTGTTACACCATTTCATAGGTGAATGGCAGAGGTACTAAGTTGTGTGGAAGAGAATAAAAAGAAGTCACCAAAGAACACTTTTTAGGGATGGCTAATCTTCCAAGATGCTTTTTGCATTCACTGATGCCCTTTTCCATCTGCATATTACCTAATCTGCAGGAATGTTCCCCAGGCAAAATTCCAGTTAACACCTGTGAGAGCCCAGCCTAAGTCACAATTTTAGGCTTTTGTGCTGGTTTGCACTAATCGGAGAATTTGTGTGAAAAAATTAGACTATAGGCTGAGAGAGGAAAATAGATGAAGCTACTTCCCTCAGAGCTCTATTGAGGAAGAAAAAAAATTGTTTTAAGAGTTGTAACCCAAATATACATAAGTCAGAGTGCTCCAGGCCTCTCTAGGCTGTGGCTGTTTCTTGCATGGCTCCTTTGTCCCTGCCTTTTGTAGCTAATTGTCAATAATTCCACTAACTTCTTTTCTACTGATAAACCCCCAGCCCATGTACCTATGCCCATCTGCTTCATCAACAGATGGTAAAATGAGATTGGGGAAGGGGGGAAAGGTGGTAGGGGTGGTTAGAAAACCTTTCTTAGGGATTTTGATCTCTGGGAGGGCTGTGGTGTTCCTGTATTGCCTTTTCACTGTGTATATCTGTAAGTAACTGTTATACATTGTCAATATCTGCTTGTATATTGTGCATAGCTGTAAATATAAAGCTTCATTTACCAACTTCCAGCTGTTCTGAATCCTAGCCTGGGTTATATCAAAGGGTGGGGGTCAGGTAACTGCTAAACCACCACAGCTTTACATCATAAGCCCATTAGAAAAACTTCATAGTGCACTGGGCACAACAACAGCACCTCACATGTAATAAAACATTAAGACCTACCCTAGTAAAATCACCTGTTTTAAAGCGTAAACGTTTGGTGCTTTGAAGAAAACTCACCTGCATAGAGATTACGTTCAGAAGCCAGGCTGTACCTCCCATCCTGAACAAAAAAGGCATTGACTACCACATCCAGCAAGGATTTATATTCTACACATCCAGCTAGGGTATCCAGCACAAATTGTTCTTCTGTCACGTTAAGAGTCTGCAGAGATAGAAAATTAATACTGATTAACGCATTCTGGGCAAAAAACGTTGGCTGTGTACAAAAAGAAGTACAACCACTGTGAAGCAATTGGGAAACATGAATAATGCACAGCAGAGCCTTTGGTAGGGCTGATGCACTTCCAGTGCCATCAGATATGGGCAGGTGTATTGGGTTTAAGCTACCTACCCCTAAGCCCAAAAGCCCAATAAATACTCAATTCCATTTGGAAGTAAAAAAATATAAAACTTCAACAATAAATAGGAAGTAGAAGGGTTTTTTTTCAGAAGGTGGGGAAAAAAGGGAACAGAATGCAGGGTAATGGAGGATGAGGGGAAATACAGAAATTGAAGAAAAGGAGAAGAATGGGAACAAAATACACAAAATAGAAAATACAACCCATGGAAATGGAGCTTTGAGTCCAAATGCTGGAATTGATGATTGGATGATGAATGAAAGCTGAATGCAGGCTTTTTGTGATAAAATGCAGTTAGTTAAGAGGTCAAAATAAAATGGTGATCCTTCCATGTTTTGGCTGAGGAGCACATGGTAGTCTAGCAGCAGAACAGCAGGCAGGGCAGAAGAAAGAAAAGACAGCCTTTCTCCTCTTTTTATAGCAAGCAGGAAGTGGGAGGTGCTAATCATGACACCAGGTGGGTTTAACCCATTACAGCAGGCCTACAAATTAATGGCCCTTGTTAAGCAAAATGTCACCTTCCCCAATGTCAAACTTTTGGTTTATCTGCTGACATACACATGTAGCCAAAAGGCCTTGATGTGTGAATATCAACAGTTAATACAAAGAAAATTTGAAGTCTCTAAGCTACAAGCAATGACCAATGATTAACTCAGTCAGTAATACCAGAAAGTTTCACTAAGACCTTGCTTTTCCAGTAGAAAACCTGTTCTTTGTTGGTGAAGTCTGTGCTGCCTAGGGAGACTGAACTGAGGGGAGAAGCTGGGCAGGGTTATGGAAAAGACTCATCTGCTTCTGTAACTTAATACGGGAGAATCATAGAATGGTTTAGGTTGTAAGTGGCCTCAGAGATCATCTACTCCAACCTCTCCACCATGGGCAGGGACACCTCTCAACTAGACTTGGTTGCTCAAGACATCATCTGAACTGGCCTTGCACAACCCCAGGGAGGAAGCATCCACAACCTTCCTGGGCAGCCTATTCCAGAGTCTCTCCACCCTTGTAATGAAGAACTTCTTCCTAGTCTCCCTCAGCTTCAAACCATTCCCCCTTGCCCTGTTGCTAGACACCCTTATGAAAAGTCCCTCCCCAGCCTTCTTATAGGATCCCTTCAGGTATTGGAAGGCAGAGAACATGACTCATTTAAACTAAACCTGTGAATGCCAGGTTCTTGTCACTGCAGGCTGTTTCTTGTCCAGCTGAGTGCCCAGTCATTCAGAATGTTCATGCAGTACCACAGTAGAACAGGAAAAGGAGGATCAGCTGCTCAGCACATGCCAGTTGGATTGTACCTCATAATCCCTTTTAAAAGTTTGGATGCTCCTGAACTTTACAGAGTCATCATGAGTAATCCAAGCATTATCTGTTACTACATGAGATACGCTTCTAGAACGAAACACCTTTAAACCTTGCAATAAAATCTGAGGCCCAGAACAGTTTGTTATTATGGGAATTGAGAAAGGACAGCCACACTATGACAAAATGACAAACAGTAATGAGCCTTTGACTTAAGGATGTTAGCCAAGAAGCGCCCCCCCCAAAAAAAAAAAAATAGGCAAAGTGCATCTTCTGAAAACATGTAGTCCACATTTGATATATGATCTCTCCCACAGCTCTGAGATGTGGGAACAACTGAATGGCAATAATACATCAGATGAGAGGTTCACCTTGCCTAGTAGGCTAACTGCTAGCATCTTGAGTGCTTTATTTCCCTAATGTGATTCATTTTGGGTTTAAAGGTATTCTCAGAGGCTGCTGGAAGGAACTCAGTGAGTTTTCTGACGTATGATGCTACATAGGGCTTTGAAACCGAGCAAATAAATAACAGCTCTAATTTCTACATGTAAAAAAATCATGCAGGAGCATTTCAAGTGTAATTCCCCAGGCTGTCACTCACAGGAAGCATAATTCTTTCTCAACACTCCTGCTCAAAAGCCAGGATCCACTCCATCCAATTTTTGCATCATCCCTGGGAAAGAATAGTGCCTCCATATAATTGTTTCTGTACCCATTTATATAACAAACAACTTTCAACGTGTGTTAGTTGAAGGAGTAGCATGAATTAAATGGAGAAGCACCTGCAAAAAGCAAACTTTGCCACTGTGGGTGAATGGTACTAAGGGTGGTTACAATGAGACCTGTTTAAGGGCAAGAGAAATTAGATAAAGGTGGGTAAGGAGAGAAGGAAAAGCTCTTGTTTCTGGAGAGGAGGAAGGAAAGGAACATCAGCTGTGGTCTGCTGGAGATTTCTCAGGATAAAGATTTAGTCTGAGGTGAAACAAACATTTTAGAGAGAAGATAATATTTGATTAAAAGATAAAATAGCTTTCACCTCCAGAGAGAAAAGAGCAGTAGTATATACTGAACTTGTCTACTTCTGGGCAGAATATATGCACATTTTGCAGATGCAGTCTGATTAATTTATAGTGCTTCAGAGATCAGTGCTAGTCCTCTCCACGGGTCTAATCAAAATGCTTTAGATATGAATGTATTCCTATTGACTTCATGGGGTTTTGAATCAGTCACCAGAACCAGGTCCTTTTTCCTTCTGAAGTTAGTCAAAACGCTTCCAGTAATTTCAGTGGAGGGAAACCCCTGGGACCTTCTGATATCAGTAGCAGAATGTCCTGCTTCTGCTGTTTACAGTCTATGTTGCAGTCACAAGCCAGGATTTACACCTTCATGTGCTCTAATGCTGACCACATTTCATGTTATTTCCCCTTGTATTTAGTATTAAATGACAAGAGAGGGACACTGCAGAAAAAACAGATTCCATCCCTTCCTTAGGAAGATCCTCACCTGCATTCTGTTCTGGAGCCCCCAGCACAAGAAGGACCTGGAACTGTTGGAGAGAGTCCAGAGGAGGCCATGAAGATGATCAGAGGGCTGCAGCAGCTCTGCTATGAGGACAGGCTGAGAGAGTTGGGGCTTTTCAGCCTGGAGAAGAGAAGGCTTCCAGGAGACCTTAGATTTGCCTTACAGTATCTGAAAGAGGCCTACAGGAGGGCTGGGGAGGGACTATTCACGAGGTCTTTTAATGACAGGATGAGGAGGAATGGGTTTAAACTGGCAGAGGGGAGATTGAAATTGAATGTTAGGAGGAAGTTCTTCACAGCGAGGGTGACGAGACACTGGAACAGGTTGCCCAGGGAGGTTGTGGCTGCTCCCTCCCTGGAGGGGTTCAGGGCCAGGCTGGATGAGGTCTTGAGTGACCTGATCTAGTGGGAGGGGTCCCTGCCTATGTCACAGGGGGCTTGGAACTGAATGATTTTTGAGGTCTCTTCCAACGGAAACCATTCTATGTTTCTATGATTCTATGCATTTATGTCAGTGACTGATAATACAAATTAGAGCATTTTTATTCACCACATGTACCACAATAATCTTGCATGACATTATTTTCATATTTTAAACCAAATCTGTGACTTTTGACATTTGGGGATTTTGCTCACAGCTGAGTGGGCATGTGTGAGACACAGCTGAACCAACACAAATGAGAACTAGGGAGAGTTATGCCAAATGACACCACGTTCTTGTGAAATGGAAAGCTCACAAACAGCTCCATCTTGCTATCAATATGAGAGGGATAAAGGAGAAAAGCAGTGCTTTTTGGGGTGGCTCTAAGAGAAGTGAGCTTTTCAGTAGATGGGATTTATAAAGGTCAGTGTGGTGGGTCTGATCCTGCAGCTCTAGCTGAAGCGAATCAGCGTGCCGAAAAGAAAGGGAGCGATTTGCATAAAGGCACAAACCTTGCATGGCAACTTCTGTGTGAAAATCTGCCTCTTGTTAGCATAGCAAAAGCTTGATTTTAACAGAAGAGAGGAAGGATGGAAGAAAAAGGAAGAAAAATGCCTGGGACTCTTCAGTTTGGTGCAAATCTCTTGTCTGAACTGAGTCCTTGGACAAGCAGCAGTAGTTGAGAGGTGTCTCTGCCCACTGGAGAGGGGTTGAAGTAGATGACCTCTGAGGTCCCTCCCAATCTAAGCCATTCTATGATTCCACTGCTGTATAGCTAAAAATCCAAGGTAGTGTTTCAAAATTTTCTGGTTTGCTGTACTAAATGCCTTGTTCCCAGGTTTAACTAATCCAGTCTTTGTCTAGCAAGTCAGCTCTTTGGAATGCTGTCACTAATTCTGCTAGTTCAGTGTTTCAATCCTCTTACTCTACTGAGCAAATAACTGCAGAATCTAGCCCACAAAAGGAGATCTGCCTGCCTTTGCTATCAAGATAACTTCACAACTGGCTTCCATTCTGCCTGTTGTGTCTTACTCTTTGCTGATGTCATCCCCCAGTTCTGATCTGACAAGGCTGCAGCGTGGAATGAGGGCTCCAACAATGCAGTCTGATAATACATAGCATGCAGAGACAATAGCAGTCTAAACAATGTGACTGTCTTCCCTTAGTGCCTTCCTAAAGCTGATTCAATCCAGTAGCTGCATCAGCACAAGTCAGGGTGTCACTGAGGACAAAGAGAAAAGAAGAGGTGACAGACTGTGTCAGGTAACTGCTTCAGTCAGAATAGCTCCATACTGGCAAATTTTGGCCTGGTTATTTGCAGTACTAGATTAAAATCAGGTTGTTGATTCGCTATCACTTGTCCTCTATCCCACTGTTCAGATGGCCACTTATATCCTCAAAGCAAGAAGAGCTGGTGCTGTGAGCCACCCTCTGAACTGCATTCGTAAATGGGTGCTGCTGACAGAAACCTCTATTTGGAAGGAGTAAGTGAGATAGGAAACTCAAAACCATCTTAGTCCAAAGAGGAAGAGAAACTTTCCCCATCATTGCCAGATCCATTTTAGAATGTTGTTGCTTTTCTGTTTTCTGTTGCTACCCAAGCAGGTTTTCAACCTCTCTGCTCTTTAGTTTTTTTTTTTTTTTTTGGTGACAACCATAAGAAATTTGGAATTTTCTTCATGAATGAAGAAAGAAAAGAGTAAAAGTTAAAGCAACATGTTAGAAAACAGATACCTTTGTGTTTAAAAACACATAGAACAAATTAGTTATGGGAGATGAACTGAAATTCAATATACCTGCAGTGTCTTGGCTGTTTCATTCAGAAAATCCTCCACGCTCTGATTTTCAGGGTTAAATTTGTTAAGCTGTTGGACTATTACTGCAATATGTTTTCCACGGCCGACCATCTTCACCATGGAGAATCCTATAAATACAGTAAATCATTAATTTTTCATGCCTCCTTCAGTGGCAGCATCATATGTGTTGATAGGCTTGCAGGGAAGATGTCCTGCAGTAATGCAGAAGAGTAGCTTTACAGAGTGACAGTTACTCAGAACAGCACACAGCAGGAAACGGAACGCAGTACAAACACCTACAGAATAAGACATACACCTCTGTACTTCTTATTCTGCAGATGTGTCAAAAGATCCCTAAGATGCTACCCGAACTGGCTTCTGTGTCTGGTTATTTGTTGAAATCGTATTTATAAACACATAATAAAGATATGAAGCAGTTATAAAGTCAGGAGGACCCGACAGTTTCACACATGGAGCATTTTTGCCCTTTCTGTTTTCGGAGGTCTCCTGTCCGACTGCAGCTCCCGTGCTGCCAGCTGAGGCCCCCGAGGCCGCAGGAGTGCAGTACCCCGGGTCCTAGGGTGGCAGCCGCCGCCTGCGTCACCTCAGACACCCTGCGCTGCCCAGTCCCGTACCTTGCTGCTCCCGCCAACCCGGGCAGGTCCTCTCCGGAGCCCGGCAGCCTTCTGTCAGCGCGGCGGGAGCGGCCTGGGGGACCCTTCGGCTGAGGAGACCCCACTGAGGCCGCCCGCGGCTCGGCCCGGCGCGGTTGCTAAGGGGCGCAGGGGCTGCTGGGAGCTGTGGTTCTCTCTGACCCGAGCCGCTGTGCCGCAGGCCTGTACCATCGCAGGCGAAAGACTACCTGGCCGGGAGTGAAAGATGGCGGCGATTGTTTGGCCCCGTTACCAAGGCATTCGCTTCGCCTTCTGTCTATTTGTGTGCTTGGGGGCGGCTAGAGATTTGCCAGACGCTTACCAGACAGCCGGACAGGACTGGTTTCAACAGACAGAGGCTGGCGAGCNGTGTTACGCAAATGAGCGGCTGAGGGGGCGGGGCCGCCTCGCGGCGGGGCCGCCCCCACCCGCCCCCTTATTGGTCGCGGGAGCTCTTAAGGAGGGCAGGCGTGGGGCTCCCTGTGCGCATGCGGCGTCAGGGCGCCGCTGCCGGCCGCGCAATGTTTTGGGGTCTGTCAGCGCGGCGCCGAGCCCTGGCTGCCGGCGGCTGGTCCCTGCGCTGAGGGCAGCAGCGCCTCCGCAGCGCTTGCAGCCTCTGCCCTCGGGAGCGGAGGAAGCCGGAGACGACGAAAGGATAACGAGGAAGAGCAGGAGAAGGCTGCGGCTATCCGGCGAAGCCTCCCGGCGAGGGGCAGGGCTCGCCCCGGTCCTCGGAGCGGTGCGGGCGGGAATCCAGGAGCCCTGTGGCAAGGCGTTTCGGCGGCGGTGCCGTGGCAGCGGCCGCGGTGATGATGAATAGGTTCAGAAAGTGGCTCTACAAACCCAAGGTAAGTTGCGACCAGCCGCCGAGCGGTCGTTGTTGTCCGGTGTCGCGTCGGCTTAGCTTCGTCCCCAGCCGCGGGGTCACCCTCACCCCCTCGGATGGGAAGTTGAGGTGCAGCGAGCAGTGAGGGACGTAGAGCCGGGCGCGCAGTCTCGGGTCGGTTCCTGCCGGTGTCTCCGGCCGGGAACCGCCGCGGCGGAGATTCTGTGAGGTCGGCACGGAGCGGGGTCAGTGTTTGCTCAGCTTCGGGGGGGTCCCGCGGGACACGGTCCGTGTCTGCTTCGCCGTGGGGAGGCGGCAGGGTTGGCCTGTGAGGAGCTCTGTAGCGGGCGGACGGCTCGTCCCGGTGTGCGCGGAGCGGCTTGTCTGCTGCGGGCGGAGAGATGACAAAGCAGAGTCTGTGCTTTGCTGCCGGTTGGACTTGACGGGACCTTGGCCCGGGGGCGCGTTGGGTTCTTCGCGGTTTCGGTGGCGTTCCCGGGGTTACAGCGGCACCGAAGAGCCTCAGAGAGGCTGCGGCGCTGCCGGCGCATCCCGCGGCGGGCACGACAGCAGGGAGGTGGCTCTGCCCACCTTTGCCGAGCTGAGCCAACCTCGGCCGTGCTCCCGGCGCCGCTGGCCGCGCTTGCACGGAGCCCGCGCCCGTAGGGAGGAGGTTCGGGCGCTCCCGTTCTGTTCTCACGGTGCTTGCCTGCGCCTGCAACTTCCCGAGTTAGAAAGGTGTCGAATTGGTGCGTGGTTCCTGCCCTTTTCTTTTTGTTCCGCAACTCTTGGAAGGGATCCAAGAATCATAGCTTGCTTTTTAGTGGAATTATTTTCTGGCACGAGTTAAATGACTGTTTGGAGAGTGATCTTGTGATGTTCAGATCCTGTACGAAGGACACTGCTGGTTTGAAACATCTACAGCATCGGGGTTTTGTGCATAGCAGTCAGTATAGTTACTTTATAAAGTTTTGGGGTTTATTTTGGCTTGTCTGTTACTACCACCCATTCTTTGCCTTATGTTTTGATGGCAGTAATAGCATTAAGCCTCAGTTTCCTGAGCCTTCTTTTTTGCCCAAGTTGCAGCTGATATGCTGGGCTTTGAAGAAAAAAAACCCCAAACCTAAAAAGCTTGAGGTGATGCTGCAAAATTTCAGCTTTGTGCTGAAAATTTTGGGATTTGGATTGTGCTTTGTGGATTTTGTATGGAGCCATAACCCTTACTGAGTACCTTTTGGAGAACACAATAGAGTTGTCTGGTATTGATGCTCATGTGTGAAAGGAAAATGATTCAGAGATGAAGTAAGTGAAAACCCGGTTACAAATTGCAGGTAGTTCTCAGTAAAGTTTGTTTTACCTTTTTCACCAAGGAACAAAAGAGGTGGGGGGTTGGACAGGATGACCTTTGAGGATCTCTTCCAGCTCCATGGCTTTTGTGAAAAGCAGAACATAAAAAAGACTGTTGATCCTCTTAAATGATGTAATTGTAACACAGCTTTTGTTACTGTTTTTACTTAATGAGATTTGACATTAACTTTATTTCTGATGGAGATGTTGTTGTATTTTAATGATAAAAGTTACTTATGAATATCCTCTCCCTTTGCTGTAAGATGTAAGTTCAGCATCCCAAGTCTCTCAGACTTTATTTCTGTAGGACTTTTGTTTGATAGAGGAACTTCCTAAGCCTGTTGACTCTGGGCCTGAAATCAGTGCCATCTGTTGCTGTCATTTTCGAAGTAGCACCTTTCTGTTGTGTATTTACAATTACCGAGTAGTTTTTGTTGGTTTCAGTAGCTTTCTACAGCTTTTTTTTTTTTTAATTCCTATTCCAAACAGACTATTGTCAAATTGTAACTGTGTGAATTCCTTAAGAAAGAAGTGGTTTTTGATGTGTCTGTTGAATTGGTATGGATGATACAACTAATTAAATAGGGTTTTGATTAGCACTTTTTGGGTAGAAAGTGAGCTGGATGATCTCTAACTTGGAGACTGTGAGTTTCTTGGTGATACTATTTGTTTTCTTATTTCATCATGGGATACTTGAGATTCCTTCCTGACAAGTTAGTGGGATCCATAGCCTGTTCTGAAATCATTTAAAATATGTGTTTTGAAGATGACTTATTTGGATATTTGCTCTGGTGGGGGTGGTCACCAGCAGTGACTTTTATTCCTTACTTTTAATCCTGTGTTAAGTACTGTGGATGCTGGGCACATCCTACCAGTTAGGTTTTGCTGCTAGCAATGATGGGGTGTGCTGCTTCTGAGGTGTTCCAGCTCCTGTTACCATATAGTAGGGCTTCTGCATAGCAGCAGGTTTTCGTAGTAGTGGGAATTTGGCCTTTGATTGCCATTCAAAGGTACTTTCGAAGGCAGGGGATGATGAGCTCAAAGTGCAGCTGAGTACAGCCCGTTCAGAAACCTCAGTAGATAGTTCAGCTTCATCCCAGGGGAACTGTTTCATAGGTCTTCCGAATAAAACCCGACCCCAAAGTAAGTAAAAAGATTTGATGGTCTCCAGAGGTCCCTTTCAGCCCCTACCATTCTATGTTTTGAAATTATTTCATCTTAATCTTTGTAAACGGGGGAGATGAGGAAAAGGAGCAGGATGGTTTTCTGTCCTTGTTAAGCAGTCTCAGGGTAGTAAGTTACTGTAGGATGCAGGAGCTGCGTGTCAGCAGAGATATTTTACTTGGTAACTGCTGCATCTCTGTGTGAACAGGCTAAGGATGGGAGGGAGAATGTGGGTGTAGGAAGTGGAGAGGCTTGGCTAATGCCCAGAGCGTGTCAGGAGAACAGCACATCCTAGGTCCTGCTGCAGTCACTACTCTTCCTGCCCAGCCTTAGCCGTCAGGTATGTTGGTAGACCAGGCTGAAGCAACCCGGTTCAAATGCGGACGGCAGAGGTAACCAGAGGGTGAAATCAAGAAGCGGTGACGTGATCTGTGCGAGCTGATAGGAGGCAGACTTTGAAGTGATGTGTTAGAGGCTGAGCAGAGAGATTTTTGTTTGCAGCCTCTTGCGCACCATTGATCTTTCATTTTTAAAACGTTGTCTGTGAGATGTCTTTGTTTTCCTTTCGGCGGCTGCGGAATCAATGTGTGAGGTTCCTGGAGGGCTGTCGGTGTTTGCTTTTGAAGCAGCCGAAGATTCAGAGGAATTATTTAGAGCAGTAATGTTCTTCGATTGCAGCTGACTGGTGGAACAGTAGTTACTCTGTTTGACCTCCTCAACACACCGCAGGCTTCCCAAGCACCGCCACCTCTCTGAGTCAAAGAATGAGCTCTTAAGAATCAAAATATTTGTCTGCATGCACAGATATCGTAGAAATATTTCCTCTCACTTCGGGGAATTTCTTATCGTGTACCTCCGGCTGCTGGAGCATTCCACAGGTGTCAGGTCAGAATCTGCTCCCAGCAGACCTGAGGAGCCAGCAGAGACACAGAACTGGACTATTTTTGCAGAGGTTTGAAATTCGCTTGATACCTAACATGTTCTAAATGATTTCTGTGAGTGTTGCTGCTTAAATCTGGAGACCAGCTTGACAGGAATCTGGCTAACTGGCTCAGCAGGGTATTGCTTCTGAATTGAGCTCAACTTTATTGATATTTTGGAAGAACTGTTTAGTGTTTGACCGAGAAACAAAATAGTCTGTCTCTAACCACAACTTGGAGATGTATCGAATCACTTCAGTTGAAACAGACTGAAACATCTCTAGTGTATGTTTGTTGTTCACATATTTGTTTTTAAAAGCCTTGCTTATTCTGTCTTCACATCCAAGAATCTGAATAAATATATACCTGGGGAGCAAAAGCCAAATATTTTTGAGACCTTATTTTATTATTTATTTTAGTTGGGCATTCAGAAACTTTTTTCCCCTGCTCCGACTTTCTTTTATGCAACAAAAGAATGCAAACTTCTTGCAGTAAATATTCTCATCTTCCTGTCATTCACACAAAATTCAGTCATTGGTGTTGAAGATACTACCTTGTAAATGCTTTGTCCAGGTTAAAAGGTGCTCAGCAGAAGGCTTGCATAAGCCTGGAGGTTGTGCGTGATTGTTTTTACCGCCTCCCTCCTCCGAGGTCCAGCTGTGCCCTTGGTGTCTGCCGTAAATAAAAGGCTGTGTGTCTCCCGTGGAGGTGTGAAGGCTGATACAGGGAAATGGCCCCAATTTGTAGCTGGGAGTGAACACTTACTGACAAGTAGGTGCTCAGCAGACCTCTTTCACATGTTTCAGAGGGGAGGGTGCTTCTTCTCCCCCCGGAGTACTCGGAGGTGGCCGAGAACTGCAGTTGGGTATTTGTTGTGAGATACTCTTCAGTGATTGCTTTTTTAAACCTGACCTTGACTTCCTGCACCTGGGTTAGCAGCTGCAGTCTTCTGCATGTGGTTCTTGTTGACTTTTTAGGTGTTTCTGCAGTGGTGGTCTCCGAGCACAAGTGACATTCAGGGCTGAGTAGGATGGCAGATACTTGCAGAAGGTGCAGATTTGTGCAGAGTGCATTTTGCTGACTTGGTCAGGGGTCTTTTTACTAAGCTACGTTTTATAGAAGAAAGCCAGAGATGGTGGTGAATGTTGAAAAAGGCTGATAACAAGAGCTAGTAAGTCAGCATCTTGGAGGAAGATCTCATGCAGAAAAGAGGAAGAGCATTCCTAGGGGTTGAAGAGCAACCACCTGAAATATAAAGGTGAGCACCAATGGCTGAAAAAGAAAAATATCAAATAGTGTGTGGGAGCTCCTGCATCACTTTGCATGGGGAGGTTTGTATAAAGAGTGAAGTCATAAGGGAGTGTTGAGCATGGAAACTTGTGACTGAATAGAACAAAAAAGCTGCCTAAGACCAGTGAGGTGGTAGGAAGGAGGCATCTCTTTATTTCAGTGTTGGACACAGGAGTTTGCTCCATCTGAGTGTCCCAAATCCAGTAAAAACTAGAATATCTGCTTAGGTCTCATACATAATTGTATTTTTCCTAACCAGTGATTAGTATATTCATATTAACCCGTGGAGTTAATTACCTGTGTAAATCTTCTGCATGCATGCTTACTGCGTGGTCTCCCCGTGGTCGTTTGGGGGGGGTCCATCCTCTTCTTCCCCATGGCCTTTAGCTGAACTACTTTGCTTAATGCTGTCTGATTCTGTTGAGGAGAGAGACTGACTGCCCACAGAGCCAATCTAAGCTAGTTTGTTGCTCTTAACTTCTTTTTCAAGCCCACAGGTAGAATTTGTTACTAATTATACAGTTAATGATGCTTCATTTGCGCAATAGATAACATTTGGGGAGGATTACATATTCCTGAATGTTCCTAAGTTAGGATGGCATCAAGGTAATCTTTGGTGACAGTGTTGTCAAGGTTGCTTAGTGGCAGAGATGATTCGAAGTAAAAGAGGAGAAACACAAAAAGAAGTAGTGAAAAATGTAATTTTCCCCTTTGGTTAAGGAAGAGATGTGTCTGTAGGGATTTGCTTAGGGAAAAAATAGTTGTAAAGAGAAAAAGGAGCTTTTTAGAAGTTGGGTTAGTAGAATGAGATGCAGGGAGAAGGAGAGAACTATTTTTAGGCGGTGTTCTGTTGGGTGAGGATGTTCAGACACCAAAAAGGATGAAGCTTCTGGACTAGTGAAGCAACTATCAAGACTAGTTCAGGGGGAACAAACGAAAAAGTGATTTTTGTGTAGTGGTAAGTGGAAAGCAGTTAGGATCTTTCAGCTACATCTTCTGAACCTTAAAGGGTTTGCCCTTCACAGAAGAGAGCTGGGGCGAGTTCAGCATTGGAGAAAAATGACTTGAAGAGTAGCGTAAAGCTGCTCTTTTCCTCGTGCCACACAGAAATCAAAACCTTTGGGGACAGCAGTTTGCAGACAAAACTTTTCATTGAGTGCAATATTAAGATCTAATGACTTCAAAAGGCAGGAGGATGAGGAGGGGTTTTGAGGGCAACATCAGTTACTGGGTTTGGGGAGATTTTTGCTGTTTTCCTGATCAGCTCTTGGATCTCAATTTTCTGCTTAATTACTCTTGTTGCTTCTGCCTGATCAGAGGCTGCAGATATTGAGCCACATTAATCAGTGTTATTGATGGAAATCCCGAGGAAGGCAGCTTATAAATGATCATGCATTATTCAGGTGCAGAGTCCTGCATACTGAATCGCTCGGTTTCCAGAAGCACCATCTAGTGGTTTGAAGGCAAGTATGGAAACTAATAATTCTTAGGTGCTTTATTCTGGCTCTGCAGCTGACTGAAGGTAATTACCTGCAGTCATATTGTTTCTCAGCCTTGATGTTATCTGTGTATGAAACAGGGAAGTAGGTGACGATTGCAGCTGCCTGCTAAGAGAGTTGCTTGGCTGGTCTTAATTAGGGTGATGCAAGGGAAATGCATACCCCTTGCAAAACGATTTTTGATGTGGATTCCTGGGAGCAGAGTCACAGCGTATCAGATCAAAGGTCCATCTTAGCCTGGTGCGATGTCTGGTGGCTGTCTCTGTCTGTGTCCTGTAACAGATGCCTAGGGGAAAAAAAAAAAAAGGGCTGAATGGAAACTGATATTTCCCCTGGGTTTTATTTTAAACTTATGGCAGTCTGCAGCACGGGGGTTTGCTGAGCTGCAGATTGTACCCTTATAATTTAATAGCTTGTGAGCAGCTTTCCTTTCGGTGTCTAATTATTTCTCAGTTCATTTATACTTCTCTGGTCTCTGTGATGACTGCTGGCTTCTCAGAACTGAAAGCTGTTTCAATTCTAGTGAGATGATAGTTTTCTTCAGGAACTTATTCAAGGAGCCATTGGTGTGATGTGCTGTGTCCCTTGTCCTGCAGACTGTCTTCTACTCTTTCTCTTGGAAGTCTGAACTGATTTTGAGTTCTGCTTCTCTCCTCCTTTCCATGTCTTGGTACCTAACAAAACTTAAGGGAGAGAAAGACTTTGTGAACATCACCATGCATTCTTCCTAGGTTATTTTAGAATGACAGATCAGGAAAACCTGTCACATATACTCTCTGCATTGGACCACAGAACGTTTATCTTCCTGAACTAACTGAAAAAATAAATGCTGTAAATAGTTTTGATGTGTTTTATTTCACTGCTGTAACAGTCATGATCATCCTTCCTGACAGTTGTGCTGGCAATATTCATTTAAATGAATTCAGTGTGACTATTAAAAAAAAAAGAGTTAGAAATAAATTACAGCCTGACTGTGTTTGTTTGGCTGACATTTGAAGGCTGACCAACCTTCCCAGTGTGTGCTGCAAGAGCAAGTTTCACCAGCTTGGTCATTTTATTGGAAGATGCTGCTGAAGTGGAGTCTGTCCTACTTATTCCCAACTGAAGCTTTGATTCCAACTTGAAATATTTCAGCTCATTATTGTATTTGGAATGACAAGCTGAGGGTTGTTGGTGTAATGGCCACATGCCTGCTGCTTGAGTTCAGGAGGTGAACTGCTGTGCCCATGCAAGCTGAGGCTGTTGAATACTATAAGCTCTTGCTCTCCTTAAGCCAGCTAAAGGAGAGCTCTAGACCTGTGTGGAGTGCTCAGTATCAGAACGTGTCCCTTTGAGACAGTGTGAGCTGCCTGCAGCTGCAGAACAGGTGAGGGGCAGAGGTTTTAATGTGTTTTATAGATGTCTAGAGTTAGGATGTAGGTTGGGTTTTGGGGGAAGTGGAACAGCTTAAAGATGCTGCCTTCCTGTCTCAGCAAACCTTGCTGCTTGAACTGGAAGATCTTGTTTATTTTGATAATGTGGGTCAGACTTAATACATCCTGTCTATATTTGTTTCACCCCGCAGGCTGTTGGATTTTCCTGCTTGTCTCTGCAGTAGTTGGGGACTTGATTCCTTTATACCCTCAGGCCCCTAGCCTGGCAATTCTTCCTGTGGTGCTGCTGACACCAATTCCTCTACATTGGCCACTTCTCTTTCCTGGGCTGTTATCACTTCTGGTGTTTAGGAATGAGATGCCCAAAATGCTGATGAGCAATAACAGTTGTGAAAGGTAATGCAGTGAGGCTTTTTAAGTGTGGAACAGTCTTCAGAGGCCTTAAGGAGAGGAGGCTGAGGGGAGACCTCATCCCTTTGTATAACTTCTGCAAAGGAGGTTGGAGGCAGATGTGGCTTGGTCTTGTGTGCAATAAGTGACAGGACAAGAGGAAATGGCCTTGAGTTGTCTCAGGTTGGACAGCAGAAGAAAGGTCTTCAGAGGAGAGGTTCTCAGACAGTGGAACAGGCTGCTCAGGGAGGTGGTGGATGTTTGAGAGACATGTGGATGTGGTGTTGAAGGATGTGGCTTACTAGCAGTGGTGGGATTGTGAGCCCTAGGTCAATGGTTGGGCTTGATGTCAAAGGTCTCTTCCTACCTCAGCAGTTTTATGATTCTGTTATCATAGAATCATAGAATGGTCTAGGTTTGAAGAGACCTCAAAGATCATCCAGTTCCACCCCCCTGCCACAGGCAGGGACACCTCCCACTAGATCAGGATGCTCAAGACCTCATCCAGCCTGGCCTTGAACACATCCAGAGAGGGAGCAGACACAACCTCCCTGGGCAACCTGTTCCAGTGCCTCACCACCCTCACTGTGAAGAATTTCTTCCTAACATCCTGTTCAAATCTCCCCTCCACCAATTTGAACCCATTCCCCCTTGTCCTGTCATTACAAGACCTTGTGAGCAGTCCCTCCCCAGCCCTCCTGTAGGTCCCCCTCAGATACTGGTAGGCTGCTATAAGGTCTCCCCAAAGCCTTCTCTTCTCCAGGCTGAAAAGCCTTAACTCTTTCAGCCTGTCCTCATAGCAGAGGTGCTGCAGCCCTCTGATCATCTTTGTGGCCCTCCTCTGGACTCTCTCCAACAGTTCCACGTCCTTCTTGTGCTGGGGGCTGCAGAATGTTATCTACAGCAAGGACCTCTGAGAATGCCATGCAGGGACTGCCTCAACTTGGCTGTATCCTTGTAGGCCATAAGTTCCTTTCTTTTCCATCCCATGGCCTTCATTTTTACTGGGAAGCTATTCAGAAGGAGTAAGGGGAGTGACACTGAGGGGGGGCAGGTGAGGAAGGCAGGGTGGGAGAAACCTCTTGGCATAAATATCTGAGGAGAAGTAGTTCAAAGGAGGAAAAAGGGAGGATAATTATTCTGCTCACCTGCTCTTTATTTTCAAATGGGACACAGGTTAATTAAAATTAGAGTGGTGTTTATGCTGGAATGTGTTAATTCCTGTCATTGACTGGCACTTTGATCTCTGGGAATTATAAGTGGTTGAAGCTAAGCTAACCAGGTACTCAGGGTACTCTCCAGTTCTGCTTTGCATTCTTCTAATTCTCACCTTCCTTTCTAGACCTTCCAATGTAGGAAGCATTTCCTGACAGTCTGATGTTGATCAACTGTTCAAAACCTCAGTTGATCCAGGTTGTTTCCTGCCATAAGAAGAGCTGAGATTGAGGAGTCTTACACAAGTGCCTTTTGGATGCTTCTCATAGAATGGCTGAGGTTGGGAGGGTCATCCAGGAATCTTTTAGGAATGGTCTGGGCTTTGCTATCAGAGCATCTTTCTCCAGTTTTTGTGTAAGCCCAGTTCTCCTGGCAGAGGTTTCCCCTTGGTGTTTTATAGCCCAGTTGCTGGAATTTGTGTTCTTTGGCCATTCAAATAAAAGCACATCAGTGAGCTTCCTGTAAACCCCTCCAAATCCGCTCAAAGCACTCTCAGCTTCTATTTGATTTTCAAGAGCTGTGTGCCTGCACTATTGAAGATACTACTTAAAAAAACCCTATTAAGTAATTTCTGGATCTAGTCCACAGCCTTACCAAAACATCTTGATGCAATTGAAATGATGTCATTTTATGGTGCAAGACAGATGACAGCCCTTGTGGGATAAGGAGGGGTTAACCCGAGGTAAAAAGTAGGAAAAACTGTCAAGGGCCATCAAACAAATCTCATCCTGAATGCTTAACTTATTTTGCTTTGCATTTGAAGAGATCTTCTATGTTCTCACCGAGGTGTAAGAGATCAAGTGGGAGATTTCCCTGTGAGTGATGCATGTGCATCCTTAGAACACAGTGGCTGTGTGGTTACATCGGTACAGATCCTGTAAAATGTGTCCGTGAGGATGCTCAGAGGGCTGGAGCACCTCTCCTGTGAGGACAGACTGAGGGAGTTGGGGCTGTTCAGTTTGGAGAAGAGGAGGCGCTGAGGTGACCTTGTGGCCTTGCAGGATGTGAAATAGGCTACAAAAAAGCTGGGGAGGGACTTTTTAAGCTCTCTGTTAGTGACAGGACTAGGAGGAATGGAGCAGAGCTGGAGGTGGGCAGATCCAGATTGAATGTGAGGAGGGAGTTGTTCATCGTGAGAGCCTGGAATGGGTTGCCCAGGGAGGTGTTTGGGGCCACATCCCTGGAGGTGTTTGCAGTCAGGCTGGCAGAGGCTGTGGGCAGCCTGATCTAGGGTAAGGTGTCCCTGGGCATGGCAGGGGGGTTGGAACTAGATGATCCTTGTGGTCCCTTCCAAGCCTGACTGGTTCTATGATTCTATGAAATATGTGGTGCCATGGGTGGAACCTGTTGTGTTTGTGCAAGGGTATGAATGGGCTCCACTGGGTGGCTGTAAAATAGAATAATGGAATCTTTTTGGTGGGAGGAGAACTTTTTGTGTGTGAGAGATTTGTGGTTTTAAGTGTTTTGATGTCTTTGCTTAGGCTGTGTCCTACCTCTGTGTTGACAAGTTTTAATCTGTTTGTGATGGCTTCTTCTGTGTCCCTAACAAAGACATTGCCTCATAGATAATTTGGTGTTGTACATAATTGCTGGCTTGCTACATATTTTTCTTAACCTTCCCTCCTCCGTTTCAGTCAGGATATTTGACAATTGCAATACCTGATAGTAATGGTGAAAGGGGAAGGAGGTAGTGGGGTAGAAAGGCAACAGACTTTTTATTCTCCACTTCTCCCACTAGAAGAGTCAAGGAAACGAGGTTTGTGGTTGGGCATTTATTTTTATTTCAGAGCATATGTTTGTTTGACACTTTGCCTCTTTTTTTTTTTTTTTTTCCAGGCAGGTATTTTTGAAGGTGTATTTTCTTCATCAGCCACACTCCTCCTTTTGACAATCACTTTCTTTTAAGAAAGCCTTAGCCTTAGGTTGTATCTTTATTTTTTCCCCATTGATTTCCTCTTTCCTAATTCAAGTCTGAGTTATTTGGTACTCTCACAATGTGATGCTGTGTATAGGTGATAATCCCCTAACAAGCTAAAATAACTCACACCTCTGAAGTATTTTTAGGTAGAGAATGAGGCTGCAACTGCTACAAAAAAGAATACATCTGAAAAAAAGCTGAGATGAGTATAAGAAATTAGAATAGTTTACCTCAAGTTACCAATGTCCTCTTAATTTCTTGATTTAATAGATTTATATCCATCTGGCTGTACATATGTATATACACACAGACCTATACTCAAAGGTCTTTTCCAACCAGAACAATTCTAAGGTCATTGAGTCCAACCATTCTTTAACTCTACCGAGTCTGGTGCTGAACTTTTCCCCTTCATCTACTGTTCTGATCTTAACAAATAAATGTAGGTGACTTGAAGCTGCTCAGTTGCTTTTGTTTCCTACATAAAACAGAGGCAGCCTATTGTTGAAATTCAGCTTGTTTGTTGGTGCTTAATAAGCTTTTGGATTAGTTCAGAGAGGAAAAAAAAATGCCTATCTGATAGCTATTAATTCCTGCTTTTTGAGGAAAGACAAGCTGTGCAAGGCTGTCCTAAACAATATTTCATGAGTGCCCTTGAAGAGTTAATAGGTGACAACCTTTCTCCTGGAAATGTTAGTTTTAGTGGGAGAAAGCTAAGCACAATTATTTTTGCTTAAGCCCAGAGTCATTTGTTATCAGTCAGGTCAAGCAATGAAATGCTCCGAGGTTGGCTCCAGCTCTTTTCATAGTTACTTCTCTCTGTCTAAATATAATTTCTGTGTGGCCCAAAACTTGGTATCATCTGTGCATCTTCCAAATACAAATAGTCATTCTTCAAGCTTTCAAATGGGGGACTGAGGTGTTAAGGTGAGGTAAGGTTACTCTGTGCCCTTAAAGGGAAGCCTACAGCCTAGCTACCCAGAAAATAGGAATTTGGGGGTTTCTTAGCTATTCCGTTCTTTGTTGGCCACTTCTGCCTGTCCATCTCTTTGCATCAAATGATTTCCCCCCCCCGCCCCTTTAGATTACCCTGCAGTAACATTTCACAGCTGAAGCAGTGGAGCAGATTGTATGTGCTTTGCTATTCAAAGATTGGAGTGCAACTTACTGTTGCCATATGTTAAGTTTGACTGTCCAACTCCTGCTTACAAATGAGAACATATGGGAGATAGGTGATGGTGATTTTCAGCTGTTAATTAGTCATGTTTAAAGCTATGCCTCTCTAATTGTGCCTCCAGTTGGTTCTGCCTCATCTCCCCCTTGTGGCACAATCACTGCTGTGTGGTGGAGGGGAAAAAAAGTTTCTTTCTACTGTGGTTCTAAGTAGGGAAGTGATGGTGCCCCTTTACTCTGCACTGGTGAGGCTGCACCTCTGATCCTGAGTTCAGTTTTGGGGATCTCACTACAAGAACAACATTGAGGTGCTGATGTGTGTCCAGAGAAGGGCAACAAAGCTGGTGGAGGGTCTGGAGAACAGGTCTAGTGAGGAGGAGCTGAGGGAACTGGGGTTGTGCAGCCTGAAGAAAAGGAGACTGAGAGGAAACATCTTTGGTCTCTACAGCTCCCTGAAAGGAAGTTGGAATGAGGTGGGGTTGGTCTCTTCTCCCTAATATCAGTTGATGGAAGGAGAGGAAGTGGCCTGAAACTGTGCTGGGGTGGTTTAGGCTGGAGATGAGGAACAATGTATTTCCTGCAAGAGTGGTTAGGCTGCCCAGGCAAGTGGTGAAATCTGTCCCTGGAGGTGTTGAAGAAATGTGTGGGTGTGATTTGATGGCCATGATGGTGTTGGGTTGGTAGTTGGACTCTTAGAGGCCTTTGCCAATGAAAACAATTTTATGTTTCTGCTGATATGCTTCTGTCACTTGGAGGGTTGGGAGTGCCTTCCAAGTCCCTAGCTTTCCAAGAGCCCCAAGTGCACAGCACAGAAAATCTACTTCATGGAGGTGGCCCACTTGGCTTACAGATGTTATATTTGCATGTGTTAAAGTAACTGGTGATGTGATAATTAGAAGTGTCTGAAGTGCTGGCATCTGTGATGGATAAAATTGTTATCAGTGATGATGAAACCTTCATGCTCACTAAACTCTTCTGATAGGATGAGTCTGTTTTATCATTCCTCCCTGTGACAACTGTAGCTGCTGTCTGGTCCTGCATACTGATGTTGACTCCCTCCTTTTGCTGCTTATTAGGCAACTTTTCTACAAAAATCAATCTTCATCCTTGCAGGTGTTTCCAAGAGGCAGAGATGTGGTGCTGAGTGACATGGTTTAGCCTTGGTAGAATTAGAGAATGGTTGGACTGGATGGTATTAAAGGTATTTTCCAATCAGTATGATTCCATAATATAAATAGAGGTAAAATGAAACCCTAATCCAAATTATACCTCTTGCATTACTCTCTGTTGTATTATAGACATTAATTCCTGTAATGCAGGGAGCAGTCAGAAACCCAGGTCAGGGCACTTGATGTGGAGAGCTGGAGTTCTGATTGAGTTCTTTACTGTAAAACAGGCTCATCTAAAGTTATTTTTAGGTGACATTAAGGTGCAGACCCAGTATAAAATGTTAATGCAAGTATCTTGCAGTGTCAGAGGCACAGAGAGCATTTGCTGGAAGCAAAAACGCGGCAGAGGTAGTGAGGCAAGACAGAGAGCTATGAAAGGGCAGAGGTTTCATGCTCTTGAGCTGCCTTGCACTTGGGGCTGGCTGCTCTTTCCAAAAGGAATTATGAAGGCAGTCAGTATTTGGTTAATGCTCTGGTGTGTGTTTGCCATATCTGTTTGCTTCAGGTTCAATGTATGAACTGTCAAACCTAGAACTTGCTAAATCTCTGGGAGCCAGCGAAGTGATGGATCAGCTAATTACACTATTTCCACATTAAAAAAAAAAAAAAGTTAATTTCTAAGCTTTTAAAAGCCTTTCCTCTATTTAATTTTAATCAGCTGTCTCAGAATGAATATTGAAATGGCAGCATTGACAGATAATGTAGTGTTTTTCACTGTGTGCTTACTGGAATGAGAGAGAGAAGATGGTGAGGAAGAGGGGACATAGAAATTCTGGTCAAATTGCATTTCAGCAGAATGAAGGGTGGCTTTTTATCTGCACTTGACTGACTTCACAGTTAGCAACTAAGAGTTGTGCAGTGCTAAGTACAAAAGTAAGACCTGGGGTGCACAAGTACAGGTACTCTTTGTGTATTTCTGTCCCCCCAAAATAATTCCCTGTGTGTGCAGAGCACTTGAACCTTTAATAGTGATGCTGTGTGGTCCCAAGAAGAGCTAGAAGCTTTGTTGGGTTTCAGGAGCTACTCTAAAGCAGCAGATGGGATGTGATTTGCTTAACTAAGGAGCTATGTGGCTGATGGTATCACAGTCTGGATTTCCAGATTGATGTGCCTGATGTCCCTGCTCCACAGTCCATGAGATCCATGTGGAGCAATTAGGTCTTTTATATCTTAGGTGCAGGAAAAAGGTAACATTGTGGTGAAGTGCTGCTGTCTTCTATTCCCACTTGGGACACCTTTTGGTGGAGGAAAAATATTTTTTTTTCAAGTGATGTCACCTTTCTGCCGGGGTGCAAGAAGGGTTATTAGGGCCAGTCTGATTTTAACCTGCCTTCCAAGTTTTTTTACCCAGTTCTAATTAATGAGTGATTTGCTGAGCAATATGAGGATTGAACAGAAATTCTCTAAGCAGTGTTGGAGCACCCTCTGCAGCCTCATAATAATATTTAAATGAGCTTTGTACATTTCTGGTGGTAGATAAGGGGTATGAATATCCAAAAAGCAAAACTAAGTAGCCAGGTGCTTCATACTGATATCAAAGTGGAGTGGTAGATCCTTGGGGATAATAATTAGCATGTTGTAACCCTCCTGTATGTCTCATGAGAAGGAAACCCTTAGCAGTTGCTGTAGGTTCACTGCAGTTCATGCTGAAAAGTGAAGAAAAGCATATCCAATAGGAATGGAGTGGGAATTAGTGCTCTGACAGGCACCAACTGTAATGCTACTTAAGCGGTGGAGAAAAGCTGCCTGATGGTGCAACTGCCCTTTTGCTGCTTTCTGATCATGAGCTTCCAGGATCTGGTAGCGTAAGAGGTGTTTGAGAGCCCCAGTGTTCAGCAACAGTAGTCACTGGTGTCATGCTGGGACATAGCAGAGGGCTGGAGCTGAGGATGGGCTGAGAGAACTGGAGTTGTTGAGCTGAGATGGAAGGAAAGTGATTCCCTTCCACTTGGAAACCATGTTGGTGTTTGGGCTTTGTGCTGTGTTGGTGTTTTGGTTTTATCTTGTTTTTCTCCATAATCGTGGGTTAAATCAGTTTAACACTGAAAAAGCAGATGAGCTACAGCCTTCTGCAAGAAGTGTGGTGTAGGCAGCCAGGTATGTAGGAATGGGGCAGAAGGATTCAGGAAAATGGGGTTACTGTTTTGGCAACAGTAAGTGTATCAAGTTTATCAGTGGAAATTGAGCCAGTTTATTAAAATGTAATTTTCCCCCTGCTTTCCAAAGCTTTTTCATGCCTTAATGCAATTTCTGTTTAAGGGAGCTATACCCACACTTTACTTTGTGAAGCCAGCCCCTGGCTTGGAACACGCTTAGATTTTAAGAGCAAATAGTGCAGGTTTTCCACTTGCACAAGATGTCAAACAGCCTTTATCTTAGGGCAGCTTTATCTAGACAGTGTTCCGTTAGCTTGGTGATAAGCATGTTGTGTGGGTCAGCATGAAGAGTTGTAGTGAGGTAGAGGTTCTTTTGTCTCTACTGGGCCAGTCTTGTGGTAGGAAGGAGTTGATCTGGCTTCAATCCTTAATGGCAGAGAGAAACGTCAGTAGTTTGCAAACATTTTGTCACTTCCAAGTGTATGAATTTCTGCTTTGTCTCCCCATGAGCATTTTCAAGCCACTCTTAATCCTCTCTCATTTCCTCATCTCAGAAAACCAGCATCTCTTGTCATCTTAGTGTTCTGTTGTTTTCCCTATGTTGGTTTTTCTATCATTCCTTAAGTATTTGAAGGGAGATTTTATTTGGTACTACAGGTGTGAGTAGTATTTAGTTATTAGTTTTATGTGATAGGTACACATTTGGTTAGTCATAGAATCAGTCAGGGCAGGAAAGGACCACAAGGATCATCCAGGTCCAACCCCCCTGCCATGGGTAGGGACACCCTACCCTAGATCAGGCTGCCCACAGCCTGTTTGCCTGGCTGCAAACACCTCCAGGGATGTGGCCCCAAACACCTCCCTGGGCAACCCATTCCAGGCTCTCACCACTCTCATGGTGAACAACTTCCTCCTCACGTTGTCAGAATCTTCCTGTCTCCAGCTTTGGTCTGTCCCCCCTAGTCTAGTCACTACTTGAGAACCTAAGAAGTCTCTCCACAGCATTTTTGTGGGGCCCCTTCAGATCCTGGAAGGCCACAATAAGGCCACCTGGGAGACTGCTCTTCTCCTGCCTGACCAGCCCTATCTCTTTCTGTCCTCATAGGAGAGGTGCTGCAGCCCTCTGAGCATCCTTGTGGCCCTTTTCTGGACATACTCCACTGTGTCTGTCCAAGTGCAGTTTTTCAAGGATTTTTAATTCCCTCCTTAGAGGTAACTTATTAGAACTCTGCCATTGTAACACTGGCAAAATAAACATTTCTAAGCCTAGAGATTAATGAACTTTTTCTAAAGCACAATTAAAACCTTCTCATTCTTCCATATTGAATGAGGTTGCCTCAGGCAAAAAGCAGAAGAGGACTGAAGATCTGAGAGGGATCTTAAATACACATGAAGTAAGCAAACCTATTGAGCGAGGCAGGCAAATTAATTTATTTTCCTTTGCTTTTTGAAAATGTCAGAAAATAAAAAGGCCTTTTTCTTTTCCTCCCAGATACCTTACTGAGAAAGGACAGGTTTTGACAGGTGACTTCTTACATTTGGTGCCTGATCCTTGATTATCAGACCATGCACCTTGCAGGGTGTTGATTTTTTGTTCTGAGTTGTCTTTCTAGGTTTCTCAGTAGATGCATGGTGTGGGCTTGTGTTGGGTTTGGTGGTTTGTGGTTTGGTTTTTTTTTTGATGATGAACATGAGGAATTGTCACTTTTGGTGGGGGAAAATAGCTCGCTTTTTCTTTTTTTCTCAGGAGCCATAACTCTGGATCCTTCAAATATAGCATCACTTGCTGACTTAGTTTGTGGTCTGCTTTGGCTTCTGAAATATGTTTGTAGCATCCTGCAGGTTTTCTTTTCATGATAAGTTGCATAAGCTGTAGGCTATTTTTAGCCAAGTTTCTAAAGAGAAAGTTTTCCCCTCCAGAGAAGGTTCTGGCTTGCTGACTGTGATGCAAGCAGCCCAAATTCAGAATGGGTCTGACTGTTCTTTAGGAACTGTTGCAGGAGTTTTCTAGAAGGTACCCATGAGTTGATGGAGGAG
Organism: Psilopogon haemacephalus; assembly: GCA_013396835.1. NCBI lineage: Eukaryota > Metazoa > Chordata > Aves > Piciformes > Megalaimidae > Psilopogon > Psilopogon haemacephalus. The sequence continues at coordinate 1,062,656 of VWZI01005110.1, forward strand.
TGCCCAAAAAATCAGCCTTTTTGTAGGTGGTTCCCCAAGAGATGTTTGCATGGGAGGAGATCCTGGGGCAGAGTTGAAGTCTTGTGGTTCATGTCTGTGTGCTGCTGCTGTATGGCACACTGGGAACAGCTTTTTCTCAAACTATGAAGTTTTAGAACAAAAACACAAAGACTTTTTCTGTCTCTCCCATTTGCAACCAGTCTGAGAGCATTTGCAGTTGTTAAGGATTTATAGCAGTTGCAGGGAGAGGTGGCTGAGGGAATTGGAGTTTAGTCTGGAGAAGATGAGGCTGAGGGGATGCCTCACTGCTCTCTACAACTCTCTGTAAGGAGGTGGGAGCCAGGTGGGGGTTGGTCTTTTTTTCCCTAGCATCAGATGACAGAATGAGAGAAAATGGCTTGAAATTGTGCCAGATGAGGTTTAGTTTGGAGATCAGGAAAGTTTTTTTTTTTTTTTTTTTGCTGTGAGAGTGGTCAGGGATTTGAACAGGCTGCCCAAGGAGGTGATGGAGTCACCATCCCTGGAGGTGTTCAAGAAATGTGTGGACATGGCACTTGGGGACATGGTTTGTTGGCTGTGGTGGTAGTGTGTTGATGGTTGGACTCAATGCTCTTAGAGGTCTTTTCCAGACACTCCTGTGACTCCATGATTCCTTCTCTTAAGGCAATAGGTTTTGCAAAGCTATTCAGAGGCTAACTTTAGTCTAGCAAAGCTAGTCTGCTTCCCACATGGAGGAAGTGAAAGACACTTCTGTGGGAGACAGTCTGTAGCATCTGTAGTTAGTTTTTAGTGTGAGTTGCCACCTAGGAGAGCTCTTCTCTCTTGCTCTTTCTTGACACCTAAGCAAAGCAAGTCACAGTCCTGTGAGTCTTAGCTGCTGTGAGTGCTCCTCTTGAAATGAGCTGAGGAATCTGCTCTCAGCATTTGAATTGGCTTTTTTTTCCTACATCAAGTACTAATTTTAAATTTTTAGAGACATGGGAGGAAGGAAAGGACTCATTTAAGAGTGTGTATATGCTGTATAGAATTCCTCCAGTAGCTGAGTTTTTCCTCAAGGCATATTCTGTTGTGAGAAGACATTCAGATACACCTGAAAGACACTGGAGGACGTAGACAGTACTCATCGTGTTAGTCTTGTTCGGTTTTGTCTTTTGGTTTTAATCCTTTTATCTCATGACAACAGCATCAGCAGCCCTGAATCTTTGTTTTCATGGTATAATGGGTTCCAAGAATTAATTAAAAGAAAATATTTATTGAAGGAGGGTGGTGGTTGTTGTGTTTGGGGCTCTTTTTTTGGTGAGATTTACTACAACTTGGTCTATGTTGGTCTGCAGTTGTAGCTGAAAGCACTGTTGTCTATCACCAGCTGTCTGAACAAATTTCTTTGGCAAGTTATGAAAGTTTCTTTGTAAACTGGAGCATTTGAGTGGCTGACAACAGCTTAAATAATTTGCATGTTCTGTTCCTTAATATATAAACAGCAAAAAACACCAAAAAGCTTTCCAGTTGCAACAGGACAGTTCTAACACACTTTGGCTTCTCAGAATTAGTGGAGATGCTTATAAATGTGTGCAACTTCTTAGTGCAGAGCAATCAGGCAGCTTTTGGTAACAGCTTCAAATATCATCTTAAACTACTTTTTCCACTCTCAGGACTTAAAATACTAAGTGTGGATTTTCCCCAGGCTTCAGGGAAGTGTTTTAATACAAATATAATACAGCAGGAGGTAGAGACTTGAGTGTTCTACTGTTTTGGCAGAAGTCTTCTTATCAGACACTACAAACAATCTGAAGTTTTAAAACAATAACCTCACTGAAGAATCAGTCAGATGCCTTAAAGGAATTGATTTTCTTTTGTGGTTTTGGTGTTTCAGTTATGTTGAGCAAGTTTTGCTAAGCAACTCTCTGCATGAGGTGAGTTTAGGGTGGAATTAAAACAGGTAGGGAGCAGAAGCTGCAGGGAAATAGATACAGATTGTTCTTCTTTCTCTTTTGCTACTTTACCAGGTTTGACATGTTTTTGGTGACTTTAAAACTATTCATTCCCAGATTTCAAGGTACCTGAGTGACAAGTGAGGCAGCATCACAGCCCGGTAAATGCCACCCTGCACTGCTTAATGAGTTTGCAGAAGAGTTAGGTCTGTCAAGATTCACAAATGTTGAAACAGATTCCTGCTAGTCTTGCCTGGAATTTTTCTTCCTTTCTGAAATGTGTAGTTGAGCAGCAGATGGAGATAAAGAGTACTCAAAAGATAAATTGTGGGGTTTTTTTTCTGGCTTTTTTTCCACTTCTCTGTTGAAATAAGCAGCACATCTTTATGCCTGGTTAGGATCAGAGACCTGATTCATGTGTGGTGTTTAAGGCCAGCTGTTGACAAGGGCAATCTACATCCATGCATTTTCTTTTCCTGGTCCTACAGTATGTTTTAATGCTGAAATTAAGGAAACAAAAGCTAGCAGCATCTACTTCAAATCCCCCACTTGCAGTCTCTGCTCTCCCTTGCTGTCTCTTGGGAGACAGCTGAAGTTTGACTTGAAATTGGAGGACTCAATGGCTCTTGAGTCTTCCATCTAAGTGCTTCAAAGCTCCATTATAGCTCCTCCAGGTAGATATGTAAGACCACAAATGACTAAATTACATCGTTACATATCTGATGCTTTAGGGCCCACAGCTTGCCTGGAACTGCCAAGCACATGGGTACTGTGTAACCTGTAGAAAATACTGTGATAGATCACAGAAACATTTGGCTTGGCAAAGGCCCTCAGGGTCACCAAGTCCAACCAATAACCCTACTCCACAAGGCTCCCCCTAAACCATCTCCCCGAGCACCACATCCAAATGATTTCTAAATGCATCCAGGGTGGGTGTTTGAACCATCCACCTGGGCAGCCCATTCCAATACCTGACCACACTTTTGGTGAATAAACTTTTCCTCGTGTCCAGATAATGGATGCATCAATCTTGCCCAGTCACAGTGAGGCACATCACGTGAAGCACAGGCAACAAGCAAAAGCTGCTAGAACTTGCTTTTGTCCCCTGGGCAGGGTTGAAAACATCACTGAATTTCCATGTATATGTAGAAGCTAGGAATTCTTGAACACTGATGTTTGGTCTTGAAAGAGATATCTATTTGTATGTAAGCAATATAAAATCATGTAACTCTTGATGAGTTTAGACTTGTGGCCTAAATGTGTTCTAAAAGTTCTCTGTTGTGCAGCATAACCTCAGAAGTAAGATCTGTCTGCTACTGAGTAGGGAATCCTACCTCTGAGTGAATAGAATCTAAGAATCTTTTTAAGTAGCTTTCAGTAAGGGTTAAAAAAAGGAGTTGTGTTGAGCTATGTGACCAGTTTATTTCATGCTTTCTGACTTGTTTGTGTTTTCTCTCCTTAAGTAATTCTTCACCACGAGGGTAGTCAGACACTGGAACAGGCTACCCAGAGAAGCTGTGGAGCCTCTAAGCCTGGCAACATTCAAGGCCAGGTTGGATGGGGCCTTGAGTGTGAACTGTGTCCAGTTCTTGTCCCCTCAATTTGAGACGTGTTGAGGTACTGGGATGTGTCTAGAGAAGGGTGACAAAGCTGGCAAGGGGCTTGGAGCACAGCCCTGTGAGGAGAGGCTGAGGGAGCTGGGGGTGTGCAGCCTGGAGAAGAGGAGGCTCAGGGCAGACCTTGTTGCTGCCTACAACTACCTGAAGGGAGGTTGTAGCCAGGTGGTGGTGTGCTTTTCTCCCAGGTAATCAACAACAGAATGAGGGGACACAGCCTCAAGTTGTCCCAGGGGAGGTATAGGCTGGATATTAGGAGCAAGTTCTTCACAGAGAGGGTGATTTGGCATTGGAATGGGCTGCCCAGGGAGGTGGTGGAGTCTCTGTCCCTGGAGGTCTTTAAGAAAAGCCTGAATGGAGCACTTAGTGCCATGGTCTAGTTGATTGGCTAGGGCTGGGTGATAGGCTGGACTGAATGAGCTTGGAGATATCTTCCAACCTGGCTGATGATAGATTCTATGAGTAAGCTGCTGTAGCAGGAGACATCCCTGCCCATGGCAAGGGGCTTAGAACTGGATGATTTTGAAGTTCCCTTCCAACCAAAAACCATTCTAGGATACTATGACTATAAGGGTTTGTTTGTAGTCTCTCAGGTTTCTTCTTGTGTACCAAAGAGCAGTTCTTTGGGTGACACTGGACACTTCAGATGGTAACATAGCTCTTGCTGGATTGCTCTGTGGAAATAACTGCTGGTGGCACTGGACTTTGTTCAGAGCTAGGTCACCTCATCCCAACCATTCCCTGGTTTTATACTGCTTCCTAGTGGAGGGAAACTGAACTCTTGTATCAGCAAGTTGGAGGTCAGGATGTTATTGTGTTGGCCACTGCTGATGTGGTTGTTCAGGATGGGGCAGTGAGTTTGTCTGTGGAGATACGGTAGGAAGTTAAACTCTTTTGATCATCCAAAGTGTTGTTTTTTTTCCAATGCTTTCTTTGTGTGCTTTTACAGACTTCTGTGTCTGTGCAGGTCTCTGTCCCTATGTGAACTATGCTGTTGCTCTGTTGGAATGACAAAGTAGGACTTGGAAATCTTTCTATGTTCATGGGAGGGGCTTTCTGCTTGGGTTTTTCCAAACCTTTCTTACTGTTAGCCCCTAAGCTGTTAAATTTCCATGTAAGGTACTTGTTGAACTTTTGGTTTCTCCTGACCTAGAGCACTTGCAGTGCTGTTGGATATCACCATTCTGCAGTACTTATCTCTTCCCAGGAAATGTTTTCAGAGCCTGTATTTGAGGAAGCTTAAACAAGTAAATGAGAATTCAAAGCCTTGGTGTGTTAACTGTTCAGTAGTGACTTTTTTGGACAGGTGGATAGTAGGACTTCCAGGAAGTTATTTAGAATTGTTGTTATTGGTTTCCAAGAAGTTCTTGGCACTGTAAGAAGTCAGTCATATGAATGTGGGTGGGCCTGTCAGTGGACTGGTTTAATAGTGGTCTCTTGGTGCAGGCTCCCTGTGGCCCTTATCTGCAGCAGATGTCTGGCTGGATGCTAATAAACATCTCATGCAGGTGTGTGGTGTACAGCTTGAAACTCAGAGAGAGAACTCCCTATTAATGATGTCACCAGCTAAGGAGGATTGAGTGTTCACTGAGCAAGAACAACTTCTACTTGTCTGTTGGAATTGTTTTTCTGTTGAAGTTTTCTATTTGTTGGGGACAAGCAATACCATCAACTCATTGCACATCTCCAGATTTTCAGTTAATTCTGGTGGCAGTGAAGTTATTTTGTTTAGCTTGTCTGTTTTCTGTTCAGTGAGTCTTGCCCTCTGATTGCCTGCCACTTGCCACTAGTGAGGAGCATGCACAGCAGCTGCCATAAGCCAGAGGACAGGCAGGAACTTAGAGTAGAATCACAGAATCAGTCAGGGTTGGAAGGGACCACAAGGATTAGCCAGTTCCAACCCCCCTGCCATGCCCAGGGACACCCTACCCTAGATTAGGCTGGACAGAACCTCTGCCAGCCTGGCTGCAAACACCTCCAGGGATGTGGCCCCAACCACTTCCCTGGGCAACCCATTCCAGGCTCTCACCACTCTCATATTGAACAACTTCCTCCTCACCTCCAGTCTGAATCTCCCCACCTCCAGCTTTGCTCCATTCTCCCTAGTCCTGTCACTACCTGAGAGCCTGAGAAGTCTCTTCCCCCAGCTGTTCTGTTGGCCCCCTTCAGATCCTGGAAGGCCACAATAAGGTCACCTGGGAGCCTTCTCTTCTCCAGACTGCACAGCCCCAACTCTTTCAGTCTGTCCTCATGGGAGAGGTGCTGCAGCTCTCTGATCATTCTCATGGCCCTAAACTTAACTGTGTGCTTAAACTTTCGGATGCTCTGACTCTCTCTTCCTTCTCTCCCCTTCTGTTAGATCATGGAACCACACCACAAATTCACTGTAAAAGCCTTGAAGAATGAATTATTAACCAAGATACAACACTGACATTTCACACCTCGCTTTGGTTTTCTGTCTTAAAAAGTAACAGATCTGGGAATTATTGGCATTTTCAGTTAAAGGAGACGTATGTCTAGTTTAGAGGCTTTCATTTCTGCTTGCAGAACTTATTTTCTCCTGATTGACAGACTGGAAAGCTGCTGTTGGGAACTGAGGCTGCGCTTGGTTAGAAGCAAAGGCAGGAGAAACCACTTTGGGGTTTATTCGTGACTTAAAAGAATGTGTCCTGTGTGGTGTGTTGGAGGCTTTGAAGTGGTGACTCACATTATGCATCATCAGTATCAGGCAAGAGTGCTTTATGTAACATTGATTTTTGTATCTTGCTTAAAAAAATTCAGAGGAGCAGGCTGCATTTAGCAGCGACGAATGTGGTGTTTGGAGCAATCACCAGAGCTGGAAGTTTGAATGATGGCATCACAAATGACTTCAATAAGCAGCAGCTTTGCAGCAAGAGGAGTGGGGGTTTAGATGCATTCCAACTTGGACTTTTACAAGCAGTTTGTACTTTTGTGATGATTATCTGGGAGTAGCTGAAGTACCAAAAAAATGGCCTGGGAGATTGTCTGTGTACCGGATGGCTGCTATGGTGACCAACTTTTTCTTTAGCTTTCTGTTCAGCATGAAGAACAGAAATGTTTACAAACTGGGGTTGTTTGTGTGGGGGAGAAGTGTTCTGCTAGGCAGAAAACAAATATTGTAGAGTTCCCTTCACTGAAATTCTGACATGGAACTTGCTGTCATCATCAGGATACTGCCTCATCTGAAGGGAGTTTTTTCCTCTCATTCTCTCTCATTCTCACTCTATCTCTTTATAAACTTTTTTATTAGGAAGCTATGTAGCTGTGAGCAAAAACCCTGAGCAAACAACCTGCGACTGAAACAGAGAAGCCAACCAAACACCTCCCTCCAACCTAAACCCCAACCAGCCAACAACCAACCACCAAAACTGAAGTGCCCTGGAACAATTTGCAAAGCTGGCTGATACTTTAGTGCTTTCCCTCTCATTCGTTTGCAGGTGATGTCATTGTTGTTAAGGAGCAACTTCTGAAATAATAATGGGCTGTGTTGTAGCTATTTAAAATTTAATCAGATGGATCAGAAGTCACATAATGATGTTTTCCTCTTTCCCTGTGTTGTTTTTCCAGTAGTTTTTGACCTTCCACCATTACTTTCTCTATGCATTTAAACTCTGATGCTTAGATGGTGATGCATGACCCCACCTGGAGTACTGTGTGCAGTTCTGGAGCCCCCAGTACAAGGACATTGAAGTGTTGGGGAGTCTAGAAGAGGGCCACAAAGATGATCAGAGGGCTGGAGCACCTCTGCTGTGAGGATGGGCTTAAGGAGTAGGGGCTTTTCAGCCTGGAGCACCTCTGCTATGAGGACAGGCTGAAGGAGTTGGGAGTTTTCAGCCTGGAGAAGAGAAGGCTTTGAGGAGACCTTAGAGTAACTTTCCACTATCTGAAGGAGGGCTGGGGAGGGACTATTCACAAAGTCTTGTAATGACAGGATGAAGGGGAATGGGTTTAAACTGGCAGAGGGGAGATTGAAACTGGATGTTAGGAGGAAGTTTTTCACAGTGAGGGTGGTGAGACACTGGCACGGGTTGCCCAGGGAGGTTGTGTCTGCTCCCTCCCTGGATGTGTTCAAGGCCAGGTTGGATGAGGTATTGAGCGTCCTGATTTAGTGGGAAGTGTCCCTGCCTATGGCACAGGCGGGTTGGAACTGGATGAGTCTGAGGTCTCTTTTGACTTAAACCATTCTATGGTAGTATCTCAGACTTCTTGCATTTAGGGTCGAAGGGAAGTCAGGTGTGGCTCAGTGCCAGCTGTACCTTCCTCTGCATTTTGGTGTGGTTTTGGCTTCCATCTCCCCACTGATGCCTTTGTGCTGCCTTTGTGTGAAGGATTCAGTGGATTAGAAATTGGTTGTTATTGATGCAAAGTGCTCGTAATACATTTATATGGTTCCCAAGAGAAATAAATATGTGAGGCCTCTCAGTTGCAGAAATTCCTGCAGTAGAAGTGAGGGGGTACAGAAAATACTTGCAGTTGTGTGGTCCTTTCTCAAGACTGATGCTAGGCTGCAGGATTTATTGTCCCTGTGAGTGCTTCAAGGAAGAATCAAATAGGCTTTTTATTCTTCTCTTACCATAGCCAGCGGTCTGATTTAGCAGGCTTCTTTTTTTTTATGGTGAGGTAAGGGAGAAGTCAGCAATCTTTTAACACAATTCTATTTTGTGTTTTGAGACTTGGGTGTGCAGTATAAATGTGTGCAATTAGATCTGAAGAAGCGAATTCCCTTTCTTGTGCTTTCTTAATGTGCTTTGGAGGAATTAAGTTTTAAATTGCATCTTATTGATTAAAACCTATGCAGAATGTCTGCTCTGAGGAGCTTTCATATCTACAGGTGAAGATAAACCTAATCTCAGGTGGAAAACAGAAATGAAGGATAAAGGACTCCCTAAAAGCTGGGCTGAGACTGCAACCTGCTTCTCTTAAGCCAGTCTTGCTCAGTAGTTAACTCTCCTGATTTGCTTGGCAACTTCACCTTCTCCTCTATGGGCTGACTGGTGGAAGAACTTACTCTGCCTAAAATCTTTTCTGTTGCTTGATAAGAAAAAAGGTCTTTGATAAGAGAAGCACTTTGCCTTGGAATTTCTTCTTCATATCTTGTGATGAGTTGTGTGAACAACATAAAGCACTTGTCCAACGTGCACGTTGGAATTAGCTACAGCAACCTCCTCACAAGGGTGTTGCACCAGGAGGTGGTCTTCATTACAGCTGAGACAGGTTTTTTATGGCTTTTTTCTGTGGGCAGTGTGTTCATTCTTAAGAGGCAAGTACAAAAACCTGACTCTTGTTTTAGGAAGCAGGCTGGGAACAGTTGGTGTTTGTCAAAGTACTTCAAGTCTGTGACCATACTATGATTTTGGGGGGGATGGAAAGAGTTACAGTTCCATTGCCATTTAGAGTCAGTCCTAGAATGGTTTGGGAAGAGACAGTAAAGATCATCTGGTTCCAACCCCCCTGCCATGGGCAGGGATACTTTGCTCTCATCCAGCTTGCTGGAGGCCCCATCCAACCTGGCCTTGGACACCTCCAGGGAGAGGGCATCTACTACCTCCCTGAGCAAGCTGTTCTAGTTTCTCACCACTCTATCAAGAATTTTTTGCTCATATCTAGTCTATATCTCCCCTGGGTAGGTGGTGGGGAATGGTTCTAAGACAATGCACTGACTGGTTTTAGAAATGTCACTCTGGAATCCAGCAACACTGAGGAAGTGAGATGATTTCTGGAGACTTTGTGTTTGTAATTGACTTTCAGTTGAGCTAGGCAAGAAGGTTACAAAGGGTTATGAAAAGTCAGGAATATCAATGTGTCCAATGTTCTCTTTAGGATCCTGTTTTCTAGATAAATCATTTGAATCATAGAATGGCTTAGGTTGGAAGGGACCTCAAAGCTCAGCCAGTTCCAACCCTCCTGTGCCATAGGCAGGGACACCTCCCACTAGAACAGGTCGCTCAGGGCCTCACCTAACCTGGCCTTGAACACCTCCAGGGAGGGAGCAACCACAACCTCCCTGGGCAACCTGTGCCAGTGTCTCACCACCCTCACTGGAAAGAACTTCCTCCTAACATCCAGCTACCATCTCCCCTCTGCCAGTTTAACCCCATTCCTCCTCCATCCTGCCGTTACAAGACCTTGTGAATAGTCCCTCCCCAGCCCTTCAGATACTGGAAGGCTGTTGTAAGGTCTCCTGAAGCCTTCTCTTCTCCAGGCCACAGAGCCCCAACTCTCATTTTGGAAGTCTTTTTAAAGACCTCAGAAGCTGACCATCCAAAAACTGGGTACTAAGTCACCTTTTCTGAAAAGATTTTCTTCGTTCTTTTCTCAGCTGAAGGTAATTCCCTAAAACATTTGGGAGTTCATTCTCATTGTGGTTTATGTTGACTGCCATAACAAAACCTCTGTTGGAAGGGTTTGGGTTTCATAGCAATGCACCTGTAAAGGAACTGGAGTATTTAACAGGAACAATACCCTAACTGAAGGTAATTCTCTAATATATTTGGGAGTTCATTCTCATTGTGGTTTATATTGACTGCCATAACAAAACCTCTGTTGGAAGGGTTTGGGTTTTATAGCAGTGCATCTGTAAAGGAACTGGAGTATTTAACAGGAACAATACCCTAAAAGTGGACCTTGAAATGTGGTGGTTTTGGGTGAAGTCCAGAGGTCTGGCAGCTTTTCCCTCGCAGGTCCAGTGTGACTGTGGCAGTTGCAAAATACTGTAAATATTGCTCTAAAATGCAGCTCAGCTTCACAGAAGCTGCTCCTGCTCTGTGCCTCTTAAAAGCATAGAGCTGGAATGAAGTCACCACAGCCAGCAGTAAGCTAGAGATGTCTGTGGAGCAGTTTGCTTTTCTCTTGGCTTTCCTAGAGGTGGATATTAATGTGGCAGGCTTCATCTCTGAGCTCAGAATTATTCCTGCTAGAGCTTCTTGTAATTGTTTGACATTTGAAGATTTTTTTTCTCTTTTCCTCTGAGAGAAAAGGTTATATTTTTCTTTTCTCTTTCTCGCTTGGTTTAACATAACTGAGCTCCTTCTGTTTAAAACTTTTTTTTTTAGGGGGTGGGGAAGATTGCTTACTGTGAGAGATGCTGTGTGAAAAATACTGATTTGCAAGCTTGCTCTGGAACTGGTGATAAATAGAAAACATGGGCATTATAATGGAAATATCCCTTAAGACCAGCAGTTAGTGTGATAGGCACTCTGTAGTGGAAGGTAGTGTTACTCTCTTTGAGCAGTCTAATTTCCTTACCACTATAAAATAACTTTGTCTTCTGTGATTTCTCCATTTGTGGCTCCCAGTGCTATGTAGCTTTCTGGTATCCACTTTTTAAAAGGAACTAGTGATCTTCTCATCTGCAGAGCTTTATTTTCTGAGGTTTAGTCCTGAAAGCATATAAAAAAACCCAACAACTTGTCACACTGTGCCCAGCTTAAAGGAGAAAATTGCATTGTATTCAAACCACCCAGCCTCTTGTCCAACAGCTTTTTTTTTTCCCCCCTTTTACTCTATATTTATCTAACAGCTCAGCTCACTGAAAAGAGGCAGTTGAATTGCTTCATGCTTGACTGTAGGTGACATGCTGGGGAGAGCCTGTTCTGCAGCAGAACATGGTGCTGGAGTGCCTGAGCTGCTGGGTCAGGAGAGGAGGCAGCCAGCTCCTTCCCAGCCAGACCTTTGGCCAGCCCAAGGAGGTTGATAGATCCCTCTCTATGCTCTTTCACAGATGTGAGCACCATTAACAGAGGCAACATGGGCAGCTCTGACCTCTTTGGAAAGCTTTAGAGCACAGGGTTAGGAGATGACTCCAGGAGTGTTGCATAGCTTGCTCAAGGTGAGCACTGGAGGTGGCCTAAAAAGGAAGAGCATGTCCTTGCTCTAGCTGTCTGCTGCCTGTACATTTCCCTGTGCTGTAATACGGAGAGGTTCCTTGGGCATTTCAGTTCAAGTTTGTGTGCCCAGTAGCTGGCTGTGCTGTTGTGCATTAGCTCTTGCTTACCACGTTCCCTGACCTTTCTTTGAATGGTGCCACCATCCTGTTTTTCCCCTTGATTCTCTCTGCTGTGCCATTTCAGGCTCTGACTAGGCTTTGCCTCTAATCTTTCTCTTTTTTTCTGCAAATGCTTTTGGCATGGCAGCAGTGTGAGACAGCCTTCCTGCACAGCCATGGATATCAAACACTTGGAGCAGACTGCTGTCGTGATTCTCTCTTCATTCAGTACTTTTCATTGACTCTACCAAATAAATGATTTTGCTTTTCCTTTAGATCACTCAGAGCAATACCCTACTTGGTTGCTGTAACCATGTATATTTATTTAGCACTGTTTTCCTCTGCCTTCCTCTTTCTATCCTAATAGATGTGAGATTCTTTGTTTTCCTGGCAGAGCCCCATGTAACTCCAGCATATGTAGGAGGTTTTCTTTAATATTGAAAGGTCAGCTCCCTGCAGTTGGGCAGTAAATAGCCAGCCTGTGCTGTTTGCTTCCTTCCCTGGTGGGAACTCCTGCTTGTTCTTCTATCTCCTGCTCTGTAATCATAAAAACAAAAACCAAACCCAAGCTTGGCTGTAGCTACCGTGCTTAGAGAGCAATTAGTGTGCTGGGCATATCATGTTCCTCTGAGTGAATATTCTAAATGTGAATATCTTGCTTATTCCAAATACTGAGGAGGCTGAAAGCTGTTTGAGTGGCCAGACAGGACCAGGCTGCTCAGGGAGGTGGTGGAGGCACTGTTTGTGGGCTTGTTTAAGAAATGCAAAGACATGACACTTTGGGATGTGGTTTAATGGCCATAGTGGTGTTGGGTTGATGGTTGGATTCTGGTCTTAAAAGCCCTTTCCAACTAAAGCAATTTTGTGATTCTATGTACAACAGCTGTGAGGTAAAAGGTAGGTTTGGGGGGAAAGGAGATGCTGGAGAGGTGAGAGATGTGCGTGGGTGTTGAGGAGAGAATTTCTTCTAGCTGGGAGATGAAAATTTCTACTGTGTTTTCACAACCTGGTTTATGTAGCATCACCTGAGTCATGCCCAGGGCAAAGGGGAGGCTGCAGCTGCTGACTGATCTTTTGAGTAACAGAAGAGACCTTGCTTGTGTTGTGCATTTCCTCCTCCACAAACAAACACAAGCCTCTTGTGTTACTTCAGATGTCTGACTGGGCAGGAACTTCATCTTAGCCCTTCTCATTTCCCCACATATGGATACAAATATTTATGGATTTTTGGGAGTTTTGTAGTTGCTTTTTCTCCCCTCGAGACTGTAAGATTCTGTAGCATTGCTGCTGTAATAATAATAATACCAATAACGTTACAAATTGAGGGAGAAATTTGTCATCCAAATATTTCTTTTTTTTTTTTGCTGGTTTTGGTCTGCTCTCTGAGCCTCTCTTGGCATCAGCCCCTGTAACTTACTACAAGACTCCTAAAACCAGTGAGCATGATGGTTTGTAGTGAGTCCTCTTCTCTAAGCTTGGTGGAGTTGTTTGGGATAATTAATGGTTTTTATGGAGATGATGATTGTCAGTTACTTCATGTTGCTTTTAACCCTCTGAGGTGACTTCTAAAACTATTTAATAGTTTTCATTAGATCTTAAAAGAAAGAAAACTCAGACTGTTAGAGATGAATCTGAAGTATCACACTGCATGGAGCTGTCAGTGGGGTGAAATGTGCCATGTAAATCCTGTTTTGCCCAAGAAGCTTGTGGCTTGAGTTCTGGTTCGTTTTGATTAAGTCTTTAAGGTGATGATAACTCCTTTGTGTTGTCTGAACAAGACTGAGCACCACCCGTTGTGACTTAAATGATGTTTCCCGGCATCGATACGGGTCTGGTTCTTAGGTCAATAGAAGACACAAAACAGACTCAGTGCAAACCTGTGAAGATTAATGGAAAAAAATCAGTTTGTCAATACCTGCTATAAAAGAGGGAAAGCTGTGGATGCCGTTTAGATTTGTGCTGTGGTGCTTGGAGCCTGTGTTGTTTCCCATGGCACTCCAACTGGAATAACTTCTCTTGAAGGTGAGTGACGTTCAAAAGAGTTCTCTCCAGCCCTTCATTGCGTGGCAGGCACAAGTTCAATTAGGAGATCCTTACTTTTTTAACACAGAATCACTCTTTTCCTTCTCTCTTATCACTCCTGTGCGCCTCTGATAAACTAGCAGTTCCACCTTCTTCCAAGCTATCAGTCGGCTCAGATAAGCCTTGCCTTTTATATTTCACATGAAAACTACTTACCTTTTATTTATACCACTTACTCAGATCTGAGGCAAGAGCATGTATGAAGTCTTCAATAATAAATTGTCCTTTTCACAGGTTAAGGAAAAACTAGGGAAAGGATATTCAGGACAACAAGGGAAGAGCCTCTTAAATACCACCCAGTCTTAAAGAAAAAAAAGTAAAGATAACCGGAAAGGCCAAATAAAAAAGTTGATGGGCTTGTGGAGTTTTGGAAAGATTATGCCTGACTTGTTTTAGAGTGACAGGGAAGGTAATTACTGTGTGCAGGTTCCTCCTGAGCATGTTGCCTGTCACTAGGAATTTGTATTTTGGAAGCTCTGGTTTGAGCACCTCACTTCACCCTCTCACTGCAGTATGGTGCAGGAGCTGAAGTGGTCTCCTGCAGTGATGGTACTGGGATGTGTTGTTGCTCTGAAAGCTGCAGAATGTAAATAGGAAGGGTGTGTGTCAGAGGAGCACCTGATTACTTGGTTCCTTTAATTGGTGTTGCCAGACCTGTTCAGCTGTGCTTGTCAACAGCCCAGACTTGCAGGGCTCTCCTTCAGTTCCGTCCTTAGCTCTTCCAAGTCTGGTGTCACTGAGCTTCTTCCACAGAGCCAGGAGTGTTGCTCTGCAGACTTTCTGCCTCATGCTCTTGGAATATGAGAGTCACTCAGATGGCTTCTGTCTTGCTGTCCTGTTTGGCTGGGCTGTGGTACCTGTTTGTCCCTCAAATCTATACAACACCAAGCAGTGCATCTGACACAAAGGGCTACAGTGCAGGGCAGAGTTGATTGCATTTGATCCCTTCCATGTGTGCCCAAAGGCTTACAAGGAATCCTCACATATATCATTCCTTGACCATCATGCACTCCAACATACAATCAGAGAAGCACAGGATGTTAGGGCTTGGAAGAGACCTCTGGAGGTAGTCCAACTGTCTTTGCTGAAGCAGGGTCACCTAGGACAGGTCACACAGGATCACATCCAGGTGGGTTTTGAAGATGTCCAGAGGAGACTGCATAACCTCTCTGGGCAGCCTGCTCCAGGGCTTCAGCACCTTCATAGTAAAGAAACTTCTCAAGTTTAGGTGTGGAACTTGTGTTCCAACTTCTACCTGTTGTTCGTTGTCCTATTACCAGGCATCATTGACAAGAGTCTGGCACCTTCATCTGAACACCCACCCCTCAGGTATTTATAGGCTTAGGATACCACCCATGAGAAGACTTTTCCTTGGCTTTCATCTTAGCCAGTTTGACAGTGTTTGGACAGAAGATACAAAAATGTAGTTAAATCTACTGTGTAGAAGAACAGTGCTGGGAGCTACTGACAACACAGGACTGTGCATGCTTAAGAGAGCTTTTGTGCAGTGGTTGAAGTGATAGGGTAAGAGAGAATGGCTTTAAGCTTGAAGAGGGTGTCTTTAGACTGGGTATTAGGAAGAAATTATTTACAGTGAGGGTGGTGAGACACTGGCACAGGTTGCCCAGGGAGGTTGTGTATGCCCCCTCCCTGGAGGTGTTCCAGGCCAGGTTGAATGATGCCTTGGAGCTATCTGGTCTAGTGGAAGGTGTCCCTGCCCATGGCAGGGGGCTGGATTTAGATCTTCAAGATTCCTTCCAACCTACACTGTTCTACGAATCTGTGAATTTCCCTTCTAGAATTTCCTCTACCTTTTTCTTTTATTTCTCTTGTTTGTCATCTTATCTTCATTTTGGCCTTATCAGCCTTTTTGCTATAATCTGTAGTTTTTGTTCTTCCAATATAGTTGTTTTTCTTAATCCCTTAAAGAGTGGAAAAGAAACAGCTAAAATATAGCTGAAACCTCTGGGAAGGCTCAGGGTGTGAACCTAACGGACAAACACATCCTGAAGTCTCAACTTGTATTACCCTTTTATCCTTCCCAGGGTTGCTCTATCTAGCTTTTTCTCCTGTGGATTGAGGTTGTGAACTCCCCACAGAAGGTTCAGTGTAACTCTGCAAAGCCATGAAGCCCTCCTCACATTGTAAACCTTATGTCATTTTGGAAGACATAACCATTTTCCTGATCAAGGTATTTATGAGCTGTAATATGTTGACATGCAGTAGATGAGTTGTGCCTCTTGTTTCTTTGGTGTACTTAAAGGGTCAACTGCTATGTGATTATAGCAAGCTTTTATACTGCTTTAAGGTTTAAAAACAGTTCTTTGCTGTTTACAGCTGTTCAAGATCTTCTGATTTTGCTGGGCTGGAAGTTTGGGAAGTGCTTGGCTTGCTGCCTGGTTTTTAGTAGCTTGTTGTGGACAGATGCTGTGCTGTCTCCTCCTGAGTATTTTAAAGCTGCTCAAGTGAATTCTTCAGACAGCACTTCCAAATCCACATGCAGGGGTTTTTTTTTTGAAGGCTAATAATTTAAACTGTGAGGTTGAAAAGTTAAAATCTCAGGTGGCATACGTGACAGGCTGCTCAGTGAGAGGAGGACACAAAAAAATTGATCAGCAGTCTTGGCCGGTTGAAAGAATAGAGGTGGAAAGAATAAACACAAGTTCTAATAAACTCTGGTAATTATGGAAGATGATGAAAGAGGATAATATCAAACTCCTTGGTGACAGCAGCATGCCCCTCTAGTTGGCAATGTGTCCGTATCACTTAACTTGAGCATTCATGGTTTGACCATGAGTGATGGCCATAGATTCATTCTGCCTAGTTTATGGAATTTCAGACTCACCTGGAAAACTGAAAAAGGAAAATGATTTCCACATCTATAATTACTATGAAAAGCTTGGAATAGCAATTAAGTGTGACTGCCTTGTCAGTCATAAAAGCTGTAAGTGTTTCATGCAGTTCTAACTTGGGAAGTGCAAGCCTAGAATATATATTTTAAAAACTTCTTTTCAAGGCATAAGGTTATTTTCAAACCAGTGGTAAGAGCTCTGATTATGACTGGGCCAGAAGAAATATCAAATACGAACAAATGCTTAAAAAAAAAAATCAGTTTATATCCAGAACTTCAAAACACTAAGCTGGACACAAGTGTGCTTGATACTCAGTTTGCTCTTGTTTTTTTGTTTATCTAGAGAGCCTGCTGTGTGAAAGAAAGGTTGAGATATATAAGGAGCAGTTCAAAACTGTGGCATAAAGAATGGAAGATGGCACTTGGCCAGTTCTGATAACTCAAAGAAATCCTGTTCCATCTTTCTCACCCTTCTATTTTACTTCTATATTTTCTTCTGACTGTGTTATATTCTGAGGTGTGGTTTATAGCTGTCTGTGAGCCACTAAAACAAGGCTCTTGTTAAGCTGGAGATGGGAAGGAACAAACTGTTAAGGCTAATAGAAGTACAGAAACTCCAAGAGAAGAGAACATACTTCTGTTGAAAGTATTAGTGCTGGAACAGGCTGCCCAGAGAGGTTGTGGAGTATTCTTCTCTGGAGACTTTCAACCCCCACCCCTGATGGAATCCTGTGCAGCCTAATCTTGGAGAACTTGCTTTAGCTGTGAAGTCATTGTCAGAGGTCCTTTCTGACACCTGTCCTGCTGGGATTCCGTGAAGTGCTAGTGTGGGGACCTGTTGTTTTAGCCTAAAATGTTTTCATCTTGTCCAAATCTTTAAGCACATGAATTGCATTTGAATTGTCTGTCTTAATGTATTCATAAGAAGAAAGTTACAAATCCGAGCTCGTCAGCTTGAGTCATCCTCCTCCACTCAGTTGCTGATTTCCCTTAAGAAATCCCTTTCCCTGCTGTACTTTTCTGCCTTCAA
The DNA here is from genome assembly GCA_013396835.1 of Psilopogon haemacephalus. NCBI lineage: Eukaryota > Metazoa > Chordata > Aves > Piciformes > Megalaimidae > Psilopogon > Psilopogon haemacephalus. The sequence continues at coordinate 1,080,171 of VWZI01005110.1, forward strand.
ACTCGTACAATTGCAAATGATGTCGATGCACAATGAGATGTATTCATGCAGCAGTACATTCCCCTTTCCAAATGTGATCCATGTAGAATAATGAAAGGCACAGGCTGATCTCATTTGTGATATATGTACGTGGTGTTAGCAAGAGATCACTTCTTCTCCTGTCCTTGATGGAAATTAGGCTGTCAAAGGTACTAGCTGCCCATGTGTTAGCAGATGGGCTTCTGTGGCTCCGAATGTCACCAAGTTTTATGATAATGGCTCAAGGAAGAAATTGTGGAGATTAGGTTGTCATTAGCCAAGTGGGATTTAACAATGGGGAAAAAAAAAAACATCCTGACACAGTTAATTCAGAGAGATGTCCTATTGTATTAGTTTGTCATCTTTAGGGTGTCAGTTCTCTGCAGGAAAACAAAAGATATAAATATGCATTTGAAACGAATAAAAACCCAATACCACCACAGCAAAGCAGTAATCAAATGGCAAACTCTTGTACCTCATCTTTGCTGTCTTTTGCAATGAAACCTAACCACGGAGCAGATCAACTGATAACTTTCAACCAGAGCAGGGCAGCTTTAGGCTGAACATAACAAGGAAGTTCTTGACAAAGACTAGTGAAACACTGGAGCAGGTTGCCCAAGGATGTGGTTGAGGCCCTGTCCCTTGGAGACATTGAAGAGCAGGCTTGATGTGGCCTTGGGCAGCCTGATCTAGTTGATGTCCCTGCTGACTGCAGGGGATTGGACAAGATGACCTTTGAGAGTGTCTTCCAACCCAGTGCTATCTGTGAACTGGCAGCCAAATGCACTTCACTTAAGAATCCTGGCCATTAACTGTATGCCAACTGATTGGAAAACAAAGCTGGTGAGGGGCTTGGAGCACAGCCCTGTGAGGACAGGCTGAGGGAGCTGGGGGTGTGCAGCCTGGAGAAGAGGAGGCTCAGGGCAGACCTCATTGCTGCCTGCAACAACTTGAAGGGAGGTTGTAGCCAGGTAGGGTTGGCCTCTTCTCCCAGGCAACCAGCAACAGAGCAAGGGGATGCAGTCTCAAGTTGCACGGGGGGACGTCTAGGCTGGATGTTAGGGGACGTTCTTCCCAGAGAGTGATTGGCATTGGAATGGGCTGCCCAGGGAGGTGATGGAGTTGCTGTCCTTGGAGGTGTTCACAAGAAGACTGGATGGGGCACTTAGTGCTAGTCTGTAGTTGATTGGGTTGGGCTGGATGAGCTTGGAGGTCTCTTCCAACCTGTCTGATTCTATGATTTTTGTGGTTTAGCTGGGATCTTGGCAGTAGATAGTGTGGCTCACTTAAAATTAGAGTATCTCCTGGGTTTGTAGTAATCTGTTCACTAGCTCTGAGCTCAGAAGGTGCATAAAGTCTGCCAAGTTTGATGTCTGTCATTTGTGTTCCCCCCACATTTGTTGACTGATGAAAACAGTCACAGTAAAGTGACTCTTCAGAATCTATGTACAGCTCTGAATATGAACTAAATCCATCTGATTTCTGTGGAACAGCTATCAAAATGGGCTGCTGATGCTTGTGCTGTCTGCTGTTGCTATTTAGAAAGGGTTTGTAAGGAGCTGATGCCATTCTGCTTGTGCTCAGCTGAGTGGATAAACTATCAGAGACTGAGGATTTGGAATACTGTCTGTGTAACTTGTATTTATAGAGCAAGGGCTACAGAATGGAAACATTCAGTATTGAGGATGTTGTTAATTAGAGGTGATCTCTCTCATTAGCAAATTGGTATGGTCTGGCTGTGGAACTCTTTTTCTGCATGGGTAAACAGGCATATTAAACCCAGAGATAGATCAGGACTTCCCCTTTAACATGGGAAAAATTAAAAGTTCAGGTTAGTGAGCAGGTTCAAGGTTAAATAGAATTACCAGAGCATCAGATGAATGTTGAATGCAGCTCTTCAGTGCTCAGGATCTTTAAACCACCTGAGACAAATAGCCTACTCGATGCTTTTTAGTGCCCTGTTCAAGTTCCCTTGAAAATGAACCAGATGCAGCTTCGTAGTTTTTTTTACTTGAGGGAGTTATGGTGCCATATTGCTACAAATCAGCAGAATTAGAGATCTTCAGTTGGCAAAGTTAAAATTGCATGTGAACAAGTCAGAGAGGCACTTCTGTAGTCATGGAGCACACAGCAGGTAAATGCTTACTGTGAATTAGGAAGAGTATCCTACTGCCTCTGCATCTTTTGTGTTTTATGCCATTAGTCAGCATTAGTTCTCCCTCTTCCCAAGAGCTCCAGTCAAGCCTTTATGGTGACCTGTTTCACAGACTTCATCTCCAGATTTATATTTCAGTTCAGAACTAGTGTTGAGAAATGTCAAGTCAGTGGGGCTGGATGTCTTAGTGTAAGGGAGCCTACAGGGAAGATGGGGAGAGGCTTCTTACAAGGACTTGCAGTGATAGGATGAGGGGCAATGGCTTGGAGCTGTGAGAGGGGAGGTTTAGACTGGAGATTAGGAAGCTTTTTCCAGTGAAGGTTGTGAGACACTGCAACAGGTTGCCCAGGGAGGTTGAGGATGCACCATCCCTGGCAGTGTTCAAGGCCAGGTTGGATAGGGTCTTGAGCAAGTTGATTTAGTGGAAGGTGTCCCTGCCAATGACAGGGTGGTTGGGAGTAGATGATCATGAAGGTCCCTACCAACTCAAACCATTCTGGGATTCTCTGATAAGTTGAAAACACTTGAAACACACAGTGAATAGTTCAACTCCAATTGGTGCTGTGGAGAGGTACTCACAGCAACAGTGAACAAGGGGTTGAAACCAGATCTTTGTCTCTTGCAGCCCAAACCATTTGGGAGTTCTATGGGTTGAGGGGTGGGAGTCTGTACTCTTGGGACCCTCTGGTCTGGAGGGAGGGATGGGAGGTGTCGGTGCCCTTGGGACCCTCTGGTCTTGAGGTGGGGGTGGTGCTCTTGACAGTGTAATTGAGAGGGAGGCAGCGAACAGGTGGCTATGAACAGTGTAGTTCAGAGGGAGGCAGCCAACGTGCGCCGGGCGTAAAACGCAGCAGAAAAAAACCCCAGGAACAACAAGCTAAAGAACAATCCGGAGAGAAAGCAGCCTGTAGATGCCCTGCAAGGAGGAATTCGAACCCCATGCCTGGTTGTGAGAAGCTGGTTCCTTTTCTTCGGCCCGGCTGTGGGCGTGTTGGAGGCAAATGCCAAGCCGGGAGATGCTGCCGGCGGTTCGAGCGCGCTGGGATTGTGTCACGCTGCCGACAAAAGCTTTGCTGTGCAGCCACATGACTGCGGCATCCAGAAATAATCACATAATCTGCCTGCTGGAGGGCTTGCAGCAGCCTCACAGCTTCACAGAACAACTCTTTTTTTTTTTTTTTTTTTTTTTTTTTTTCCCCCCCTTTTTTTTTTTTTGCTGAAGATGGGNTTGAAACTGTACCGAGGCATAATAATACTTTTTTTAATGAATTTTTTTTTTTTTTTTGCTTTAGAGGGAGCATCTTTAAATGAAGCATAATTGCAGGTCATGGCTTGTGAATAATAATGTATCAAGGAGAAGGAGCAGATAATTGAATTTCCGTTTTGTTTACAGGGTTAAGTGTGTTTTTCTTTTCTCTATTTTTATTTTTTTTTCAACTTCTGGTGGCATTTCTGAAAATCTCAGTAATTCTCTTACGCAACCCCCTGGCAGCAATAATATGTTCTCAAAAAGCATGAGAGGACCTGGCGAGGCCGGCACAGAATTGACTGCTTTAAATAGGGGAATCTATTGAGTAACCTGATCTGGTGAAAGATGCCCCTGCTCTCACAGCAGGGGGGGAGTGTGGACAAGATGTCCTTTAAAGATCCCTTCCAACCCAACCTGTTTTGTGCCTCTGAAATGTTCATGTGTTTGAGCTTTTAACTATTAAAACAAAAAGCTACACCTTTGCTATTTGCTTTCCCTATCCAGAGGACAAAAGGATGAAGATACTAGGTATAAAGTCTGAGAGTCTCAGACTTGCCCTCTGGAGGTCCCTTCTGACCCCTACTGTTCTATGGTTTTATTTATTTATATTCAGGCTCAGATTACTGTTATGTAATTGTGATCATTTGTTGTTTGGGGTTTTCCAGCCTTGTTTTCAGCTTGCCCACTTGCTTTCCCTGCTGTATGTAACATTTAAAATACTGTTAGGAAGGGATGCTTTAGCTGTTGTCAGGGTAGGTTTCTCTTGTCAGTAGAGATGATGCAGACAGGCAGTTCTCTTGGTCTGGGTAACTGAAAAAGCAGGGAGGGAGCCCAGCTGCCCTGGCTGTATGGAAGCTGAATGTCTTCAGGTCTTGCAAGGTCAGTTGTAGGGAGTTCTCAGAGTTTTATGCAGTCAAGTCTCACTAGCTGATGGGCAGAAATCATCATTATCTGTCTGGGTTGGATTTTCCGCTAGCTTGCACACACATTTGTGAGCACTTAGTGTTTGAATCTTAGTTTAAGGATGCTTTATAACAAGGTATCCAATGCAGCCAGCTGCATGTGGTGCAGCCATCCCTTTCTAGGTTTCATGTTAGAAACATGCCAACTTGCTGCTTTCGCTTCATGCTTCTAGAAGTGTGGAAGATGAACTTAGTTCCTCCATTTCCACAGCTGCCTGTAATATCTTTACTGTAGTAATCCCTGGAGCTGGCTGCTGTTTTTCAGACCCCTCTTTTGATGGTCAAGGCAAGTTAGGGGTAACTTTTGATGGTCTCAAATGATGCAGTAGCTGCCATTGGGGAGCTTAATGGTTATTTTGGTCCTCCCTATATTCAACAGCACCAAAAAGAGAGCTTTAGCCTTTTTAGGACAAGAGCTAACATAAGGTATGGATGGTTGCATGATAAATTTTTTTTATGTCAGAGCATTCTTGGGGCCATTTTTCTTCAAGTATGGAGACCATTACAATGTGCTTGTGGAGTCTGAGATGTAGTGGGCTTTAAAATGTGAATTATAGCTCTCCTCTTCTCTGAAATGTTTGCTGTATACTTGAAAAATTATTCCAGCAGAGCTGGCTGGGCTTTTTTTTTGAACTTGGCTCAGAAGTAATAAAAAATCCAGATGATAAAAATCATGTGAACAGGTGTTCCCTAGTTTTTTATTAGAATGTCTCAGTAGCTTTTTTACTGCTTACTCATGACTTTTTTTTCTTCCCTGCAAGAATTGATTGTTTAAAATTAATGAAAGTTATGGTAGTAATACTTTGTAAGCTCACTGAAGGGTTACCATGTTGATTCCTAACCTGAGCAAGGCTGGAAGTTTTAAATTTACTGTTGCTGCCTTGGTTAAATGCAAAAAACAAAACCCCACAACCAAAATCTGCATTCCCTCAGCTGCAGTAGTTTCAGATTTGTAACTTCAAGCAGAGTTGAACTTTGCAATTAAGTTGGATTGTGTCCCTGCAAGTTCCTTTCAAGTGGGGAGGTTGTAGTGGTGGTGCAGCGTGTGTGGGTATGTTAGGGAAGGGTGCAAATATCTCCTGCTAGTTCAGACTCATTTATTTGTTAATTATACTGTCATGGAATCATTGTTTCCTCCAACTGAATCAGTTCTAAGATCGTTGAGTCCAGCCATCAGCTGAACACCACCATGGCCATAAAACCTTGTCTCCAAGTGCCATGTCCACAGGTTTCTTGAACACTTCCAGGGATGGTGACTTCACCACCTCCCTGGGCAGCCTGTTCCAATACCTGACCACTCTTGCAGTAAAAAAATGTTCCTAATCGCCAGACTAATCCCCCCTGGTGCAGTTTCAGGACATTTCCTCTTATTCCATCACCTGATACTAGGGAGAAGGCACCAACCCCCACTTCACTGCAAATTCCTTTCAGGGAGGAATATCTTATCCACAAATCTCCAAGTGCTCTATAAACACTCAAGGCTTCCTTCTCACTGTGTTCTTCCTTGCTGCAGTGCTGGGAGAATGAAATGTTACCTTAATTTTCCACATGACGTGGGCATGTTATGGATGTAGTGACACCAATGTTCATGATGGCTTCTCCTGTGAGTCACAGTTTTATTAAATTCTGTCTAGCAGTTGCAGGTTAGAATTAAAGGCCATAACCATTCTGCTATGGTCACAGAGGGGCTGGGTGCTGCTGTGGTTAATGGATACTGGTACAGCACCAGCAGTGTTGCCAGGTCCAGAGCTGATAGTTTTCTCATTGTTCACAAGTCATCCAAGCTAGAATAGGCTGAAGATCAGGGAGGTCTGGTTCCTTAATTAATAAATTAGTTGCCTCATTCTGCTTTTTCATCTTATTTTGATATATATTTCTTTAATATTCTTCCACACAGCTTCTGAGTGATGAGAAAATTTGTGAAATTACTTCTGAAGAGCTATAGTGCTTAATCACTGGAATAGAAATGAGAGATGTGAAAGAAGCACAGTGAGAGCAAACACACTAATTGAATGAGTCTACAAATCTCAGCAGCCAGAGTTAAGAGGATGCAAGTTCTGCTGTTTCCTTGGGGGCCTCCTCACTTTCCTTTCTATTTTCTTGTCTTGCTTAAATCAGTGGAGTTTTCAGCTTAGTGCTTCTTTGTCTCATGACTTCCTACCAAAGTGTCACAGGCCTTGAGTGACCTGTCCTAGTGGGAGGTGTCCCTGCTGATGGCATGGGGGGGTTGGAACTGGCTGAGCTTTGAGGTCCCTTCCAATCTAAGCCATTCTAGGCAGGGCTTGCCCAGGTTTGTCTGGGACAGCAGGTCAGCTCAGAAGGCTGTGGTGAAGTTAGACTGAAGTGACATCTTTTCTTCTTTAAGGCACTCTGATGGAGTTGTCCTTGCGTGAACAGTGTTCATGCCCTGGATGCCTTTGGCCCAGCTGGGTTTGGTTCATGTGCTGGCCTTTTTTCAGGGAGTTCTTTTATGTAGATAATCTTCATGGGGTTTCTACTTTGTGTGCTGCAGTCTGTCTTGATTCCTTGGGTTTTTTCCAATTCTGAGTCTGCGAGTAGAAAGCTGTCCAAGTGTCAGTGTGTATTTCAAGGCATTTATTTACATCTGCTTCTTCATGTGAACTGTATGCAGCAACAGCATCTTTTCAGTGTCTTCTCAGCAGAGGACATTGGTAGGCTGACTGCTAAACCAGACACTTCTGTTTTTCCTAATTATCTTCATTATTTGCTGGAGAGAGCCATGTGCCACCACTGTGCCTCCCTCTCTGTATTCAGAGTGTACCTGTAAATACTTGAAATCCCTGTCAATACTTTTATTTTGGTATTTCAATGCCTACACATTTTATTTGCAGAATACTTGTGAAAAACTTCTGGAGGAAACCTTGAGACTGAGAGATGCTTACTGATATGTTGAGTGTGCTAGAGAGCCTTCTTGGCTGACATGAGTTACTGCAAGATGATGCTTGCAGCAAGCATTGCTTATTACACCTTCCTCTGTACTGAAGGGGACCTACGGGAAGGCAGGGGAAGGACTTTTTAGAAGGACTTGTAGTGATAGGAGAAGGGGCCTTCACAATAGGGGTGGAGAAATGCTGGAACAGGTTGCCCAGAGATGTGTGGAACCTTTGTCCCTGGAAATAATCAAGACCAAATTTGATTTGTCCCCAAACAACCTGGTCTTGTTGGAGATGGTCCCGCTCACAGCAGGGGTTTGGACAAGATGACCTTTCAGGGTCCCTTCCAACCCAATGCACTCAGTGATTCAGTGATCATCCCTAGTGCTCTTTGTCTCTCTTGTCTCCCTTTCTGTAGGTCCTGTATGCTGAGAGGCAGACTCCATGTGAACACCTTGTGTGCTGTTTGCTGGGGTTCTTTCTTCTCTTTTTCCTTCAGGTTTGCTGTGAGGTTGAAGCTTTGAGGCTAGAGATAGTTTCTCAGAATGGTTTGGCAGTGCTGCAGTACAGCCAGATCATGATGAAGCCTACCTGAAACTCCAGTTACAGTAATTATTGTATTGAGCTTGGTTATTAAACTGTAGAGGGGGACACAGCAGCTTTTGGAAAACTAATGACTCAGATTATTTCCAGGCTGGAGGAGAATTAGGTGTCTTGCTAATAACCAGAAGATGGAAAGCATGAGGAGTGGCACCAAACTGCCTGCTTATTTGCTCTCCAGAATTTGTTGGCACCTCCCTATTCATGTGTTGAGAGAATTGCTTTTATTGCCAAGTGACTCTGTCATTCTCTCCAGGTGCCAGACACCAGGCAGATGTAGTGCAGTAATTTTTGTGTCTGTGAGACAAATAGGATAAGGAAGGAGTTAAGTTTTATTTCAGCTTAGGAAGAAGAGCCATTCTCTTCTATCAGTTCATTATCAGCAACCAGTTCAATCTGTCACTTTGGTGCTTTATGTGAACTTTTCCAATGGCAACCAGCAAAGATTTTTAATTTTTTTTTTTTCCCTCTCCTTGTGTATAAATCTCTAAATCTGTCAAAGTCTGCCTGCAGCCTCCCTGTTCATCCATATGCTGCTGAATGCTGAAAGAAAGGCAATGCAGAGAGTTCTGAGGCACAAGTATTTGACTGTGCTCTGGCTGGGGGGAGGCTGCTTAGCCTTTCTGGCAGATTTCTTGGTACTTCGTTATTACATGGTGCAAAACTTCACCTGGGTATATGCAGGCAAGTTCCTATTTATCTTAGCAGGGTAGTGTGAGGTCTGAATGGCAACAGCTAACAATGAACCGTCGGATGTGGTTCGCTTTCTAGCATCTTACAAAACAGTTTCTCTAGGCAGCCTCACCTCTCCTGTGTAAAGCAACACTCACTAGGGAGCCTCGGGTAGAATTTCACATTCTTACATAGAAACCAACTTGAAACTTTTGGGTTTTTTCTCCCCAGCGTGCTGCAGTGGTTTTGTAGCTTTCTAAACTGAGCCAAAAATAAGTGACAGCTCTTTGTGGGTGTAGCAACCTGATGTGAAGCTTCTAGGAAACGTCTAGATGTCCTAATGCTGGAATTTCCACTTCTGCTGGTGCAGATGTGGACTCTGTAGGATGAGAGGGTCATTTGGCTCTCTCAAAGATTTCTGGTGACAGCTGCAAAGTCATTTATGCCAAAATATTTCTGCTTTTGATGGCCACATGTGTTCTGGTGAGCACCTGCTAGGATTTTGGATTTAGGAAGAAAATAATTTATCCTGTTGAAAGAATAAATCTGAGCATGTACAAGAAAAGACTGGCTGGGACACTTAGTGCCATGCTCTGGTTGATTGGATAGGGCTTGGTGGTAGATTGGACTGGGTGAGCTTGGAGGTTTCTTCCAGCCTGGTTGATTCTGTGATTGTCTCTTTCCATGTGTGTCTTTGGATGTGACACCTTAAAACTGAAAGCAAATCCTTAATACACAGAAGAGTGAATGTCTGAGGGGACTTCTGGAGATCATCTAGTCCAGACCCGCTGCTTAAGATCAGGCTTGCATCCAGGTGGATTTTGAAAGTCTCTGGAGAAGGAGACTCTACAACTTCTCTGGGTAGCCTCTTCTGGGGCTCTGTCACTGAAGAGGTTTTTCTTTGTTTAGTTAGAATAATAATAACAATTCCTAGTGCTCAGGGGAATGATTTTTACCTTTGTTTCTCCTTTGGGCTGCTTGGTGTTATGTGTTTTTTATGCTCTCCTCCTGGAGTGCTGTGGCAGTTCATGCCTAAGTGAGATTTTTTTTTTGGCACAGCCTGGCAGACAAACCTAAGAGAGAGTCTGAAAGAACCTGTGACTTTTGACTCTTGACCTAGCTAAGAACTGTGCTGATTTTATGAATGGGGAGAAAATCCTTTGTGCTATCCTGTTTCAGGTGGTGTTTCTGGTTAGGCTAGATGAGGGTCCAGAAACCTCTGCATGGACCGAGTTGGGAATGTGAAGCAATGACTTAACTGTTTAGGTGTCATGATTTAAGCTTGCCCAGCCAGCAATGAAGCACCGTACAGCTTCTCACTCCCGTCTACCCCATGGGATGGGGAGGAGAAAATCAGCAGAAAGCTTGAAGGCTGAGGCAAAGGACAGAGAGGGCTTACCAGTTCCCTTTCCTGCTATGGTCACAGGCAAAAGACAAGAATCAGTTTGGTGAAACTCTTGAGTTCTGGCTTTTGGTCTGATTTTTGAGTAGCCACAGAGAAAATACATGTCTGAAACGACCTCTAGTATGAAGTGTCCTGAATGTCTGGTTTCTCTTATGCCCTCTGAAAGAAGTCTGATATTCTGTGTCCCATCCTTAGTTGGCATTGTGCTTTTCCTGTTGCTCTCAACCTAAGTTCTGTTATTTAAGAAGTGATTGTGAATAACTTACCTCCATCTGGGAACACTCACTGGGTATCCTGCTGTATTTTATGTTGTCAGGTCCTTTACAGCATCAATCCCCTGCTTTTTTGGTGAGGAGTCATGCACTTTGTATTGGAAAAGGTGAAGGAAGGAGGAAAAGGGAAGAGTGCTGTAGCCAGACTTGGAAGTGAAGAGCATGGAAGTGAGCTTCATACATGAGCAGGGAGATGGCTCAGCAAGTGAGGAATTCCAGGCTGACAAACCAAAATTCTCTGTGCTGTGGCTGCACTTGGGCTGGCTTCTTGCAGCCTTTTGGGGGGGGTTCCAAAGAGTGAGAAGCTTGCTTTGTATAATTCCAACTGTTCTGCAGTGTTACTCTGAAGCAGGAGAGTTTTATGGTGGTTAGAATGTGGCTGCAGGGGTTTTTGGAAGCTGACATGATTGAGTGGCTTTGGTAAGGGCAGTGTCTCTTTCCAAATGGCAGCCTTCTCTATTGAGTGGTGCTTGTGGTGAGATGCAGTAAGGCAAGGATTATTGTAGCATCATCCTTTTGCAAGTCTGAATAAATTCCTCATCATGGGAAATGGAATGGGTGAGAGTCAAGTTGTCTTCTGCAATTCATGGCTGAAGTGTGTAATGGTGCTGTGCTGGGGTTTTTCCATCTGTTGCAGAGGTGGATGTATGCATGGGGAGGAATGCTGAGTCAGTGTTGGTTTGGGCAGAATAAAGTAGAAAAGCAGCTTTTATCTTCAAATTTTGTTGGGTTTTTTTTTCCCTCTATTTTTTTCCATGCAGTTTGTTGCTGTAAGTGCTGTACAACAAGTGTTTGTGCAGCATTATGTCCAGGGACAAATTAAATCTGGAAGAGGATGTTCTCCCACTTGTTCTGTGTTGGGAATAATATGGCTGCTTTGGACTATCTGGAATATTGGACTGAATGCAGGTTCAGCTGGGACAGTAATGCAGATCCTCACATGAGAAGAGCAACTGGCACCCTGATGATGATGGTGGGGTGGCAGACCACAGCCTTCCTCACCTGCTTTATAGGCGTTTAGGGTAGAGGCAGGCTCCTGATGTATACATCTGCTTTTCAAGTGCTAACAGCCTTGTGGTAAGAAAGACTTATAATCATTAGGAAGCTTAGCAGTATCCTGGTTTTTTTCATGTTTTGTCTAATGAAATTATTTTCTGGGAAATGAAGATGTTTCTAATGGCTCCTCTGGTAATTCAGCAAGTCTCACTTCACAGGTAATGTGGTTTTTTCCCCTCCCTTATGGGGTAAAATAACTTGTGTAGCTTTCTTGCAATTGTCTTTTACCAAGACAATTATCCATATACAAGAGCTGTTAATGTGATTTTCTTAATTCAAGTTGCCTCATGTACTCTGGATTTATCTTGTTAGGCCTGCATTTGTCATAGCTGCAGAAGTTAGCTTTGAGGTCTGATGTTCAGAGGTCACTAGAAAGGAGGAGAGCTGGGGCTGGCTTTGCTATGGATGTCAAGGATCACCAAGAGGTGAGATTTCTCTTTGGCATAAAATCTATCTTTTCAGTGATCTTCAATGTATTTCTGGCCAAGTGTAAGGTCCTACAGCTGAGTGGGTGCAGTCCCAAGCACAGCTCCAAGCTGGGTGGTGAATTGCTGAGAGCAGCCCTGAGGAAAAGGACCTGGGGGTCTGGGGTGATGAAAAGCTCAACATGAACCTGCAGTGTGAGTGCAGCCCAGACAGCAACTGTGTGCTGGGCTGCAGCAAGAGCAGCTGTGGGCAGCAGGGCAAGGGAGGGGATTCTGCCCCTTTGCTCTGCTCTCCTCACACCCCACCTGCAGCACTGTGTGCAGTTCTGGAGCCCCCAACACAAGCAGGACATGGAAGTGTTGGAGGCGAGAAACATGCTGAGAGGGCTGCAGCAGCTCTGCTCTGAGGACAGGCTGAGAGAGCTGGGGCTCTGCAGCCTGGAGAGGAGAAGGCTTCCAGGAGACCTTAGAGTAACCTTCCAGTATCTGAAGGGGGCTACAGGAGGGCTGGGGAGGGACTATTGACAAGATCTTGTAATGAGAGGATGAGGAGGACGGGTTTAAACTGGCAGAGGGGAGATTGAAGCTAGATGTTAGGAGGAAGTTGTTTGCAGTGAGGGTGGTGAGACACTGGCACAAGCTGGCCAGGGAGGTTGTGGCTGCTCCCTCCCTGGAGTTATTGAAGGCCAGGTTGGATGAGGCCTTGAGTGACCTGATCTAGTGGGAGGTGTCCCTGCCTATGGCACAGCGGGGTTGGAACTGGATGAGCTTCCAAACTAAACCGTTCTATTATTGTATTTGTCCCCTTCTCAGCACAAGTATTTGGTTTAGCTTCTGCTGTAGCCTGGGTGCTTTTGTTTGTGCTTTTTTTGTACCCTGCACTTCAGGTTTTCAATGCCTGCCTTGTCACAGTACTTAAGCAGTCAGTGTCATGTTATACAGTGACTACTACAGTCCACATGTGGGCTGAGTGGAATTTAAATTCAGAAGCTACGTATCTCCAGCTGGTGTTTCTGAAATGACCTGCATTCATGCACCTCCTGGACATGGAAGTTTTGCCATTATTTTGCTGTGTATGGAACAAATATCTATATGCTGCATATCCTTAGAACAAGTTCTGATGCAATCAGTCAGTACTCTTATTGCCTTACTCTGATACATCCCCCCATGGTTCATGTCCTCTCCCTTGTTCTGTTGGGACCTGACCCGTCCTTAGGCTGTTGTGGGTAGTGACATGATCAGTTGAGCAGTAGCCTCTTGGAGGGCAGAAGTGCAGTGCCAGCCTGATTTACGTGGCAGTGCTTTCAGTCCAGTTGAAAAACATAATTGTGTTTAAGGAATATAAATCATCTTTGGTACCTCTCCAAAATCTATGCATATCCCCAGACGTCATCAGTTCCAGGCTGTATTCTGCCTGTTGTGGCAGTTGAGAGATCCTGGACTCGTTTTTCTCTGAAATAAAGTAAATGAATAAAATGTTGTTTCTCAATGCATACTGTAATTATGGATGTTAGTCATGATGTTGAGTAGTGCTTGTGTTCACAGAGCAATTTTGGCGTGTGGTAGCATCATCTCTGAAGCTAATGGGTCTTCCTAAGCAGAGCCTTCAATTCATGGCATCCTAGAATGGTTGGGTTGGAAGGGACCTCCAAGATAATCAGGCTTCAACCCCCCTGCTGTATTCAGGATCAGCTTCTCTTAGAGCAGCTTGCTCAAGGCTCCATCCAACCTGCTGTTGAATAATGCCAGGCTTGGAGCTTTCACAGCTTCTCTGGGCAGCCAGTTCCAGTGCCTCACCACCCTCCTGGGGAACAATTTCTTCCTCATGTGTTATCTTACTTGAGCTTCTTCCACTTTGAAGCAATTACTCTCTGTCCTGTTGCTCCATGCCACTTTCAAAAGTGTCTCTCTCCAGCTGAAGTTCTGAAAAGCTGCTCCAAGGTCTTCCTAGAGCCTTCCCTTCTCTAGGCAGAACAACCTGAACTCTCTCAGCCTATCCTTGTAACAGATGTGCTCCAGCCCTGTGATTATGTTGGTGGGAATGTCCCTCACTGGGCTATTGAGCCTGTGTAGGGCAGTGGTAATGGAGGCAGTTCAGTTGTGGTGCAAGGTGAGGGTTACTGTTGTCTGCTGATAAAGATTTGTAGTAGGTGCCTGCATGGAAATTGAAGTGAGTTGCATATGTATGAGTTAATATATTTGCATTGCTTAAGGATGCTTCAGTTTTTGGAGATCAGATGTCTCTTTTCTTGGTGCCTTTGAAGTAGTGTTGATTCTGGCTTTCCTTTGGGTTTTTTTCCCCTTTTTTGATGTAAAGGCAAATGAGTTTCAATCCTGTTCTTGTCCAGGTATTGTGCATGTGACAATAAGCATCACAGGTAATGCATTTCCTTGCTTTTAACAGCAGTTGCAAAATTAGTGCCTTTGCCTCTTGTGTTGTAGAGCAGAAGGGAGTAGAGGAAATGCTTGGCAAGCAGAAATTTGCAGCATGCATTTGGGGAGAACCTGCACATGTGTAGTTATGATCTCTAAGTGATGTTGATGATGGATAAATAGGAATAGGCAAGAAGCTGTGTGTTGCAGCTTTTCTGAAAGCTGGCTGTGGGAATGTAGGGGAAAGAAGCAAGCATCTCTTCATTAAATAGGCAGTACCGTAATTGGGTCGGGTTTTTAATTACCCAAACAGACAGCAAACAGATCTGAGAAACTTCATCTTGTCAGAGGAGTCAATATATGATTTTTTAAAATTCTTGTATGAATCACACATGCAGTGACTAGAGGGTTTTGGAGGGGGTTTTGGGAGGCAAAAGGGGTGTATGTGTGTAAGTTTCTCTCTCAGAAAGGATCTCTCCATTTTAGGAAAATGACACAAAAATATTTATGCATTTAACTTCTGCTTGGCTCTTGTGCTTTCTGTGCCTTGGTTTAAAAGGAGCTGTTTTGGATGGGGAAGGGGAAATAACTGAAGACTGCTACAGCTTATCCAACATGCGTGCTAATGAGAAATGGTCAGAGTAGAACTGTGTGCTGAGCTAGCACAGAAAGCAGGAGTAGCTGTACAAACACATTTGTTTCCCAGGAGAGATTTTCTGTTTGACCAGGAGACCAAGGACAGACCTTGAGGATATTGTCTGAAAAGACCCAGGAGTGTCTTATTGAGCCAAAAAAAAATATATATATATATTTCAGCCTAGGGGTGGTAGCAGGCACACAGGAGAGCCTCTCCCCATCCACTGGCATTCCATTAGCTCACTGTTTTCCGACAAATACATGCCTTTTCTGTACTTCAGTATATCTTTATTTTTTGGATGGATGATTTGAGCATTTTCACCATTGTTTAAAATCCTTTGTGGTCCTTCTGTTGTCCTGCTGTTGGTTGGTCTGGTGCTTTCCTTGTCTATTCTTGCCCATCTTTGATCTATTTTTTTAAAAGCTCTTATTCCTGTTCAAGTGTGCTTAGGAAAAAGGATCTCAGTATCAAGCAATGAAGTTCTAAAAGCTCCCTGAAACTTTAGGTAGGTCCCTGGCTAAAAGGAGACAGGAACTTTCTGCAGAGAGAAATATTCCAACTGAGCAAGTGTATTGAGTGCACTGTTACTAGGCATGGATGAACCTCCACACAAAGGTGCTGTGGTGAGCCCAGGACAGACATCAGCTGAAGCTTGCTGTCCGTAGTGAACAGAATAGGAAACTCAATTTGATCATGAAACTCAAAGCCACTTATTTCAGCTGAATCATATGAATAGTATGATTTTATATCATACGATTTATGATATAAAAGATTAATTTACACAGACATCCATTTGAAGTTGCCATCAGAAGACAGAAACTGGGAGAAGTTTCTGTGCTGAGGGCCGTGAGAGTTTCTTTCATCACCAAGCTTGAACAGATGTGTTTGGGAGCCAACTCGTGATGAAATCTTTGTTGCAGTGATTGATTGTGCTGATGATATGATGCCAGGGTAGTTAAATCCTGAACATCTGGCTAGGTGTTCAACCTGAGCTTATTGAAAGCCTCCTACAAGGCAAATGAGGTTATATATGAGCAGCTTTACGCAGAGGATTGGGCTTTTTATTACCATGCAATACAGGATGCCTCAGACTCATCACAAACAAGGTTGCTGAGGCAAAGAAAATTCAAGTTACACTTCGAATAGGATGGAACCTAAGGAATGTGCTATGCTTGTTACTACATGAGAAAGACTAGGGAGTAACTGTTTTACACTCAGCAAGCTTGAACTTGTCACTAGGTCAAGTTTTCCTCTTGTTAGCATTTTGTCAGACATTTATTGCATGATCCAGAAGAAAAAAGGTTGGCTGTTGAAAACAGGTCAGGGCCAAACAGCAAAATACTGGATCTACAGATTTGGGAGATGAAAAAATCCTGTTGGGATATAAAATCGTAGAACAGTTGTAGTTGGAAAAGCCCTTTGAGATCATCCAGTCTGACCATTCTCTAATTTTAGCAAGTCTGCTACTAAACCTTGTTCCTCAGCATCATGTTTTGGCTTCTTAGAAATACCTCCAGGGTTGGGAATTCAACCACCCTGTATATGCTAAACCAAATGGAACTGACAAGAGGCTGCGAAGAAATCCTTCAGCTGCACAAACTGGGGCTTTAGGGGTGTGGGTTTTTTTTGTTGGTTTTGAGTTGAGGTTTGTTGGTTGGGGTTGTTTTTTGGGTGTGGGTTTTTCTGTTACTTCTGGAGCATTTAAGGTGTTTTTCCCTGTAAAATTCCATTTCTGAACAGAATAAAGAGTATAGCAAACTATTAGAAAGACATTACCTTAGAGGACATGTCCAAGAAGAGATCATTGTTTGCCTCAGTGTTCAGGAATTGCTATAAATGTTTAGACAGATCCATAAAACATGTTGTAACATAGCTGCAGCAGGTGAAAAAGGCTTCTAATGCAGAAAGCTGTGAAGGCATGCATGGTTTGCATTACTGGAGAAGTAGTAGTTGGGTGTCACTTCCCAGTGCCACATTCCTCTAAGGAGGGGCTGTACCGGAGCTGAATGTGGTTGATCAACAAGCCCAGGGACCTTGGGTGGTGCTCTTCCTCTGGATAGGTGGCAAATGACTCAAGACACTGCAGAATCTGTTCTCTTTGAAAAGATCCTTCATGTATTTTTGGAGTTTGAATACAAAAGTGTGGACAAACGTGAAGCTAACTGCATAAAAGCATTCAGAGAGAGTGGTTTGTCCATTCCAGATGTATCCTGAGAAGCTGGATTTGCTGTTTGAGTAAATATTTTTTCTTCAAACTCAATGTTCTTGCAGCAGCTGAGAATGACATGTGGTTATCTTCAAGTTGAACTCTGAGATATTAGGTGCAGGAAGAGGCATTTAAGTGTTTTTTTTACAGGTTCAGTGGGGTGCATTGACCTTTATTAGTTGCTGGTGCCCACTTGGCTGCACTCACTGCTCAACAGGCCAGGGGGAGAAGACAGGATGACAAAGCTCGTGGGTCAAGGTAAAGATCGTTTGCCAGTTACTGTCGTGGACAAAACAAGACTCCACCTGGGGTAGATAAACTAAAAACAGTCTGGCAGAGAGGCGGCATCATTGATTTACCTGCTCTTCGTGTGGACTAAAACAGCCTGGCAGAGAGGCGGCATCATTGATTTACCTGCTCTTCGTGTGGACTAAGTGGCTTCTTCATCACTTCTCATGCCTACTTAAGGTGCTGACTTGTCCAGGGCAAGCCCCCTTTTTCTCTTTGGGCAATCTTTTATTCCTAGAAATGGCTCAGCTGCAGGACACTCTTCTTCATCAGAGAACATGGCTGGAAGCCCAAGCAATAGGTGTTCAGCATATGCTGATGTGCTTCACCCATGGAATATGGATTTGAGCACATGCTTTTCTAGATTAGTGTGATGAGTGCTCAAAAATAGGATCTCTGCAGTGACTTAATCCATCATGAGTGAAAACTGACTGTGTGGTGGTCTCAAATATTGGCTACTCTAGTAGCTCTGACTATGACATTGTCATTTTGGGGGGGCTGGTTTTATGCTGTTTTGTAAGGGAGGCGAAGCACTAAAATGTGTTTGGCAAGAGACTGTGTTAGTGTTGCACAAACTTAGTCACTTGGTTTTTGTTGTCCAATAAAGCATTATCTTGCTGCCTTTTTGTTTTAGTGTTTGGTTTTTTTTGCTGAAGGTGCTGTTAGCTTTTTCATTGTGCTACGAAGCTGTTCACTTGTCTGTCTTGCTTGTGTAACAATATTCTGTAGATAAATACAGAGCAGCTGGCAAAGCCTTAACCAAGCCACAGCTCTGTAGTTTTTCACGCAGTGCTTGTTTTTTGCCTATCCAGTCTTAGAATCTTAGTCTAGTTCAGGTTGGAAGGGACCTCTGAGGTCATGCAGTTCCAACCCCCTGCCATGGGCAGGGACACCAGCTTGCTCAAGGTCCCATCCAACCTGGCTTTAAACACTACCAGACTTGAAGCCTTCAGTCTCTGGGCAACCTGTCCCAGTGCTTTCACCACCCTCATAGGGAAGGATTTATTCCTCATTTTTCATTTCAACCCAGCTTCTTCCAGTTTGAAGCCCTTACCCATCATCCTGTCACTCCATGTCTTTGTCAAAAGTCCCTCCCCAGCTCTCCTGTACCTCCTTTCAAATTTTAAGGCTGTTCTAAGGTCTCCCTGGAGTTTTCCCCCTCTCCAGGCAGAACTCTCAACCTGTTTCCGTAGTAGAGCCCTCTTATCTTTGTGGCCAACTCTGGACCTGCTCTAACCATTTGGAGCCTGGAATAATAAACAACTCTAAGTACCTTGGATGGAGTTCAACTACCCTTTGCGTAAACCAAGTACAAGTCAGCGTTGAGCATGGCCCTATCTCTTAGGTTCTGCTACCAATTGGAACAAATTGAATTTGGAGAGCTGTAGTTACTTGCTTTCAATGACCCCCTGCTAAGAGATTTAGAGGTTCATGCAGCTTTGACTTGCCTGAGACCACACATGATTGACAGAGTGAATCGAAGAACACACTGCTAATCCACACCAAACATAGCACAGTGGAGGCAACTCAATTAAAACTTTTGTTCGGCCAATTTAAAAGATCAGCCACATGGGAGCTGAGTGTCTCAGCCTTGCTTGTTTTGTTTGAGACCTGCCTTAATGAATTGCCTTATTTTGCTTCTGCAGTGTGGTTTGGATGCTTATAAATCAGCAAGCAAGTCTTGCCACAGTTCACAGAATCCCAGCGTGGTGGGAGTTGGAAGGGACCTTTGGGGATCGTCTAGTCCAACTCCTCTTGAAGAGGGAGAGGGTCATACAGAGCAGGTTGCCTAGGGTTGTGCCCAGATGGGTTTGGAATCTCTCCAGAGGAGACTCCACAACCTTTCTGGGTTGCCTGCACTGCTGCTTCACACCAGCTTTTGCATCTTTGGTTAACAGCTTTGTGTAGAAAGCTTTGGTGGATGGAAAATACAGAGTTGGAATAAAAGTAGTAGGGTAGGGGAAAACATTGGAAGAAGCTTTGCTGAGCCTTACTTTATAAATACTGAAATTTAGAAGTAAATTAATTGAATTATTAAATTTAATTTTTAGGTTCTCCCTCTTATGGTGGTGATTTTGTTTTGTTTGCCTGCCTGACCATGTATCTTGAGTTATCTTTCTCCCTGGGCAGCTTTATATTAAGGCTATAGTGAAGGCATTATTCAGGGCTGGAAATGCTTGACATCTTACAGTGAAACTTGAATAACTGAAGACAATAGTGAGAGGATTAAGATGAAGAAGCTTGTGCCTGGAAATGCTCTTTAGTTTTGTAGAAAGTGCTTGGTTATGGAAGAGAAAAAACCCCCTAACCTTTCATTACTGCATTATAAGTGCCTGGAAAGATGTTTGGTTTCTGGCTTGCCTCAGACTGAGGGGCAGTGATGTAGGGAGGTGCTGGGCAGTGTGGCAGCTCACAGCAGCGTTAAAGGCAGCCGTAGAGTCCCTCTATTCATACACAAATAAAGGCTGTAGGAACAGGAGTGGGCGCCTCTGTTTTTCAGGGAGGGTTGTGGCTGTGTACTTGAACTGCTGACTGGTGTTCAGCATGGGAAAGTGAGAGTATATTTAGCATCGCTTATAGGACTAAATCTTTTTCCTGAAGTCGTGGGCAAACAAAATACAGGCAGCAGTTAACTCCTTGATCCTGTCAAGTGTGCAGGGTGTACACTGCTCTCTTCAAAAGCTGTTTGTGCTCTGTTGTTCCTTTTCAGGGACTGAAGGGCTGCGCGGGTTTTAATGCTGCTGTGCTATGGAAGCCTGGAAGGACGTGTCTTGTGTAGATTAAAACAGGGAATATAACTATGTGTTTGGTGCTTTCTGTTGAATTTTTAAGTATGGAGTAAAAATAACAGCTCTTTTGTCAAGTGTTCCTGTGGGCATTAGTTCTGCTCTCACCACTTGAGAAACCTGTGTTCTTCTTGGTGGAGGATTGCTACCCATCTTAGTGTGATTACAGGCAGCTTCTCTTCTGTCCTTGGGTGTGTGAAGGGTGAGGTTCAGCTCTCCAAAGTGCCTTTATCATAGAGCTGTTGAGGCTGGAAAAAGCTTAAGATAGAGCCCAACCATTTTTGCCTCTCTTAGTGCTTTAAACCTATGCTTTGCTAACAGCAGCATTTCTGAGCCCACTGCATCCCTATGTCTGTCCCTTAAGAACTTTGGTATTTCGTTATTTCCCACTATTGTAAATGCTTTTGTGACTTTAAAATAAAAGAGATGGTTCACAACCTTTGGTTCCTCTTTGGGCTGGGTTATAGGTTTGAGTAGATGATCTTGGAGGTATCTTTCCACCTGTCCTAGTCTATGCTAATTCTATGCTGAGAATTCCTTCCCTATGTAATTTTATTTTCTTGCATGTTTGAGTTTCTGCGAACTGGATCCATGTAGTGTGGTCTGCCTGCCACTTGAACATCTGAGGGTGATTGCTTGTTTTAACTCGGCAAACAACTGTCTTGGTTTGTTTGTTTGAATCTCTGGTGTGCTTTTGCTTAGTAAACAAAACTTGCGATCTGGTTGTTTGCTCCACCAAATCATTTTACTACAAGTAGTGAGAATGCTGAAGTGATTTTGGGGAGGATGCTAGCTGAGCAATGCCCTGAGTTTGTCAGTGATTTTGTGTTTTGTTTTTTTTCCCCTTAAAGATGGAAAAAAGAAAAAGTGACTGCAGAAATATCTCAAGACCATTCTTTTCCATGCTGCCACACTCATTTAGATGCCTTTTATATTAAGAAAAAAAAAAAAGCTGGCTTTTATTTGCAAATGTGAAATGGTTTGTTTCTTGTCTTCAATCCAGAGAACAGACCCACAGCTCCTTGCTCAGTTCTACTACGCTGATGAGGAACTAAATCAAGTAGCAGCTGAATTGGACAGTTTGGATGGCAGGAAAGACCCACAGAGATGCACGCTGCTAGTCAACCAATTTCGCTCTTGTCAGGTAATCAAAGCAGCAGCTCCATGGTTTTGTAGGTGGTTCTGTGTCCACTGTATGTATCACGTTCTTATTTATTGTGTTAATTAACTTTTATTGTCAAATGCCTTTACAGTCATCCTTTGGTAGATGTCTGACTTTAAAGCAAAGAATATGTTGTTGTAAAATGCTATCCATAAAATAAATCTACTGCGTCTCATCGAAGAGTGGTGATGCTTTCCCTTAAATAAGAGCATGCTTTAAGGGCTTAATTTGCTTTATATGCAACAAGGATACAGAGCTTCCTAAAATGAGGAAGGTTTCACTCTTTTAGGCAATATAAAGCAGCCATGTGTCTTGTAGCTGCTCAGTTTTTGTACCTCATGAGTCTGGTAGCTGTTCATTAGGAAATTTACTCTGTGCAGACAGCTGCTGCCTTTGCTGCTGTTCTGGAAAGAATATTATCTGCTTTGTGCAAATAATCTGGAAGATAAGGGGACCTGTTTAGGATCCAAGCAGAAGAAGAGTTTTATCCATAAATTTATTTCCAAAGTGTGACTTTGTCTAAGTTTCTGTTGTGTAATATAGTTCACAAAAAAAAAAAATTAATCCTGAAACTGTTGGCTGAGGTCTTGGTTGTATTTTGAGTGAAACTTAGAAGGAGAGCTAGAGACTACAGAACACAATTTGCCTAAATGTACCTCTATAATTTGGGTGATTTTGTGACTTTGATTTAATTGTGACTCTCATTAAGAAAAGCAATTAAGAATTGAAAAGCAGTTGCAAAAGTAGAACTCTCTCTCACACTGCTGCTCTAACCAGATTTTTCAGTCATGAAGTTTAAACTTTTTTAGAGGTAGAAACTGCTTTTGTGGTATGCTTTGGTACCTGTTCTCCTCGTCACACTCCAGAGAAACAGTGATTTGGTTTGGGTTATATTGCACCATCTGCTCACAGTGACCACGGTCATTGCATGGGAACTCCTATGAAAAACCACTCAGTCATCCATTGAAAACATGAGGTGAGAAGAGCAAGAACATAATTTTATCTGTAGGTCAGTTGGAAGAGCTTTCTCTTTTTTTGAAGTCCAGATGTCGCAAGTTTTGTTCAAATTTAAAACTGCAGTGTTTTCCTTGTGAAAGACAACCTGACTGCAGAAGGCTCCTCATTTTTGGTGATGAAGCGTCCTAATATTCTCTTTTCAGGATAAGCTGTTTCATTTCTTAATGCATGCTTATCAGCCCTAGGTCATATTTTCTTACATTAAGGAAACATGAGTTGTTGGTATCTTGACTGAACATTGGCATTGTGAACCCAAGACACAGTGGTGTCACTCCCAGGGCACTGGAAGGCTAAGTGAGGACAGTGGAGCCAGGTCATGTTGAAACTGACTTTTCTCAGCCTTTTGTGAAGTATGGGACTGCACTAGATCTGTCCTTCTGTAGGAATTAATGTTTTGTGACACATGTGACTATCAGAGGCTTTATAGTTCTTCCACATTCTTCAGCGGTGCCATCAGAGTATTGCTGCCAGCTCTGCTAAATTTCTCCTTTCGAATTTTAGTTGCAGAGGAGGATGAATTCTGCATCAGCCACTGAATTGTTTATGTAGTCTCATGACTTCAACATGCTGCAGTTTGCCTTCTTTCCTCCATATGCACGTGGTAGGACCATGTTAGCAAGATTAACAAGAGGAGCAAATTAGTTGGTGATGTTTCTGTGCTTGGGGATTAAGTGTTTTCTACTGTTAGCAGCTTTTTCACTTAATCTCATAAGGAAAAAAAAAAACCCTTTCATTTCATTTTTCTTTAATGCTGGAGAAGTGTGATAAGACAGACAGGAAGACAAATTATGGCTTGTTGAGGGTTTTCTTAAAGACAGTTCTTAGCGGTGAAATTTAATTTTCATTGTGACCTTAACATACTTGAAAGTTAAAGTTAAGGCTGGCTTTTTTTTCTATAGGAAATAATTAATAAATGGTGAATTATTTAATCTATTGTCAAGGGGTATAATACCAATACCAGAACACTGTATGTACATCTATTTCATATATGAGTAATGGATTATATTTTGCAAATTCTTGTGCATCTTTGTCTTCTCACGTGTCAGGTTAGAATCATAGAATCAGTCAGGTTTGTAATGGACCACAAGGATCATCGGCTGCCCACAGCCTCATCCAGCCTGGCTGCAAACACCTCCAGGGATGTGGCCCCAAACACCTCCCTGGGCAACCCATTCCAGGTTCTGACCACTCTCATGCTGAACAATTTCCTCCTCATATCCAGTCTGAATCTCCCCACCTCCAGCTTTGCTCTATTCCCTCTGGTTTTCTCACTATCTGATAAGTCCCTCCCCAGCTGTTTTGTAGCCCCCTTCAGATCCTGGAAGGCCACAAGAAGGTCACCTCAGAGCTTCCTCTTCTCCAGCCTGCACAGCCCCAACTCTTTGTCTGTCTTCATAGCAGAGGTGCTGCAGCCCTCTGAGCATCCTTGTGGCTGTTCTCTGGACACCTCCAGCATGTCCACATTCCTCTTGTAATAGGGGCTTCAGAACTGGATGCAGTACTCCAGGTTGTCATAATTTCAGTTTTTATTAAACAAAAGCCTTTAGATGTTTACCTCCATTATGCACTGAGGGCTACAAGTGCTCCTACATATTGGAAACAGGGGTTAGAAGGTGCTGTGGATTTCAGACTGCCCTGTTGTGATTATTAGTGTGGAATTTAATCTACTAATTGCATGTCTTGATTTCAAGGTGGTAGGAGGAAGATAATCTGTTACGCATTAGGGTAGTTTGTTCAGTGAGTGTTAACTGATAGAAAGAGAAGCTTCAACAGTTCAGTCATAGCTCCCAAGTTCCTTTTTTGGATGTAAAGATCCAATGACTGTGTTGGCAAGGCTTTGTATTGGCTCATTGCAATACAATGTTCTTGAGGGAGGGAGTGGAGGCTTTAAGACAGTCAGCTGAAAAAAGTTAACCTTTTTTTCAAAAGAACAAGATGTTAGTCCTGCTTTGGAGAGTGAGATGGTGGATATGAAAACAGCTTGTGAGAAAGGGAAGTTTGGTGTTGCATGGAAGGCTTCAAGTGCATGCTCTAGCACAGCTCACAGACATAAAAACTCATTTAAAGGGCTTTGGGTAATACTTGTGTGAAATGAATTATGCAGGAAGTGTTGCTGTGTTGATTTAAGAATGCTTAGCTTTTGCTTTTGTCACCTTCTCCCTCCTGCTGGATGTCCAATTTTTACAGAGCAGTGTTATTTTTTTTTTCCCTCAACACTTTTAAGAGCGGTGTTGAGATGAACAGCAGCAGGATTAGCCCAGGTACACAGTTCTTCCCCCCCTCCACAGCCATTCAAGCCAAGTAAAAGGCCCAGGGTTTAAGTATGTAGTGTACAGAATCTGTTTGCCCAGAGGGAATACGTTTTCAGTTCTCAAGGTTGCTGTGCTCAGCACTGGTGAGGCCACACCTTGAAGACTTGGTTCAGATTTATTACAAGGAGGACACTGAGGTGCTGCAGCAAGTCTAGAGGAAGGCGATGAAGCTGGTAAAGGGTCTGGAGAACAGCTTATGGTGAGGAGCAACTGAGGGAGCTGGAGTTTAGTCTGTGGAAGAGAAGGCTGAGAGACCTTCTTGTTCTCTGCAGCTCCCTGAAAGGAGCATAGAGCCAGGTGGATGTTGATTTCTTCCCTCTAATAACAAGACACAGAATGAGAGGAAGTGGCCTGAAGTTGTACCAGAGGAGGTTTAGGTTGGATGGTAGGAACAATGTCTTCACTGGAAGGGTTAATAAGACCTAGAACAGGCTTTCCAGGGAAGTAGTAGAATCATCATCCCAGGAGGGCTTTACAAGATGTGTAGACATGGTGCTTAGGGTCATGGTTTAGCAGCAGACTTGGTTGAGTTACCTTTAAGTTTGAGTCCAGCCATTAGTGTATTTTCTAACCTAAATGATTCCGTGATCCTTATCCACAGCCAGTTCAAATAAGCTTTGGTTAGCTTGAGACCTCTGAGCCCACATCTTCAGCTGTACTGATGCACTTACTTGCAGAGTTGTTCTGTGACCTTTAGCAGCAGACTGAGGCAGGTCACTGTGGATCAGTGCCCTGAAACCATGCACAGATGCCCTATACAAGTAAGCTGAGAGTGGTGGTGTGGCAGCCTGGAGAAGGTGAGATAAGAGGCTGCTTTCTGAAGCTGGCCTTGCTGCCTGATGCTTGCACTGCAAAATGGCCTTGGGCCTGTTGTCAGTCTTTGATGTGAAGTGGCTTTTGATGTCAGATGTGAAAAAACTCAGCTGAAGGTCTCCTGTTATCTGATCAGCTCAAGTTCATGAGAATAAGGATTCTCTAGGAAAAAAAAAGACACCTTTTTCTTCAGTTCTTTATCTGAGTTGTATCTGTGCTGAGCGAGCCGTTTCTTACAAAGCAAGTCACCTTAATGAGCATCCCTTGATGAAGAAGAGATCTGTGGAGAGCTGCTGAACAACTCCTAGGACAATGACATCTCATAGTGGATTAGCAGGGAGTTACCAGAGAGGTACTGATTGTATTCATGACCATTCTTGACAGGAGCAAACTGGGAGCATGCCTCATAATCACTGTCAACATGGAGGCAGTTCAGAGGTGCAGAGTTCTCACATTTGATTGCATCTGTCCCTAGAACAACATTTTTTTGGTAGAATTAGGCAGGAACAGATCTCCTTAAAGTCAGACTGAAGCTGTAAGAAACTCCCTGCTGGATTCTGACACCTAATGATTTGCTAGAAGTTGGCAAGAATCTGCTCTTGGTGTTATTTTATTAATTGGTATAGAGGTTAAACGGTGTGGACTGAGCCAGCAGTACTTGTAGCTGAAGTGATGGCCAAGTCTTGCCATCCTGTTTAATTTGCAACCCTTGTATTAGTTCTGCTGGTTGAGGTCGATGATGGAGACAGAAAGGTAATTGAGATCCAAGGGAGAAGGGTGAAGCCTGCATGTTCCTGAAGTTTAGCAAGATACTGGGTTTTAAGTTGAGGGAGGAAATGGGAACCAGAAGTGGGTGCTCTCCAGCCTGTTCAGTTGTGTTGGGCATTATTCAGTGCTTGGTGGTGAGGAGGGGGTTGTGAATTGTACCTGTTTGGCTTTTTCTGAAACATGCTAGAGCTGGTGGACTCTAGAGAAATTATCCTAAGACTTCCATTTGAGTTTTGGTGCAAGCCAGAAATTCAGGCCAGAAGGGCAGTTGACTGATGCTCAAGTGAGCCAATCCTTCTTCTGAGAAACTTCTATTCCGATTTAATTTGAGACAGTGCCCATTTATAAAAGAGGGAGAAACTGAGAAGAAAAGCATTTTTGGAGTGGTGTCTGGACTTAAAGATGAATCTTGACAGTGCACATTTCTGCTGAACTGTTTGTCTGAGATAATAGAGCTCGTAAGTTATCTTTTTTTTCCTATGGAGTTTCATCTCCAGTTCATTTTGTTTATAATTGATTACTGAGAGTTATGAAGTGACAAGTATTATAATGATGACTTGTGTGAGTTGAATGCTCCAAGATACCTTCTCAGTGTTGCCTGACATCTTCAAACAGTTGATGTCAGGTAGTGGTTTGCCATTTGGGTATGTGTAAGGGAAAGCTTCTAACATTTTTGGAAACACACAGGCCTGCCAACCCTTGCCTATGTCTTTGTTTGTACTTGTTGTAGAAATGTTTTGATAGGAACAGTCCTTTAAGAACATCAAGTCCAACTATTACCCTAGCACTATCAGGTCACCAGTAAACCATGCTCCTCAGCACTATATCTGTAAGGCTTTTAAATCTCTCCAGGAATGGTGACTTCTCAGTGCTCTGGGTAGCCTATTCAAGGGCTTGACAACCCTTTCAGTGAAGGTTTTTTTCCCTAGTATTCAACCCCGACCTCCCCTCTTGTTGCTTGTTACTTTCTCCAAGCTCCTTGTAGAGAGCGAGATCTCCCCTCAGCCTCTTCTCCAATGCTGAGCACAGTCAATCCTTTTCTGATCCTGCTGGTCACACCATTCCTGATCCAGACCAGGATGCTAAAGGCCTTCTTGGTCAGCTGGACACACACTGGCTTATCTTCCAACAGCTGCTGACCAACACTACCAGGCAGTTTCCAGCCCCTCTGCTCAGCTCAGCTCCCAAGCCTGGAGCATTTAGAGGGCTGTTGTGACTGAAGTGCAGCACTCTGCACTTGGCCTTGTTGAACCTCGTGCTGCTGACCTCAGCCCATCCCTTCAGATGTGAATGAAGAGAAGGACCTTGAGTATAGTTGTGCTGGTGTTAAGTAGCCTGTAAATGTCACAAAAGTTCATTTTATTCTGCTGGAAGCAGGCTATGAATGGGAAATGTAATCTTACTTTTTTTTTTTTTCCCCCACGTGTGATGAGCAATCAGTGGAATAATGTAGCTAGGCAGAAAACAAATGGACAGCAGTAAACATTTCCAATTAGTAAATAATCATCTCTTACAATCCTGTCTAAGTTCATCATTGTTGAGAAACTTTTGGTCCCTTGTATTTTTTCCCTATGAGTGATCAGCATGATGGCTAAAAGCCGGGAGAACACTTGACTGTGAGTGGGACCATCAGTACAAATCTTTCAGCTAGCAGGGATTTTATTTCCTTTCTGAGTTTTTTGGTTCATATCTGATCTTATGTAGAGAGTGATTAATATTGTAAGATGTTTTTTTTTTCTTTGGAAACAAGATGGGAACATTGTGTCCAACTGAAGTTTTCGTTTGTAGCACCCCAGGTTAACATGCTTTTTCAGGAGTTTCCACTGGCTTGTGTGGATCAAATAGGTCAGTTGGAGGAGCTGCCTGTTATCTAAGGCTGTGGGCTGAGTGGATTGGAAATGCTGTGCACTGCAGGTCAGGGAATTAATTTGCAGCAGAGCACCACGGAGAGGAAAGCTGGCTCCATGCCAGTCCAGCACTGAGTGTCGAGGATGCAGAATGCAGGATGCTTTAGCTCAGCAGCAGGGGAAGGCAAAGCAAAGGTGGCAGCAAGTCAGGATTATGTTGCTTGCCTTCTGCCCCTGGCCTCAGCTGTGTTGCAGCTTTGGGATGTTATGAAGAAGGCGATGCCAGCTCTGTGCCAGGCTGAACGTTTTTCTGTGCTTGTGAAATCTTCAAGTACATTGTAGGACAGTTTGGGGATCACTGTGCCACGGTAGGAAAGCAGTTGCCTGGAATTTGTGGAGGAGAAAGGCAGCAGCAGATACCCATGCTCAAAGCACAGATCTGTTACTCCTCTGTTGCTGTGAATCTATGAAAAGGGGATGTTAGTGTACCAGCTTACTTACTGGATTACTTTCCAATGTCTTATGTTACAAGACAAACATTTTAGTCAATTTGGAAAAGGCTGAAGTATGTATATGTTGCTCTAAGAGCCTGTCTGTACCCATGATGTTTATCAAGTAATATTTTGGTTCACTGGGGACGAAGTTATGAAGTTATTTTTTACTGCTGAAGGAAGGCTTGAGTGGAAAGCCCTGCACTGAGACTGGTCTTGCAGTACAAGTTTGGATGTGCTGCATTTCAGCAGTCATGTCTAATAATAGTTAATGGATTTTCAGTGTGGAGGGGTAAAACAGATTTCTTTCTGATGGTAGCGCCAGAAACACTTAGATTTTTGAGATCTGAAAATACTTTTTTTTTTTCCTGCAGAAAGAGGATAATGCTCCATCATGATGCTGTACTTCAATCTCAAGTTGATCTCAGTTATTAATAGCCCTTCTGTAAACAGGGATTCCTCTTCTGTTTACTGAGAGCTATATTTGGGTGGGTAGTAAGAAAAGAGGGAAATTAATTCCATGATTAGGTCTTCGTGTTAGAGGCAGAGATGCTCAGAACAGATGTAAGTTTAAATTTAAATGTCATTTGTCAAAAGAGCTCACACTGGCTTAGTGAAAAATGTCATTTTAGCTAACACTTAAATGCTTCATCTCTATTATTTATTGGAAGCTGTTCTCAAATATCTGTGACCTCTTTTGTTTGAGAATTGATGTGCCACTGTTTGCTACTTCCTATGTAACAATCACCTCACTTGAGGAGATGCAATTTTTCCATGTGTGAATATAAGCAGGGGGTAAGATCCACATTTCCATCAGTGAGTCTGATGTTTGGAGTGTTTGGTGCCCTTGTGAGAGTGAACCAGCAGTGGCAGGTTAGGAAGGGAAGCTTTGACATTGCAGTTCAGTACAAAATGCAGTATATGTTGCTGGGCTGGGGCAATAACACAGCATTTAAATTGCTGGAGATCCAAGTTGCCTGAATTCATGATGAAAGAAGTTTCTTATATTGAGAAAGTTTTGCCTCAGCATGAGGAGAGACTTCTTTACAGTCGAGGTGACAGAGCACTGGAACAGGCTGTCCAGAGATTGTGGAGTCTTCTCTGGAGACTTTAAAAACCCTCCTGTGCAGACTACCCTAAGTGGTCCTGCCTTAGCAGGAGGATTGGAGTTGATTTCTGGAGGTCCCTTCTGTCCTTTAAGGTTCTGTGATTGTGCTGCTTTAGACCAGGAGCTACTGCCCAAAGTTCACATGTAGGAAAATCCTAATTTAGGAAGCAAAGCACCTAGAGGTTGGCAGGCACATAGCTGATCAGCAAGAGAGAAAAACTAAAAGCACAGCCTTTGGGATCTTGCAGGATGGGCTGAAGGGGAAGTGGTGCAACCTGTGTGAAGAGAGACTTGGGTGTCTGGGTGAAACAGTCAGCTGTAGTGACCCTGCTGGGTTCTGAAGCCAAGACTTTGGGGTGTACTTTTGAAATCCTGTTACTTAAGGGGTACCTCACCTTATTGGTTCTTCTCTTCAGGAAAGTAACTCATGGAAACTTTCCACTAGCTGGCTGCTTTAGTTACAAGAAAAATATTCCCTTCAGTTTGGGTTTGTGGTCATCAGTTGCTTGTTGGTTGTAAATGTGATGAAGGGAGTCTCCAACCACATCAGACCAGGAAAACAATGTGTAAAGGATGTGCTCAAACTGAGAGGCTAAAATGCCATCTATTAAACTTATGGTGATGCTATCACAGACCTTTGCCTTGGTTAAACTTTACTGATAATTCAAAAAATAGCCATTCAGGAGGTACTGAGCATCAGGGAGGTTATCTTCCTCTGAAGAAATCTTGCAAACGACCTCAGGAAGGTCGTGGTAAACTTAATGGCATGGAGGAACACCATAGATGTCTATCAAGGACATGTGCAAGAGGGTAGATAAGTCTGCCTTTGGTTGATCTAAACATGTGTTTTAGAGTATAAATAAGATGAAGTTATCGGGTTTTTTTTGGACCTATTCTGAAAGCTGATGCAGCAGTTGCTGTTGGCTTCATGCTCTGATTATGTGGCCAATTATTGCTGGGCCCAAAATAACCCAACTCTTTGTCCTTTACTGTGGCTAACTACACATATTGTCTCTCCACCACTCATTATCTTTCCTGTCAAGCTACCATTTAAGTGCTCTCTGTTAAGTGAAGCACTGAGCTCTGTTTTCCAGGAAATGAGGAACTTGGAGTAAATCCCACAGCAGCATCTCAGCAGCGGCTACTTTTGTGCTGCTGAAGAGCACTAAACAGAGCCCCTGAAACAAAACTGGGATCATCCTGCTATGCAAATGAACCAGAGGATAACCAAGAAAGCCACCAAAGGATACATTAAAATTTAGAAGCTTTTATGTGGAAAGATGGATCAAGTGAAAGATTTACTACTTCAATTCCAACTAATTGATTTCCGTTGCTGAAATTAGAGCAAAACCTCAATGTGACCATGTACCCCCAACCCATCCCTTCTTAGCTTACAAAGCAGAATGCTGTAATTAACTAAATTGGATGTTTCTTGAAGCTCTTTTAAAGAAAAGACTGATTGGCTTACAATGCATTGGACAGCCTGTCTAAATTGGCTGGCGTCCTTCCAGTTCCAATGCAGCTGAGGTTTTAAATCATTACGGGAGCAAGCATCCCAGATTTCCCATTTAGGCTGCTCTGCTCTGGGTGTTATCAGATGAAAGAATAGAAGAAGGAAAGGAAGTGATGGAGAATGGGCTTTGTTCTGTAGCAGGATAAAATAGACCCTGTGAAAATAAGAACATTTGGGAAATTGCAGACCTGGGAAACTGCGAAAACAATTCACCTTGGAGAAGTCTTTCAGCATGTCCTAAATGGATGAGTTCAGTCAACTGCCCTTTCATTGACCTTCCAGGATGGCTGCTGGAGCAGGCAGGCAAAGATGCTCAATCTTTGGCGGGGGGAACTGGGGGACTCTTCTTTTTGGAGGGGGGGGACTGGGGGACCCTCTTTTGGGAGTAGATTTCAAAATATTCTAGTTAATGGTAAGCAGCGTGCACAACACCAGGAATTAAGAAATGGAAAGGAGGACAATAGGAAACTTGCTGTGAATTTGCCTTTTCTCACCCTAAAGCGTCGTTCTAATTTGCACGAGTTATACTGAATACTGGGAGGTTGGTTTGTTGTCTTAGCTTCTACAGACACGTCCCTTTGGATTCCTGGATCTCCAAGTGCCCCACTAATCCTGGCACTGTTATGCCAGCAGAGTGAGGGGTGCGTCTCTAAAATGAAGCAATTTATGTCAGCGAGTCTGGCTTTGTTCTCCTGTCCCTTCTCATACCAGCTGGCCACTGTCTGTTTTGTGATGTCTTGGAGGAGCTTTTTGTTTTCAGATCTCTTTCCAGAGAAGACAGTAGTGTTAATCATAGAATAGTTTGGTTTGGAAGGCACCTCACAGAGCGTCTTCTCCAGCCTCCCCACCATGGGCAGGGACACCTCAACTTAGTTGCTCAAGGCCCCATCCAACCTGGCTCTGGAGAGAAGGCATCCACAGGCTCTCTGGACAACCTGTTCCGGACTGTGACCATCCTTTTACTGATGAGTGTCTTCCTAAGATTCAGTCTAACCTTGCCTTCCCTTGCCCTGTCTCTAGATACCCTTGTGAAAAGTCCCCCTGCAGCCTTCCTGTAGCATCCCTTCAGGTATTGGGAAGGCAGCTCTAAGCTCCCTAAGGAGCTTTCCCTTCTGCAGGCTCAACACCCCCAGCTCCTTCAGTCTGTCCTTGTAGTAGAGGTGCTCCAGCCTTTGGCTCATCTTTGTGGCATCCTCTGTGCTATTGTGCTTTAAGTGCACCGAAGGTTAGTTGGTTGGTTTTAACTTGCAAAGAATACATTGGTGCAGAAGTGCTTTAATTGTTAATACTTACCTTACCTGATCCCAGTTTGCAGTAAACATTGCCAATAGTTCTTTTTTTTTTTTCTTTTGGATGAAGTCAGCTGTGATTATCGAATTAATGTTAAGATTATTTTATGGCAACAGCAGTTACAGCCTAAATTACAGAAAGCATCAACCTTCTTTTTTTGTACCTAAAGTTGGTTTTGTTTTTCTCAGTGGGGAGCATACAGCAGGAGCAAGGTTCTTCAGCATTCCTGTCTTCTATTCTTTTTGTTGAGGCGGAGGAAAATGAAACACTCCTGTGTAGACTTAAAGCAATTCTGCCTGTTAAACAATTCTATGCAGAGAGGTTTGGCTTTATTTGTTTGAGATGTGTTCTAAACAGAACAAGGAGTTGGGCAGTGGGGGAAAGCATGAGGCAGGCACAACAGCTTTAGTGAAAGCACTCAGCCTTTCCCCTGCTCTGAATCTACCTTTATTATGTTAATAAATTCTGTGTAGCTCCCAGCAGGGATATGTGAAAATTATCTTTTAAATAAATGAATACAGATTATTTACTGCATATCAAGAAACTGGTTAGAGGTCTTTGATCTTTTTTTTTTTTTTTCCTGGTGCAGACATGGTTCTCAGCAGTTGCTCACGCTCTCATTTGTGTTTTGTGCCCTCATCCTCTTGGGTGGCCAGGACTGAGGTGTGCCAGTGCCTGTCCACTGGGGACTCAAGCATAGAAACCTGCTTTAGATTCCCAAGAGGAGTTTAATTCTATTCAACCTGAGATGTCCCAATACAGCTCAATTTCTGATGTCTCCTGGGTGCTCTTTTGGGGAAGAATGAAGTGTGTCTAATTGGCGTGTTCGAGAGGAAGTGGGAGAAGCCTCATTTGTTGTACTTCTAGCGTAGTTACTGGTATTTTACAGGTAGCTGGAGGCTGTGAGATCTTTTTACATCACACCTCATCAGAAGTCTCACTGAAGTAGTCAAAATTGAGTAAAAACTGGAAAACAATCTCTAGGAAAAGTAGAGGTGAAGTTTGCAACTCTTCTCTCTATGCAGTGTTCTCTGTGTATCATGACTTCACAAGTTAGTGTTTCCTATCTTAATTAGTTGTTGTATTAAGTCTATTAAAAGAGAAAAAATGTGGGTTTCTGTGGGAACAGGACTTATGCTGTCCTATATTTTGCTTCAGGATAATGTTTTGAACATCATCAATCAAATCATGGATGAATGCATTCCACACGAGAGGGCCAACCGGGACTTCTGCGTCAAGTTTCCAGAGGAAATTCGGCATGACAACCTTGCAGGACAGCTCTGGTTTGGAGCAGAAGTAAGTCTCTCACCTCTTCTGTGTTTTGGGGTTAAAGGACAGCTTTTTTTGGTGGTGTGAAACCAGAAGTTTAAAGTTCATTTTGAGGCCTTTTGTACTGAGAATGGTACATAGAAATACAGAGAGAAGTCAACTTCGAGGACTTGATTTGGATGCTCTCTGGAAAGGGATTCTTTAGCTATGGCTTTGGTATTGATTGGGCTAAAGGGATATTGGGTTCATGTCCTGTAACTATCTGCTGTCATTATGACCACCTCTTAAAAATTCTTCTGTGAATTAGCATCTGGTTAGTACTGTTGAATCTATTCTTTAAAAATCTTGCTCCTTTAGCTGGACTCCAATCCCTTTTATATGGACAACCTTATGTGCACAGTATATATACTACCAACAATTACTGCCTAACTAGTGGGAGAAGAGCTTTTAAGCTTCTTCTGTCAGCTCTGTGCACTTGAACCTTCCTCTATTCTCATGTCGTCCAGACTGAGCTGCTCCCTAACCTTTCATGTGAAGGAGCATCAGTCTTTAGTCTGTCTTAGTCAATTTGCAATGACCTGGGGCCAAATACTGCCCTTGTTCCAGGTATTCAGTACCATATCTTGTGCCTTTTTAGACATAAAAGCGAGTTTATGAAAAATTAATGTAATTTTCCCCCCTTTCTTACTGTATCTCACAGTGTTTGGCTGCTGGTTCAATTATTATGAATCGTGAAATTGAGAGCATGGCCATGAGGCCGTTGGCCAAGGATCTGACCAGGAGCCTGGAGGAAGTTAGAAATATCATTCGTGACCAGGCCTTGAGGGATCTGAACCTCTACACAGAAAAAATGAAAGATTCACTGAAGCATTTTGATGTCCTTTTTGCAGAATTTGAATTGAGGTAAAAGCTCTGAAGAAGATGCATTGTGGGTGCTGGCTCAGCTACAGCAGCTGGTTGTGTGGCTTGTTGGGTCTTGGTTTGTTCTGTTTGCTGTTCCTGGAACAAGTGTGTAATTTCTCTATCATGGTATTTGAATTCTTCAGTAACTTGATGTATTGTTCAATTTTTAATTTTTTTTTTCCCCCCCTTGTCCTTCCAGTGTGGCAATAATGCAATGAAAATTAAACAGCTTTTTAGCAATCAACATTTGTGCTCTTTGACTAAGCTATAATCTTCCATTTGCATGCTGGCATATGGTATTTGAGGGAGGTTTTCCAAGACACGAAAGGAAGCCATAAATCTCTTCCTTTAATGTTTTCTTTGTTGGAGGAAAAGCAACAAATAAGAGACATTTTTAAAAAATTAGCATGATAACAAACAGTCTGGAGGTTGTTTCGCTCTCTTATGTTTGAAGATATAAGCAAGATGCACCCGGTGAGTTGAAGATGGCAAATTGAAATCTGGTGGGGGGAAAGCCATAATTAACCATGGGAGCTCACTGATGTGAAAACTCGTGAAAAAGGGCATGGAGGCTTGCAGTAAAAGTAGAACTGACTGCTTTTGGAAAGAGAAGTGACTGCTCATTGTAGCAGAGGTCAGTCACACTGACCAGGTCTTGCACCGTGCTTCAGATGGTAGGTGTTTGTGGTGCTGGGCATGTGTAGAGACAGGATACTGGCCAAGATTGTCTATGGATCTGACATAATACAGCCATTCCTGCCCTCAGCAGAACAGCTTTCTTGGAGTTGGGTAGTGCTTTAAGTTTTAATTGGCAATAATCCATAGTCCTGCTTGCCCATCCTCAGTGTTCATAATCTCTTGTGTTATTTTACTCGGATGAGCGCTTTCTGCTGGTCCAAAACCACATCACTATAATGTTATGTGGGGAGGAAAAAAAAAACCCAAATATTTTCATTGAAAACATTGGCTAAAAATGTATTTGTAAGTGTAGTTCTGAGTGCAGACACCAATCAGTAATTGGTATTGACAGGGCCTGTACCATACCAGCTTCACATGCAGCTTTTACCTTTGCCATGGCTTTGCAAGCAGCTTTTTGCCTTCCTCTGTTACCTGCAGTCTACAAATGACTGACTAATAATTCAGGAACAGTAACCCACTTCTTTTTGCCAGTTCCTTATCTTGTGAAGTAGTGGTTTTGCATTTAATTCCCAGTAGGAATGAGGCCAACTTTTAAATCTCCCAAATTGTCTCTGCTAGTTGAACTGAATTTTAGTGAAATAATTTGGGGTAAAACCTTTCTAGATAAAATGTGCCTTTCAGTCAGCTTTTTTTTTTTTCCATAGGGGAATGCAGAGTGAATAATTCTGTCTTGAAGATACAGCAATAAAGATCTTTCCAGGATCCACCTCCCAGTGCCAGAGTGTGGAGCTGTCATTGCTAAATGTGTATACTTACATTTTTTAATTGCTACTGAGTTCCACTGCCTCAATCAGCAATAAGTAAATCATCTGCATTTCTTGCAGACTCTTGCACTGTGCAATTTTCTTAGTGAACATTGTTGAAGCAGATATCAAATGGTAGAGGAAAGGTTAGGTTTGTAAGAGGGTTTGTCCTAGGTTTGGGTTGATTGATCACTGGATTTGTCCAAGCATGTAAAATAACTGCCCATCCTTTGATCACCTTTCCAGTTACGTGTCGGCCATGGTACCTGTGAAGTCTCCAAAGGAATACTATGTACAGCAGGAGGTGATTGTACTTTTCTGTGAAACTGTGGAGAGGTAAGCACTTAAGTACCTATATACTCATTGCTGAGTTTTTTTTTTAATTTGGGTTTAAATTGAAGCCTGAGCTTTTGCAGCCATAGGTTAGCTGTAGTCTTTTTCAGAAGCATCAGAAAATGTCAGATGTTTTCCTCTGCTAGTAAGTACCCAAGTACAAAGTGAAGAAGCGTTGAGCCTGTGTGCTTTCTTTTCTGGACCAAAGAACCACCCCCACCCTGAAGTCAATAATCCAATAGTAGCAGTATTGTTGGTATGTGTGCTTACGGATGTGTAAATGAAGACTAAGCATTTAAATAAGCTAAATCTGTTTAAAGTACCAAGACTTAACTGTATTTCATGCAAGAACACATGGGGAGATGATTCAAATTATCTGTGAACCTCTTGTGGTTATCATAAAGAGCTTGTGTAAAGACTTAAAACCTTCACACAATCACAGAATTATCAGGGTTGGAAGGGATCTCAGACCTCATCTAGTTGCAACCTCACACTAGATCAGGTTGATCAGAGCCCCATCAAGCCTGGTCTTAAAAACATCCAAGGATGGGGCTTCCACCACCTCCCTGGGCAACCTGTTCCTGTGTCTCACCACCCTTATGGTGAAAGAATTTCCTAACATCTCACCTAAATCTCCCCTCTATCTCCCAAGGCTTATCATGACTGGACCTCCTAGAAAGTCCCTCCCCAGCTTTCCTGCAGATATTGGAAGGCCACAATAAGGTCTCTTTGGAGCATTATCTTCTCCAAACTGAACAGCCCCAAGTGTCTCAGCCTGTCCTCATAGGTACTCCAGACCTTAAGATGACTGGAGCTTGACTCTATATGAAGAGATAACATTAGAAGATCTCAATCACCAACAAAACAATTCAGCAATTCCTAAGTTCTTCTAGGTGATAAGAAAGCCACGGGATGTACCATGCTGACCAACTTCTTGTTCTTCCCCTTGCACCATGAATTAGGCTAGCAAGTGGGTTGTAGAAGGGAACAGCACATGGACTACCCAGCTTCAGAGAGGTTTTGAACAGTGTGGCTCTGTTATTCAAAAAGAAATTAGTGACCGGTAGCCTGTGTGGATTTCTTAGAGGCCAACTGCCTATAAAAAGCAATTGGAATAAGTGTGGACTTCACTGCCATGTTAGGAGAACTTGTGAAGTGGGACCTTGCTTCTGGGGGAGTTGGTGATTTCATGAAGGAATAAGGGAATATGGAATGCACTGCCACAATCTGTAGATGACAGCAAGCCCAGAGGGGTTCTAGGTGTTTTGAGAGAGGATTACAGCTCAGAATGACCACAGAAGTAGAAGGAATTGTTTCTATTAGTCAGAGAGCCACCACGTGTAGACATATTTGGCCAGTAAGAGGGAGGAGGTGGTTTGTCCTTTGCAGCTTTGGATAATCTGTCCATGGACTGTAGGAAGGAGCAGGGAGTGAGTGGGTCATGAATAGATGAGTCCTACCAGTAGTACTAAGCCATGCTTGCTTTGTGGCTGGTTAACTGTCCACCAGCAGCAACACTGGCAAGGTAAGGACTGACAAGGAGTAAGAGAAGCTTCCTTCATTCTTTTGGGACCAGTCAGGTCTCAGTAGGAGCTGTGTGCAGGTTTGAGTGTTATATTATGCACTGATAGACAAATCAGAGAGGAAACTTGAGGATGTTGTAAAATTATGTGGAAATTTAAGAAATTATTAAGAAACTTGGAAAACATAACTAAGTGAAAAGCCTGAACGGAGCAGGCTATAGTCTAAAAGGGGCTTAAGATAGTGGAAAAGTTACTAGAGGACAATGAAGTGTCCCCCAAATGCTAAATCTTTAGACCTCAGTAGGAGTGGCTGTACACAACTGGGATTTATTTTCAGTTTGATTTGCTGATTTGGGAGGGTTGAGTTCAAGGATTGCAGCAAGTTCTGTTGGAAAATGAAACCCAGAACTTCCCTTGATTATTTCAGCAGTGTTTCTTCTACTTGAAAAAAACTGACAGCACCCAATGGTTTCCAGTAATAAGCTGAAGCGTGGTGTGAAACAATGAATTAAAAGGGGAAAAGATGTGAAAACAATTTTGGATGGCTAATAAAACTTGAAGTGCTTTAAGATAATTTTTTTTTCTTCTTATATCTTTGAAAGCAGAGACTGTAGCAGCCAGTAACACCCCAAGTGTTTTAGGTGAACTCATCAACCCTTGTATGAGTATGAAATAATAAAAAGGGGAAATGGCATGAAAACAATTTTGGTTTTGGATGGCTATGAAAGCTTGAAGTGCTTAAATATACTTTTTTTTTTTTTTTTCTTATATTAGTATATCTTTGAAAGCAGACCCTGCAGCAGCCAGTAACACCCCAAGTGTTTTAGGTGAACTCATCAACTCTTGTATGAATGCTTTCAGGTTGCATTGGCTTCACACTTTTTTCCATGTTTCTTTTTCTGTTGAAATGTGGTGTTCAAGGGTTTGATCTCTGACAGAATAATTTTGGCTTCCTCCTAGAGCCTTAAGGCTTGGATACCTCACTCAAGATATGATTGATGACTACGAACCAGCTTTAATGTTTACAATCCCAAGATTAGCCATTGTATGGTAAGTGTGGAGTTATGTGCTCTGTGCTGACCATTTGAGGCAACTGAATTAAATCGATGCTGTTGCTTGGTGCAGTTTTTAACTCTGCTGAATTAATCAGTTTTTTTTTCCTAATGAGTCTTTGTGCTTTAATAAGACAGCAGCTTTCTCTGGAGTGAAGCCAGCATGTTTTTAATATTTTACCATTGTGCACGTTTTAAAGTTAGCTAATTTAAGTGCCGTAATTGAGGGAAATAAACCTCAAATCCTGAGTGTTAATACATTTCTCCTCGGGAAATCCCTCTGGGCCATTGTTCCTTTTTAAATGGGATATTGTCTGTAAGTGTCAGCCTGAAAATAACAGCAGCAATAATCTGATTATCAAAAGACAACAGGAGTGTGAGAGCTCGGCTTGACTCTGGAGCGTGAGAATGTGTGATCCATT
The DNA here is from genome assembly GCA_013396835.1 of Psilopogon haemacephalus. Classification (NCBI taxonomy): domain Eukaryota; kingdom Metazoa; phylum Chordata; class Aves; order Piciformes; family Megalaimidae; genus Psilopogon; species Psilopogon haemacephalus. The sequence continues at coordinate 1,119,434 of VWZI01005110.1, forward strand.
TGCCTCTGAGGAACAGCTGTTTGCAGTGGGCAGAGGATTAAACAGTGTTGAGCAGAAGTGGGTGCCTGATGTGGCTGGAATCCTCTCTCAGACACAGTTTGCTGCAGCAGGTAGAGCAAAGAAAGTGAATTGCGCTTCAGCTCTGGCACACAAACTGCTTTGGGCAGTAGCAATTTGGTCAAGAGGAGCTGAAATGTCTACAGTGAAGTCAATGGGGACTTTGAGGATCATGAGTTGTTCTCTCCAGGGAAAATTCTACAAGTGCTGAGTTGATTTAGAAGCGTGGTGTTGTCAAAATGAGTGACATGATTCAGCAAAAGGGTTTTACTTTTCACTGCATGTTAATACCAGGTCATATTCATCTTAGAGGTAGAAGAGGAGGAGCTCAGGAGTCAACTGTCTTGCCTAGAAATTCTTGAGACCCAAAAGAAAAAGCTATTTGCTATCTCTCTCATTAATGGATTTTCTTCAACATACTATAACTGGTTTCTTGGCTTCTGGTGGTTTTTATGGATCAACCACAGCAATGAAATCAATTTTTCTTCTTTCTTTATGCTTCTATTGCTTTCTCTCTCGCATATAAGGGGAAACGGGCAGAATGAAGGGGATAATTTTCTTGTTGCTTGAATTCCTGGGTGAATAAGACAAAAATAAAATAGCCACATGTAATTGGAGTGCATTACAGTTGTCTTTCAGCCCCTTTGTTTAATAGTTTCCCTCTGCAGTGAAATGTTCTGTTGTGTGGGTTCACGCGTGTGTTTGAATTACAGTGGCCTTGTTGTCTACTCTGAAGGACCATTGAACTTGGACCACAAACCAGAAGATATGTCTGAACTCTTCAGACCTTTTCACACTTTGCTAAGAAAAATAAGGTGAGTGATAGACGATGGTTGCAACTGCTTCTCATTCAAGGCTTGAAAAAGGGTTCTGAAATGCCTACACAAGTGTTCCTCTTGGCTATGTTAACCATAAACTCCATTTCCCTCTCATCTCCCTGACATACTCATGAAGAACTAAATGGCCTTTCTCATTTCATGGCAGTCTTCTGAACTTTTCATCTCTTTCTGATGGTTTAAGGATTTTTTTAAAATTAGGATTTTTTGCATTTTGGGTTTTCCTCATGATTGGATGATGCTTGAGATAGTAAAGTTGCAGTTTATTTTTGGGAGGTCCTGTTTCTAATTAGCATCAGTGTTTCTGTTTAATTTGGCTTATTACATTTTCTCATGTTCTAATGCAATACTCAGATCATTTTTAATCTAATAGGAAAGGCTCAGTTTTTTGTAGTGTGGCTCTGTTTTTACAGGACAGATCACTTTGGATCCATTATTGGATTTCTTTTCACAGTGCTTCAGTCTTGGTAACCATTGGAGATAGGGGGTTTGGCTTAAGTGGGAAGAGCATGTAAAATATTTTTGTCTTAGTTGAAGTCTTTAGAAGACTGATTTGTTACTTTGGAGACATTAAACTATGTTTATAAAGGGTCTTTATGTTCAGCTTTTCTGTATTCACCCTTACAGTATTTTAGTTGTGTTAAAAAGGAAAACCAAACAAATCAACAAAAAGCCAACCACCCTGGTTTCTGAATCCAAGTGCTGTTGCCTTAGAGTTCAAATTTATATCCCAGCTGGCAGTTTTGTTTGTAGAGATTATTTGATAGTTTTTCTTTCCTGTGTCGAGTTTTCACCTGTTTATCACCTTCCCTGTATGTTGTGATGATGCTTTGATGTACAAATAGCTTTCACATAGATAAGTTTATCCAGATTTATCTCCTCTTACCCACTAGAGGTGAGGCATCTCCTGAGGCAGAATGTAAGTTTCATGAGATGGTTCAGACAGGACCTTATTTCTGAAGTCTTTTGTGCACATCCAGACCACATCCTTTTGTCTCCCCTTGAAGATTTCTGAATATTCCTGTCTTGAAGTGATGCAGGTATATTTTTAGGTGCCTTAATGGAATTCCTATTGAAATCTCAGAATTAAATTTGACAAATCAACATGTTTGGTATTGGGGTTTTTAGTGATTATGGTTTTACAAAACACTGAGTGCAGAACATGAGTTGAGGAGCAAAACTTGGTAGAGGGCTGGGAAACTTAGTGGCAGTGAAGCTTAAAAAATTAATGAGGTCTACATTTAAACAGTTGTTTTGTTTTGTTTTTTTTTTATTTCCCCGAGATGTGGCTATCAGAAATTTTCACCTGCTTTCCACTGGGTGACTAGAGCCAATGCACTGTTTAAAAGCTAATATACTTCTCATCTCCACCTTCTGCTTGCCCTTTACCTTTCACAACATGGAAAATGAAAATCAATGAAGTCAGTTTCCTGCTTAGTTTATCTGATTTTCAGTTACTCTTAACTTTAATGCGTGGGTTGAAGACAAGTTAGTGAAATCCTTCTTTGTTCAATAAATACAATTGGTAGTGCAAACATCAAAAAATTAAATTACTCTTTCAGATTCTTGCATTGGGAAAAAAAAATTGTGCTTTTAAGACTTCACACTTCGTGTCAAGTGAGCATTAGGAAATGTGGTATCAGTTGTCTAGCAAAGTTTGGGAAGTGTTCTTAGTGGCTGTGTTGGTTTGGGCTGTAGTAGAGTTTTTCTCCATAGTAGCTGTGTTTTGGGTTTGTGTTAAAAATAGTGTTGGTCACAGAGGGGATGTTTTAGTTGCTGCTGAGCAGCTTACGCAGTCATCGACTTTCCTGCTTCTCATACCAACCCGCTGGGAGGTAGACTTGGGGTGAACAAGATTTGAGAAGGGGCACAGGTGGGTCAGGTGAGCCCAACTGACCCAAGGGATATTCCAGACCATATGATGTCATGCTGAGCATATAAAGCTGGGGGAAGGAGTACAGGGAGCACATTCAGAGTGATGGCATTTGTCTTCCCAAGTCACTGTTACACATGACAGAGCCCTGCCTGTCCCTCAGAGGTGAGCAAACTTGTGGGGGTTTGCAGTACTCCATAATTCAACTCTTTATTTGGAGCCCACTGGGGCTTTTTTTCTGGACCATTTGGCAGTTGCTAGCAGAGGCTGTACAGATCTTGTATGGTGGTGGAGAATCAGGCAGATTGCAGCTCAAGTGGTGTATTTTAAGTGCACTGAAACCTTCCTGTGTCACTGACTGGAAATTAAATGCACTGTGCCTGTTGTCAGTGTATTAGAGAATGGGGTGGTGGTGGGTAGTGAAAGTGCTGCCCTTTGAAGGGTGCACAGTGACTGAGGGCAAGTGGTAAGTGTTTCCAAGCTGGCTGAACTCTGAGTTGGTTTACAACTTGTGCAGTGGCACTTGTTGTTGATGCTGCTGTATTGCAGAAGCAGCAGTGAATTTGGAGTGCTGAATGCTGCAGGAGGAGGAGGAGGATGCTGCTTGCATTCCTGTACCTGTGTTGTGCTCTCATGCTGGCAGCTCCTTAAAGAGCTGTGTATGCTCTGTTTGAAGCTTGAGCTGAAGCACAGGCTGGCAGTGACAACAATGCTGTTCTCTGACAACAGACAATTTCAGACTCCAGCCAGCACAGGAGCGATGTTAGGAGGATGCTTGGAGAATGTGTGAGATCAGTGCATTTGGGGTTTCATGTCCTTGTCCTCTATTAGCCAAATTTGTCTTTGAATGGACATCTGGCCTCAGGTCTTTGAAGAAGTAGTTTTTCCAGCTTGGATATTGGCAGCAGAGTAAAATATGTTTACTTGTTCTGCAATAGGCAGAGTAAATTTCTACTATTGCTCCTAACAAGCAGAATACGTCTTAAGAAGTTGCCTGGTTTTTATGCCAGGGGCTGTATCCACTAGAAGAGAAATGGGTTTTGTATTTTTAAGGCTAGATTGCCTTCCTGTGATACTATGCCAAAAAAAGACTGAAAGCAGATGAAACCTCAGCATACAGCTTCCTTAAATTCAGTGTTTTCTGAGGCTTCTGTGAGCAGGAAGCTCACAGCTGCTGTCAGGGTCGATTGCAGCAGCTCTTCACCTGCAGCTTCTGAATAATGAAAGCAGAAAGAAACACTTTTCTTCCATGGATCCAAGCAAGTGCTGTGCTTCTACCAATGAGTTACAGATACTTCAGCAGCAAGGAAGTGAACTGTGCAGGTAGATACAGCTTAATTAAACTTTATGCTTTAATAATGCTGCCTGATGTGTAGTTGGAAACTTTCAGCAGTGATGTTTGTACCATTTCTTTCCCTCTACTGGTTTACATTCATTTTATTCTCAATATCTACACAGGGGTTTGGGAACATGCCAGGTTCCTAATGTTGGCAGTGAATCCTGTGTCATCTGCTGTGGAGTCTACCAGAAGGGTAGTTGGTGGTCAAAGATTTGTCACCCTACAAGGAAGCTTGTATTTAAAACAGCCCAGTGAGTGGAGGGAATTTTATATAGAGAAGTCAAGATAATTGTGCCAACTTCTAGGACAAGCTGTGTTTAACAGCAGAATCTCTGGTGTTTGGTTCAGGGAAAATGAGCATATTTAACTTGAAAGCCAGATTATTTCTCTGCTGAAACAAGAGGGCTGGTGGACTACCATGTGTAATGCAACCCATTACATACAGCAGCTCCCACGAAGCAGCATGAATCTGACTCACCTGAAAGGACACGAGGACTGCCAGCTCATGCCATGGTTGTTCTCTCTTATTCTGAAGCAAGTTTTATTTGTGTCCTCAAAACTGCACACACTTGCTGTGAAGTGTTGAGGCGGTGTTGATGGCAAAGAGTACATTACTCAAGTCCCTGCAGCTAGCCAGCATAAAGTAAATCTGGATTTCCAACACTTCACAGTCAGTGTGTGCAACCTGTCTGCATAGGTCTGAGCAGTCAGACTCTTTGTGCCTTCAGAAAGGAAACAGAGCAGCTCTGGGCATCCAGGCATCAGGGAACTACTGGAGAGTCCAAAAGAGGGCCATGAAGATGTTGGAGTGGAGCATCTCTCCTATGAGGTAGATCCTGAGAAACTGGAGGCTGTTTGTCTTGGAGAAAAGCAGCATGAGAGGGAATCTTCTCAGTGCTGATCAATAGTTGAAGGGCAGGGGCCAGACTCTTTTCATTGGTGCCCAGTGATAGGACAAGGAGCAGTGGGCACACACTGGAACACAGGAGGTTTCTTTTGAACTCACAGAAACTCCTTTGCTGTGAGGGTGCTGGAGCCCTGCACAGAGAGGTTGTGGAATCCTCCTCTCTGAAGAGATACCAAACCTGCTTGGACCTAAACACAACAATCTCAAATAACACTTTGAGTTTAGGTGCCTCCAGTCCTAATCTGCAATGCTGAGGACCCTTGGTGACACTGGAGGTGATGCACATCACTAGATAAACCTGAATGTTTGTTTTCAGGCCTTCTTCATTCTTATCAAGCAGAAGCTCAAGTCCCTGATGACTGAGCTACATTTGAAGGCAGAAGAGATCCAACTTCCAATCCCTGTTTCAGTCAACAGGCTTCCAGGACATCAGTGCTGCATAAGTGATCTGACTTTTTAATGTGAATTTTTTTTTCATCTGACAATATAATGGTGTGAAACTTCTGCTGTGCTCTTTTGCAGAGTAATTTTCAGGATCTAGTATAAAGGATGGCAGATTGGTTTGCTCATCACAGTCAGATTTGTGAAGTAAAATGACAGAACACATCAAACTCTAGGTGGTGCTTTTGCTAGAAGTAGGGAGGGAAGGTGGAAGAGTCAGTTTTGGGTGTCTTTTTGCTTTGGGGCACTGTTGTGAGGATGTATATTATTTGGTACCTTGTATTTGCATGAGTATTCTCCAATTCAGGCCTCGGCAGTCACCTGTGTTGTGAAGGTGAGTGCTGAATACACCTGGAGTGGCAGAGCTTGAAGCACTGTGTGCCCCCAGCCTCTGGATTTGTGTAGTGACAGTAAAAGCTTCTGTAAAACCTGTAGCATGGGTGCCTGCTTTGATTGCAGATGCCAAGTGATGTGTGTGCTGCTTCCTCTCCAGGGATCTGCTGCAGACACTGACTGAGGATGAGCTGCACACGCTGGAACGTAACCTCTGCATCTCTCAAGATGTGGATTTCCCTGTCAGAGCAGATCCTGAAGTTGCCTCTGTCATGGCACCAGGCATAACAGCCACTCTGCCTGCTAAGGAGCTTTCAGCAAAAGCAGAAAATACGGAGGCTGAGCTGGCTTGTTCCATGCAGTATGATGAACAGGAGCTGGAGCAGCTGAACAGGATGGTGCACAGAGTTGGAGATGAGATGTCTTCTCTGCTTTCCCCTCCAAGCATCTGCCAGTCCCCAGCACACAGACCTAGCCTAAGAAATAGTTCTAGTGCAGAAGCCTCACCCACAAGGCACCATCTTGACAATTTAACTGATGAAGAGGACAGAGTGTTTTTTATGGATGACCTAGATGGAGCAGGAGAAGCTCTTGCTGGGTTGGATTCAGTAAGTGACACTTTTGCTTGGGTGAATAACCCTTGCCACGATTTGAAACAGAACCTGCAGTACAGAGATGCTTTGCTGTACGAGAATGGCCACCAGACAGAGGAGTCTTTGCTTTTAAAAGAGGCTGAAAGTGACCTAAGCAATAACAACAACGTTGAAGACAGCAAACAGATGTCTGGCATTGCAGTTCAGAATTCCTGCAGCTGTCTAGAAGGTCCAGACTCACAGTTATACCTCAATGGCTGGGATGCCTATGCTGATGATGCTGAAATGGCAGAAATGATAGCTCACAGGACAGGGGGGATGAAAATATCTGCCACTGTAATATTCAACCCCAAATCTCCCTCTAGCTCAGAATCCCCAGTAACAACTCCTGAAGCAGCTATTAGTTGTCTCCCTGGATCTGCTAATCCATTAGCAAATGAGGAGGAGGATGAATCCCATAAACTCAGTATGGCTGCCACAAACTGTCTAATTAATTCCTGTGTGTGTTGTGGCAGCTGTGAAGACAGCAGGGAGGACAGTGTTGAAGGTTTAAAGACTAAACATTCTGCAGGAGGTGTTGTAAATGCCTCTTACACATTAGTGAAGTCTAAGGAAATGGACTGTGTAGATAGTGTGGACAGTTCAGCCCCTGCCCAGGAAACACTACAGCCCGAAAGTTCTGCTTTGTTAGCAGAAAGAGACTTTGGCAGAGAAGAGCAGAAACTGCCAATCTCTTCTAAGTGCCTGGCACATTCCTCAGGTTCGCAGGTAGGAGCAGAAAATGACTCACAAGCAGAAGCAGAGAGAATCTCAAATCAGCAGAAGAGGTGGGAGAGAAGAAAACAACTCTGTGAGAAAAAAACAGACAGCACTGAAGACACCAGTAGTGAAAGGACAGCCAAGGAAGATGTCAAGTCAAGATCTAGTTCCAGGTATGAGCAACTTGATGTTTTGGTTTTGTGTGTGTGTAAACAAGCTCCTCTTTCCTGGTACTTTATGAATTGGTGTATAATTAATGTTGATTTTAAAGAAGAGTGTTTGTTGCAGGATTAAGTCTTCTCCATCCGTGTTCTTCTAATGCCAGCAGCTTTGGAGGACATTTGGAGGAAGCACCTGAGTTTCACTCATATACTGTCTTGTGAGCATTGCAGTCAACTACACTGACCTTAGCTGTTGAATGTGACACAGAGTGCATTGCTGCTAAACATTACCTGGGTCACTACCTCTTGGATTTTGGTGTTTTGTAGAGGTGTCTGGCAGATAGTAAAAACTGAAGTTCTGCACCAGTACCTGGGATTAACCTGGGATCTAAATGCACTTTACCTGAACTGTGTTTGGGAGAACAGGGCTGCTCTGATCATGTTGCCTGGGGGCACAAATGTATTTTTGGATGTGCTGAAGGAGCCTAAGAGTGCAGAAGCAGCTTTTAAACCTATTGGAGCATTTCAGCTGAAGCTGATGGTGGGATAGAGGTCATGGATTAAGGTTCTGCATATTTAATGACAGGAAGTAGATAACAGGGAGAGACCATAAGGATAGTTGTTGAAGAAAATGCCAGGCACCAGCTCAGCTTTTGCTCAATAGGGGTCCAACAGGGATCTGCTGGAGAGGGTCCAGCAGAGGGCTATGAGGATGATGAGGGAACAGGAGGGTATGCCTTGTGAGGAGAAGCTGAGGGACCTGGGGCTTTTTGGTCTGGAGAAGACAAGACTGAGAGGGGATTTAATAAATGTTTATAAATATCTGAAGGCTGGTCAGGATGGGGGGGACAGGCTCTGCTCACTTGCTCCCTGGGATAGGACAAGAAGCAGTGGGTGTAAGTTGCAGCACAGGAGGTTCCATCTCAGCACAAGGGGAACTTTACTGTAAGGGTCACACTGGAACAGGCTCCCCAGGGAGGTTATGGAGTCTCCTTGTCTGGAGACTTTCAAGGCCTGTCTGGATGTGTTCCTCTGTGATCTGTGCTGGATTGTCTGGTCCTGCTCCGGCAGGAGGATTGGACTTGATGATCTCCTTGGGTCCCTTCCAACCCCTAACATCCTGTGATCCTGTGAACACACATCAGTAGGAAACCAGACATCATTTTGCCTTACTCTTTGAAGGATATAATGTGTTTTGTAGTGAGTGATGTCCTCAGTTTCCCTGAAATGTGACCATCATAAAGCAGAGGGGGAAAATTAAACAGAGCTTAGTGTTTTCTGTGTTGCTGTGACAGTTTGCTTGCTTTGTGCCTTACTGTGTCAGTATTCTGGAGCTTTAGTGTCAGTGCTGTGGAGCTAATGTATCTGATACAGGATCGCTCCCTTTATGGTTGTGTAGAGTTCAGGAGGATAACACAGTGTGGGCAGCATGAACTATGAAGCTTTACTGTAATAAAAGGGCTGCAGAAATAGACACTTGCTGGGTAATATACCAATTGAATTAGGAAATATTTTACTGGTAGTGGAACAGAACCAGAGTTAATTCCTTTTGCAGGTTAAACGCAATTTAGCGTGCACAGAAGTCAGCTTTGAGAAGGTTAATTTTATCTGCCTCATCCTGAGTTTTTGCATTTGGAAGCTTGCAGGTATGATCACATTCAAGGCCTTACAAGAGGGGCTTTGAGTGAACTTCATTTTAAGAAGCCATTCCCAAATCCCTTTGACATTTCATGCTTTAGCAACACTTCGAGTGGAATGTTGTTTGAAAAAAATAATTACTGGATGCTTAATTAGCAGCCTGGTAAATCATACATAATTTAGCAGACACGTTGTGTGAGTTTGGTAGGGGTTTTTTTGTCTCTGTAAGGATATTAAGTGAAATTTTTGAGAACAAGTCTGGAAAGTGCAGTAAAATCATGGATTTTGTGGTCTTTTTCAGCCTCCCATGGTTTGCAGATGTAATAACCCTTTCACATACTTGCCCAGCCTGTGTTCATGTTGTGTAAAAACCCTATGAGAGTCCTTCTACAGTGAGTTCTGTAAGTTCATGTTCCTCTGTGTCCTTCTGTTTGCTCTGGACCTGGCTTTTAACAGCATCATTGAAGAGCTCCTAGGTCCTGTCTGGTCTGTCCATACTGGTTAGGATTTTGTAGACCTCAGTCACACTTTGGCTATGTCATAACTTCTTCAGCTTGGAGAATTCATAACTCATCTGATCAGAAGTTGTCCATAGCTTTGATCATTCCTTTTGTCTTGCTCTAAGCCTTTGTTCAGTTTCACTATTCCTTAGTGATTAGTGAATCACGACCATGCCTTTATCAAAAGTCCCTCCATACATGTGTAGATCCTTACTTTTCTCTGGTATTTCTGTGCCTTCCAGTATCTGAAGAGGGCCTACAGGGAGGATGGGGAGGGAGTATTGACAAGGTCTTGTAATGACAGGATGAGGAGTGATGAGTTTCAACTGGCAGAGATGGAAACTGGATGTTAGAAGGAAGCTCTTTGCAGTGAGGGTGGTGAGCCACTGGCACAGGTAGCCCAGGGAGGTTGTGGCTGCTCCCTCCCTGGAGGTGTTCAAGGCCAGGTTGGATAAGACCTTGAGAACCTGTTCTAGTGGGAGGTGTCCCTGCCTATAGTGGGGGGTTGGAACTGGCTGTGCTTTGAGGTCCCTTCCAACCTAAACCATTCTGTGATGCTATGGACAGATTTAGTGCTTGCCTCTGATTCACAGCTTGTGTTATTGGCATGAGCTAATTCAGTTACAGAGCAGAACTTTGTGGACCTCTCCTTACTCACACTGCCTGGGCTGTGACTGATGGTGCCTTTCCAGTGGTATTTTTAAGCCGGAGATCACATTAGGCTGCTGTGGCTGCTCCCTGGTAGGTGCTTGTGAGTGCCAGCATCACCAGAGGGGAAACATTGGAGACAGATGATTTTCAGAACGATGGACCCATTAGCTAGAACAATAAGCAAGGCAATATACACAGAATAGCTGCAGGATCTGCTCCTTCATCACACTGATAAATGCATTTACTTTGTATTTACTGTAAGTCACCAACTAGGAGTAGAAAATATCCTCTCTCTTGTCTGAATCAAGCAGCTGTCAAGTGTGTGTGCTGTGATACAAGCTATTTCTTCCAGTAAATCAGCTTTACACTGTGCAATGTGACACGAGAGGTATAATTTTTGGTGATCCAGCCGGGTTTACTGAAATTAATCCTTAAATCTGCAATAACTTGGTAGTTCAGGCTCCTCTGGCTTGCCTCAATATTCAGGGGGGTCAGAAATCAATATCAAACATTCCTCTGGTGATGATTTGGGTATTGGCACATCTTTAGTACTTGGGTTTTTAACTCGGAGCTGATGTTGCATCTTTCTCCGTTACTTACTTGTAAGTATCTCAGACATAAAGCACTGCAGGCAGCGAGCCTTGGGCAGCAGCCTTAATGAGATGCAAATAGGACTCTGCCCTGGCAGAGATGTGCTCAGCAGCTCATCTGCTGAAGGGACAATGTGAGAAGTGAAGGCTGACATGTAGCAAAATCAATTGTTCAAGGCATGAAGTAAGAATAGCACAGATGATGTTAAAACCATGACAGAGCAGCCTTTGGTGTTTGGGAGGGAAAAGGGACACAAGTGAACAGAAAAACTAAGCTTTACATTTGTATGAACAAGAGGACATGGCTGAAATTGTCCTGGGGTGGGTGTTAGGTTGGATATTGGGAAAAGAGGTAGTGAGGTGGGAGTTGTTACTAGGGAGAAAATAGCAAGTGATAAGACTGAGGGAAATGGACTCCAGTTGTGCCAGGGGAGGTTTAGGTTGGATATTAGGAATAATTCCTGTGGTGCAAGAGTTGTCAGGCATTGGAGAACAGGCTGCCCAGGGAGGTGATGGAGTCACCATCTCTAGCAGTGTTCAAAAAAAAAGGGTCATGTGGCACTTCAGGATGTGGCTTTATGTCCATGATGGTGTTGGCTCAATGGTTGGACTCTGTCTTAGAGGTCTGTTGCAGCTGAGTCTGTTCAATGAGCCTGTGTGGAGCTCCTCCTTCAGCTGAAAGCAACCTCTGTAGGTTTCCCAAATGCTGGTTGTGCCATGGTGGTGCCTGCTTTTTACAAAGGGAAAGAAAACTGCTACGTGTGAAGATCATTTTTATTTTGGTGTTTTGGAAAGACTTGGCTTTGTTGAAGAGTCCTTGTGTAAGGGGTTTTTTTTCTGTCTGTTTTCTGAGGTTTGGCAGCTTTTTTTCCTATTGTCACACCTTGCTGGTGTTTCCATGTCTTAGTCTTGAATACCTGGTTCTGCTGTGCTTTTGTTTAGCTACAGCCTGACCTTAAATCAGTTCTGATTTTAAGGGAAAAAAAAAAGATTTACAAACTTCCTTTCTGTCTCTTCTGGTCTATTATGTCTAGCTTAACCTTTATATGTTTGGGTCTTTTGACCGTTTTCCAGGATCTGTTTCGGGAGTGTGCTTTTGATAAAGCTTTTTACAGTGCACCTAAGAATTGGCCAAAGGAGCTGAAAGAGGGAGGAAGAACAACTTCTCCCACTTTGCACAAACTCTAGCCATGTCCTTCAGCTGTTAAATGCTGATGGTGCTCCCATTTATCTGTGGTGGCTTGAAAAATAGACTGGTTTTGGCCCTGTGCTTGTGCAGTAGGAGAAGAGATGAGGCATCCTTGAACAAGTATGTTTTGCTGTTTGCTGATCTGTAGTGCAGGATGAATAATTTATTCTTCTCCAGCTTGGTATTGAAGTTGTCCCATTTCTTATTCTTGCTGTTCTGCAGTCTAAAATTGTAATATATTTATGCATTTAAATAGATTTGCAGGTTACAATAGGCAAAAATGAGAGGTATTTACAGTTTTATTTCTTCAGTTTCTAAGAATGGCTTTGGCAGAAGATGAGGACCTGCTTTCACCAGTTGGTTTCTAATTTTGATTATTTTTTTTCCCCCTGCCTGTGTTTGATTCTCTTAAATCCTTAGCAGCACGTGACAACATGGGCACATTTTCAGTACAGCAACTTGGAGCTCGCTCATTTTACCTTTATCAATGCATGGAAAAGAAGCTTTTGGTATTTTATGGGAGGGATAGCTAGAATTTACATTAAAAAAAAAACAAACCAAAAAAAACTACTAAAGCCACACAAATTACTTTTCTAGCAGGATAGTGGTTGAGGCCCCAACCCTGGAGATGTTTGCAGCCAGGCTGGATGAGGTTGTGGGCAGCCTGATGTAGGGTAGGGTGGCCCTGGGCATGGCAGGGGGGTTGGAACTGGATAATCCTTGTGGTCCTTTCCAGCCCTGACTGATTCTAGGATTGTAAGTGCCCCTTTATCAGAACTGGACCAATTGATACTGTGATGCAAACAAATTCGATTAAAAATGTTACATTCGTTTTTCTTTTTTAATATTCCCATCACAGCAGGGCTCCAGGAAATTGTCTTTACATGACAATGTTGCCTTTTCCCTGAAAATTAAGGGGCAGCTGTGCGTGTTCACATAAACAAAGCCATGCCTGCTTGCACTGATTAGTCTTGTATCTGGTTATTCAGGAATAAGAAAGCTTCTCATCAGTAAGAGGGGAATAGTTGATTGGGAACAAGGTGCCAGCTTTTCAACTGCAAAGTGCCCCACAAGCAACCCTTTAGCTGGCTGCTGATTGAAATTCCCCTGCTCCCCTTGTCTGTTTCTTCCCTTTGTGCAACTGGCTGAATTCAGATTCACAATAAATGATTTTTTTAATCCTTTTTCCCCTTCTTTTCCACAATCTGCCTCAAATTAAAAGTGACTTTTAATTAAAAATGACTTTTCATCTGACCTTGCATGTTGAATGCTGGTTTTTTTTTTGTGGACCATGTACCAAAAGCAGCAGCAGTGAACTGTGTTCACTCTCAACCTAAGGTGCTAGAATGGATTGGGTTGGAAGGGACCTTCAAGTTCATCTATTTGCAAGCCCTTGCCACAGGCAGAGATACCTCTTGTCAGTCCAGCTTGCTCAAGACCTTGTCCAACCTGCCTATGAACACTGCCAGGCTTGGAGCCTTCACAGCTTCTCAGAGCAACCTACAGATGCTTGCAATGAGTTATAGTACATAAAACAGTTTTAGATGCTGCTTGTGTGAGTGAACTTGGTGTAGCTGACATGAGGCCTCAGAGTCAGCTCTCATGTAGTGAGATAGAGATCTGTGCCAATTAACTCATTTAACATGCAATGTAATTGTAACCCAAGTAATAGCGTTCAGGAAGAGACCATCCCCTGAAACAGGAGAGGTTTACTTAAGTGGACAAGAGGCTGCAAACACATTCCAGTAGAAAAGGGCACCCAAACCAGGGTGAAGGTGGCTCTCAGGTTGCTTTTTTTTAACTTTAGAATAATTACAAAACAAATGGCCAAAAGCTTTAAATGAAGGGTTCATTAGTTCAGTCTAACAGTATTCCAGAGGAAGAGGCAGCCACATCACCCTCTGCCACTTTGCTGCTCTTCAAACCTTTATTCTTATAGTTTTTCAGAAGTGCTGATGAGTTCTGCTTTGATGAGCTTGGCTGCTGAGGTCATCCTCTGCTAGCATGTGGCTTTGAAGGAAAGCAGAGTAATTAAGACCTCAAAAATGAAACTAACTTTTGGCCCCTTACACAGCTTAAGCAGTCTGCTGAATCCCTATCCAACCCAGCCTTCATTTCAAGGGAGCAGGAGATGTGGTGAAGCTCATCTCACCCCTGGGCTGCTGTGGGAAGAAAGGGTCAGCTGCTATTAGCTGCAGAATATATGCACCTACCTCCTCCTCCTCTTAGCATCCTCCTAATGGGTGTGTGTGCTCAGCTACCAGCAGCTAAGAGGAGTCGTGAGATGGGGAAAAGCAGGTCAATTCACCTCAGGATCTGTGAGCATTGTGGAGAAGCTGAGCAAACCTGCAGGCAGACACCAATGAGAAGAAAATTCTACAAAGAGGTGTCCTGGGTCTGTGTGTAGAGAGAGGGAATCCAGGGAGTGTGTCAGGAGTCTCTTTGTTTTGGGGGTTTTGTGTATGTGTGTTTTTTTTTTCTTTTTGTTCAGCTGTTTAGAGTAACACTGAGAAGGTATAAACCAGAGTTATCATTATCGGAGTCTCATTTCTTGGTGCTAAATAAACCCAGAATTTCTTACCTGGAGACTTACAGCATGAATATGCACCACAAGTAAATGCTGTAAATAATAAATATTGTTCCTGGTACAAAAATTCAATCTGCATCAGTACACAGGAGCGAGGGGAGGGAAATATTTGCAGGTTGTAATTAGCTAAGCTCCACATCCTTTATGACAACAAACCAAACCTCCCTGAGCATGGTTTGTGTCAAGTGTGTCCAAGCAGTTTCCCTTGCCAAATGCTGACTGACCAGATGGATATCTGATCCTGGAATCAGGGATGGCTCAGCATGGCCAGCTTTGTACACCAGGGAAGAGATGGACTAGTGCAAAATGAAGGCATGTGTGAAGCAGTTGAGAATATTAAATAGAGTTAAAGCTTAAAGAGAGATGAGATAGTGCAGCAGGTGAGAGCAAGTTGTGCTGATGGTGAGAGCTTAGAGGTGAGATGTGTGGAAGAGGTATGGAGTGAAGCTTGTGCACTGGCCAGAGGACATCTGAGAAGGTGAAAATATGCATAGGATTGAGCTGGGTGATCATTTCAGCTGGCTGTGTGCCTTTGTGTTCAGAGGGTTCCTTGCCATCAAGATCTAGCACTTTGTGCTGCCTTTATTGTTTTGCCTTTGGAGTTGGATTGGCACTCCTCAAAGTTAGCTCGATAGAAAGTGGTTTCCTGACTTGGGGTAGTGTTAACAGTTAATAATACCTGTTCCTAAGAAAAGTAATACCTAAGGTGGTGGTTTGTTTGCTTTATGTTTTAGCCCAGAGTGTTAAAAACTCCCCAAAATTGGGAGATTTAGTCTCTTAGGAAAAGTGTTAGCTTGTTGGATTGTGCCTAAGAACTGGGAACTTCAAATTCTTTAAAATCAAACAAACAAAAGCTCTAGAAAACCAGAAAACTGAATTTCAAGATCCAAAATAGGTTCGTAATTTTGTGTACTATTGGTAACTGAGATATTGTGGCTGGACACTCTGAGCATAGGCTGAGAGAGGTAGGGTTGTTCAGCCTGGGAAAGGGAAGATTCTGGTGGGGACCTTGGAGTTGCCTTTCGGTATCTGAAAGGATCCTACAGGAAGGCTACAGAGGGATTTTTTCATAAGTGTCTGGAGACAGGACAAGGGGGAATGGCTTGCAAATGAGGGAGAGCAGGGCTAGACTGGATCTCAGAAAGAAGTTCTTCAGCACAAAGGCAGTGAGATTCTGGAATAGGCTGCCCAGGGAAGTTGTGGCTGCTTCCTCCCTGGGGTGTTCAGGGCCAGGCTGGATGAAGCCTTGAGCAGCTGGGAGGTGTCCCTGCCCATGGAGGAGAGGTTGGTGTAGATGATATCTGAAGGTTTTTCCAACCTGAGCCACTTAAGGATTTCAGGTGTGTAAGTCAGACTTGTACAGAAAGCTCTGAAGAAAGCAAACCTTCCATGAAGTGTGTTACTACCCAAATGAGTTGGCAGAACTGTTACACTGGAAGAATCTGGATGCTGTTCCCTCTCACCTCCTCACTGTCACTAAGTACTGAGTTTGCTGGTCGTCCTTGTTCCCTGCTTGTGCTGCTCAGAGCTTACTTGATTCTGAACAATACATTTCATCCTTGCAAGACAGCTTCTCCTTGCTCAATCATGCTGTGAAATCACAGGCTAATGTTTTTTTTTTATATCATTGAGCTGCCATAAAGCAGATACTGGAAGTACGTTTTAGTAGCATGACCATATTGCAAGATTGGCTGGGTAAAGGTGATGAGCTATAAAAGGAGTGAGCCTTTGTTTAAATGCATATATCTCTTCATAATGAGCTGAATTAGCAAGGGAAATTACATGAAACGAATGAAAGTTAAATAGATTTTTTTGTTCAAGTCTGATAAAATTATTTTCCAGTTGTGACGGCTCTCCCTTTCAACTGCAGCACAGTGCACTGGGGATTTATCTTCAAATTGGCAATCAGAAATGAGGAGCATGAAGGGGGTACATTTTCTGAGTGATTAGTGGGAGGTATGCAAACAAATCCTATTATTTCTTGGTGGGATTAGAGCACATACCTTCCATACACTGCTTTGAAGAAGTCCCTTTAAGTGTTCTTCCAGACTTCTAGCTGAAAAAAAAACCCAAAAAAAACCCCAACCTGCTACAATAAATTTGGTGGAAGAAAAGAATTTGGAATGTGGCTGGTTTAAATATGTACCCTACATGCACCTACCGAAAGAGCATGGGGGAAAAAAAAATCCTGCTGGTAAATGTGGAGAAGTAAGGTCACATCATCCTGACCTATATAATTACATCTCTTTTAACTAGAGATACTCCTTAAGCATCCCTCTGCATTGTCCAAAGGTTTCTGTTGACTGAGCATTTGAGTTCAGCAGGCTTGAATGAGCCTTCTGCACTGCCTGGAGCCAATGCAGCTTTGATACCTCTACACAAGATCACATCATTTTCTTATCTAGTATAAATTCAGCTTGTGGAATTTCCAGGAGCTGAGCAGTAAATTATTACTGAAAAAAGAAATTTATCTGTCCAGGACAGTTCTGTAGTGGTTATGAAACTTCTTTTAGTCTTGTAGCTTACTTTTGTAGTAAGGATTGAAGAAGGCACCAGTTCTGTGCAGTGAGGGTGGTGGAATACTGGAGCCAGGTTGCCCAGGGAGGTAGTTGAGAGCCCATCCCTGGAGATATTCAAAGACAGGCTTGACAGGGCTCTGAGCAACTTGAGCTAGTGGAGGATGTCCTTGCTGACTGCAGGGGGGTTGGACTACATGACTTTTGGAGGTCTCTTCTGATCCAAACCATTCCATGATTTTAAGATGTAAACTGATTTTTTAAAGGACCATTTTTGCTTTGTTGTTTTTTTTTTAGCCCAGGAATGCCAGAGACAACTTTTGTACTGTTCACTGAAATTGTACTGCTTGTTTATATTGTTTTGTCTTTGTGCTTCTTAGCCACTGGATTTCCCCTAATGGAGTGTCAGTGGTTTGCTGTGGGACTGTTCCTTTCTGCTCATCTCTTGGTTTAAAGCACAACATTTGAGGTCCATGGGTGACAGAGGCTCTGAGCCAACTTAGTGCAAGCTGCGTTAGCTTTATCTCCTTTGCCAAAGACTCAGCTTTCTGCTTTCCCACAGCCTTTTTCCTTCACGTGAGGTGGAAACTTAAGAGCAAACTTGCCATGATCTTTCAGAAGCTCTTGAAGCTTATGGTTTTGGGTGTCTGGGCTGGAAACATGCAGCTACTTTATAAACTTCCAGTGCTGCTGGATCTAACAACCTTAAACCACTCCTCAGCAGCATGGGGCAGCGCTCTTGCCTCTGTATCCTGTGAGAATGTGAACTCCCTGGTTCTTTCATCAACGTTTACATGTTTTTCTATATGAGAAAAAAACAGATTGAAGGTTTTTGTGTGTGCCTACTGCCTTTGCCAGCTTGTCCTTCTGGGAGGAGAACAGACCAGGTTTGTGTCATGCTCTGAAGAGCAGAATTAACCAGGGCCAGCTTCTGTACGAGCCGTGAGTTATCGCGCTACTCTGTTTTAGGTTTTTTGGGTTGGTTTTTTTTTTTTGCCTTTGATGCTTCAGCAGTTCATTTTGTCTCCATATGTTTTTTCAGTTCTCAGGATGGCTTACGTGATTCCCCCCTCAGCTCCATCTCCAGCAGTGACTATGAGAGTGTTTCTGTCACTACATGTAGTGTCTCCAGCGTATACGCTCTGAGGTAATCGCATCGCTTCAGTCAGATTTGACAAAATGCTCTTGGGTTATGCTCGGCTTAAAAACTTGCACTGGATTAACAATCAAGTGACAGCAACACTTCTGAGTATTCTTCTTTTTGAGCAGCAGGTGCTTTTTATTTTTTTGTCTTTTTTTTTTTTAGTGCTGTCGGCAGTTGACACACAACACAATGATTTAGAGAGAAGCTTCAATGCCTACAGCAATCAATTTTGTATGTCCATGATCTCCCTTTAATGCATACAGCAATCAGTTTTCTGTGTCCAGCATCTCCCTTTAATGCTTACTGCAATCAGTTTTCTGTGTCCATGATCTCCCTTTAATTTGTCCGTGCAACAGTTCTTCAGGTTTTGCGTTGAGAAGTACCCATGGGTGATTGTTTGCTTTTTTTTTTTGGTTTTGATTGGAAGGGAAAAGTTGTTGGGACTGTGGAAACCATTTGAGACCTAAGGACCTCCAATCAGCTTGTGATTTATTGCCTTGAGACTCTTTCCATCATCAGCCAGTGCTGGGTAATTTTTTGAGCTATATTCATCCCACCTAATTTCAGGCACCAAACTGATATACCTGAATTAGGAGCTTTGTTGCCTTAGGTTGAATAGGGAAAAGTGGAAGTCTTGGTTAAGAGTGTAATTTGTTGAAATGCATCTGGGTCAGAGATCTTCAGTCTTAAATGAGAGCTATGATTGCCTGCTTTGATTGCTGACTGTGCTCACAATCATCTGAGGAACATTTTAAACCTTGCTTGAGGTTTCTAGACAAAAAAATGGAGAGAGAAAAAATCCAAAGGTGCAGAGTTGTGGTTTTTGTTTTTTTTTTTTTAAGGAAAGGTTGATTACTTCATTGGTACCCAATCTGTGTAGCAGATTCCTTCTTCCCATCTGGAAGGTCAAAAACTTTAATGTTCAGCCTAGTTGAGAAGAGGAGTTTGTGCAAAATGTTCATTAAGAAGTGCCCAGACTTGAGGAGCTCATATCAGCAGTAAATTTTCCCAGCAAACATAAGGAAGAAGGTCTTTACTCTGAGGGTGGTGGAACATTGGAACAGGTGGCCCAGGGAGGTGGCAGAGGCCACATATCTGGAGACATTCAAGGTAAAGCTTCATTTGGCTCTGATCAACTTGCTCTAGTTGCAGATGTCCCTGCTGAGTGCAGGGGAGTTGGAGTAGATGACCTTCATTGACCATTCGATGTACCTGGGTGGGCACAACTCCAGGCTGGGTGGTGAATGGCTGAGAGCAGCCCTGAGGAAAAGGACCTGGGGGTCTGGATGGATGAGAAGCTCAACGTGAGGCTGCAGTGTGAGTGCAGCCCAGACAGCAACTGTGTGCTGGGCTGCAGCAAGAGCAGCTGTGGGCAGCAGGGCAAGGGAGGGGATTCTGCCCCTTTGTTCTGCTCTCCTCATACCCTACCTGGAGTCCTGCAGTTCTGGAGCCCCCAGCACAAGAAGGACATGGAAGTGTTGGAGGCAGTCCAGAGGAGGCAAGAAAGATGCTGAGAGGGCTGCAGCAGCTCTGAGGATAGGCTGAGAGAGCTGGGGCTCTGCAGCCTGGAAAAGAAAAGGCTTTGAGTAGATGTTGTAGTAGCCTTCCAGTATCTGAAGGGGGCTAGAGTAGGGCTGGGGAGGGACTATTGACAAGATCTTGTAATGAGAGGATGAAGAGTAATGGGTTTAAACTGGCAGAGGGGAGATTTAAATAGGATGTTAGGAGGAAGTTGTTTACAGTGAGGGTGGTAAGACACTGGCACAGGTTGCCCAGGGAGGTTGTGGCTGCTCCCTCCCTGGAGAGGTGTTCAAGGCCAGGCTGGATGAGGTCTTGAGCAACCTGCTCTAGTGGGAGCTGTGGTTTTATGCAGACTCTCAAGCGCATGCAGAATTTGTTTCTTAAAGCAGTGTGGCTGTGGGGTAATCCTACTGACTCAAGGGAAAATGAGGTGTTTGCAACTACAGTGAGGAAGTAGCAGTTGGTCCATTCTTTCTCTTAGCTGCAAGAAACACTCCCATCCTTTCCCTTCCCCCCCCCCTTTTAAATGGTTTCTGTTCATGGGTGTTATTTCTAGAACAGTTTTCAACATAACCCTAACGTTTACTGGCTTTTAAATAGGCAGCTACTAAAATACGTTGCTGAGGCTTTATCCATTTCAGCATTGGAAGCAGTGCAATCAGTCACTTGCAAATTTTCTGCAGCTCATTTTTGTCTGCCTGCTTTCAACAGGGGTTACAATTATCAGGGCCAGATCCTGGGAGAGCCATTAACTTGAGTGGGAACTGAACTGAAGGTTGTTCCTGTGATACAGAAGGAGGTTGATGTGCTTCAAGCCAAGAATGAACTTCAGTTCTCTCCAAGGCTCAAGCTAGAAAATGTCAAGGAAAGGATTGGTTTGGGGGCGATGAGGAGAAGTGGAATCATCATAGAATGGTTTGGGTGGAAAGGGACCTTTTAAAGGTCACCTAGTCCAACCCCACTGCAGTGAGCAGGGACATAATTAAATAGAACAAGTTGCTCCAGAGCCACCATTCAAGCCTGACCTCGAATGTCTCCAGGGATGGGGCCTCCAGCATTGCCCTGGGCAACCTGTTGCAGTGTTACCATCACCTTCACAGTCCAGTGAGACAACAGGAGAATGAGGCAGCTACAAGCAGTTGTTTTCAAGCCTCCTTGGAGTTTATGAGGTGAGGAAGAAGCAAATCTGTGTTGAAGTCTTTGCCTGCCTAGATAAAGCCATCTTGTTAAGGCTATCATGAGCCAATGAACAGCAGCTTTAAATACAACTAATAGTTTAACAACTAACCTTAATGATAAGTAGATTCCTTCTCTGGTCAGCAGTCACTTTTCTTTTTAAGATGCTTCATTGTGGCTTGAGTATTGGTGTTTTGAGGTGCCTTTTTCTGCAGCTTCTAGCCATTGACAAAAATTGGTGGTGAAGTTTCAGGCTCTGTTATTTACAGTCTGTGAAAGGAGGATTCTGCAGTCTATGGTGACTCAAGCGTATGCCAAAACAGCAAGACTATGCTGTGGAGGCTGCAAGCCTGGCAGGGTTCAAAGCCAGGTTGGGTGGGGCCTTGAGTAAGCTGGTGTAGGCAGGGGTGTCCATCCCCATGGCAGAAAGTCAGAACTAGATGATCTTGAAGGTCACTTCCAATCCAAGCCTTTTTAGGATTCTGTAATGTGGGGTATTTGGCTGTTTCTCTCAGAATATCTGCATTTGAGTACATGTGGGCAGAGCCCACAGTTGTTGGCTTGCTGGATATAGTTAAAGGATATAACTTAGCAGCTGCACTATTCATGCAATATGCCAGGGGGACATGAACATACTGGAGAAGTGAGCTCATGTGAACCTCATGAGGTTCAGTACAGCCACATGCAGAGTCCTGCACCGTGACTGGGACAATTCCTGTTATCAATACAGGTTGGGGGATTATGTGATGAAGAGCAGCCCTGCCGAGGAGGTGGTACTGGTGGATGAACAGGTGGCCATGAGCCAGCAATGTACATTTGCAGCTCAGAGATCAGTCACATCCCAGGCCGTATCAAAAGCAGTTTGGCCAGCAGGTTGAGAGAGGCCATTCTACCACTCTGCTCTGGTAAGACCTCACCTGGAGTACTGCTTCTAGCTCTGGGGCCCTCAACACAAGAACATGGACCTGATGGAAGGAGTCCAGAGGAGGACCATGAAAGTGATGAGGGCTGGAACATCTGTGCTGTGAAAGCAGAAAGACTTCTGGGGGAGATGCTGCTCCTGCCTGATGCTGTTGAACCGCAAGTGTCTGAGGCTGTGCTGCTTTGCAGAGCTCTGTCACTCAAGCCTTGCCAGGACAATTCATGTGCATATTAACAGAGTGTTTAACAGGCTGCTGTGCACAACCTTCTTGCTTTGCTGCTGAATCCCTTGGCCCCACAACCAGCTGAGCAGTACCAGCAAAACACAGAAGTCAGTGCCGATGAGGTCTGTCAGCTTGTGCTGATGATTTTAGTCAGCGAGACATATGTGACTGAAGCAGATGTCTCGAGCTCTTCGCTGCTGTCTGGATGTCTCATGCCCATCTTCTTCGTCTCCTTCACTCTGCAAGACAAAGTGAAGATCT
This sequence comes from Psilopogon haemacephalus, assembly GCA_013396835.1. Classification (NCBI taxonomy): domain Eukaryota; kingdom Metazoa; phylum Chordata; class Aves; order Piciformes; family Megalaimidae; genus Psilopogon; species Psilopogon haemacephalus. The sequence goes on from VWZI01005110.1 coordinate 1,141,651, forward strand.
GATCTCCAAGTGGTGCAGCGTTTTCCAAGCTGTAGCCTTCCCTTTTGAATATATTCCAGCAGGAATTTGGGGCCGTATTAATCTGTGTATCGTTGTCTTCAGGAACAGGGAGCTGGTGCTGATTTTATTTTCTCAAGGAAGAACCTGTGGCTCACACCAGCTGCTCATGTTAGTGAGGGTTTCTTATAGGGGAAAGGTGAAAATTCAGGTAGTTGAACTTTGTTGGAGCCTCCCTATTGAAATGATAAACTTTCTGTTTTAGCCGTATCAGATATATTTAGCCAAATACCTGATATGGGTGAAGTAAATCCAGTGAGACCTGGCTAAGCTGGAGGCTTGGGGAGAGGTGAACCTTGTGGAGTTCAAGAAGGGCAAGCTTAGAGTCCTGCGCCTGGGGAGGAACAATCTGCTGCACCAGTACAGGTGAGGGGTGACCTGCTGGGAAGCAGCTCTGCAGAGAAGGATCTGGGAGTGCTGGTGGACAAGTTGGCCATGAGGCAGCAATGTGCCCTTTTGGCCAAGAAGGCAAATGGTCTCCAGGAGTGCATTAAGAAGTGTGGGCAGCAAGGGAGGGTCTCCTCCCCTTTTACTCTGCCCTTATGAGACCACATCTGTGAGTGTTTGTGTCCAGTTCTGGGCTCCCCAGTTCAAGAGAGACAGGAAACTACTGGAGAGAGTCTGATGGAGGGCCATGAGGATCCTGAGGGGACTGGAGCATCACTCTTAAGAAGAGAGGATGAGACACCTGGGGCTGTTTAGCCTGGAGAAGAGCTGACTGAGAGGGGATCTGATCAATAGCTAAAGGGTGAAGGGCCATGAGAACAGGACTGGACTCTTTTTAGTAGTGGCCAATGACAGGACAAGGGGCAGCGGGTACAAACTAGAACACAGGAAGTTTCACTTGGAGTTGAAGAGAAACTTCTTTTGTTTGAGGATGCTGGAGCCCTGGAACAGGCTTCCCCAGACTCCAGCAGGCAAGGGAGTCTCCTTCTGTGGAGAATTTCGGAACCCTTCAGGACATATTCCTGTGCAAGCTGGTACAGGAGAACCTGTATTAGCAGGGGAGTTGGACTACATCTCCAGAGGTCTCTCTCAGCCTTACCATTCTGTGATTCTAAGATAAAATCTGTCTCTCTATATATAAATCAAGGGAACTAGGGCAATGTTTTAAGCTGCCTAACATCAGTGGCAGAATCAGGATGTCTCTTGCAGCAGATAGGGTGTACAGCCCAAACTTTGGGTTTTGAGGGCTGTATTCCAGGTGCATATCATCTGGCTAGGGACTGACAGAAGTGATGAGCGTGGGTTTGTGGTCCTGTTGCTGTACAGCTCGCTCATCATTTTCATCTTGAGAGGTTTGCTCACTATTATTATTACCATGTTCATTCTAATGATGTGTAAAACATCTGTTGCTGGATGTCACTTGGTGTTCCCTTTCCTACTCGCAGAGCAAAAATTGTCATCTTTCAGGAGTTAGATAGATCTGTAAAACAAAAATCTTCTTCCCTTCCTCCCCGAAAAATTCTTAGAAGAGCATGTTTGGGAGTTTTGAGATTACAGGTAATTAAAATTGCTCCAGCAACCTCAGTTTTTGCAGAGTTTTTAGGCGTGTCTAAACCAAAGATATGTTAGAAACCCACAAATATATCAGAGGAGGAAAAAAGAGGATTTCCTTGTATTCACAGCTATGTTGAAGGTGAAAAAAATGAAGAGAAATACTCCTTTTTTAATTAAAATTGTAAAGCTCCACCTAATACTTTAATTAGCTTTTCTCAGCTTTGACTCTCACGGTTGGTTACCAAATTCCTGTGGGATGCTCTGAGACCCTAGGATGCTCTAATGCTTCAGCTGGTGGCTCAGTATGCTTGAGGGAAGTGATGGAGGCAATACAAAAATCTCCTGCTAATAAATTGATGCCTCATAGTTCCTCTTGCTGGAAAACCTTTTGCAGTGCTGCTTCTCAGCAGAGGGTTTGGACTCGGTCTGTGGAGGTCCCTTCCAACCCCTTACCATTCTGTGATTCTCCATCTCTTCTTGCAGTTGCCACTTGGGAGAGTATCTGGGGTGCAGCAAGAAAAGTGTCTCCAGCAGGCCTAGGGAGGTTCTTCTCCCACTCTTCTATGCCCTGGTGAGATCATGCTTGGAATACTGTGTCCTGTTTGGGGCTCTCCAGTACAAGGGAGACAGGGATCTGCTGGAGAGAGTCCAACAGAGCTACGAGGATGATTGTGAGGCTTGAACATCTCTGCTGTGAGGAAAGACTGAGAGACCTGAGGCTATTCAGCCTGGAGAGGAGAAAGCTAAGGGGAGATCCTGTGAATGCCTATAAATGTCTGAGGGGTGGGTGTCAGATGAAGGTGCCAGGCTCTTTTTGGTGGTGCCCAATGATAGGAACAACAGGTACAAGCTGGAACACAGGAAGGTCTGCTTCAGTGTGAGGAGAATTTCTTCATGGGGAGGGTGACAGAGCCCTGGAGCAGGCTGCCTGGAGAGGTTGTAACATCTCCTTCTCTGGAGACTATCAAAAGCCACCTGGATGTGTTCCTGTGTGATCTGCTCTAGGTCACCATGCTGTGGCAGGAGGGTTGGACTCAATGATTTTTTTGGAGTTGCCTTCCAACCTCTAACATTCTGTGATTATCTGCTGGAATTGGATGCTAAATTAATTCACATTTTACTATGCCAAACAGAGTAGCTGCCTGTGTATTGCAGAGAATGGTGCTGAAGAGTGCTCTGAAATGGCTCTTTGCCCTTAGAAATATTTGTGTCCAGCTTCTGTTTCACCTGTGGGAAGCTCTGGATGTGGGGTAAAAAGCTGGGGCTGATGCATTCCTGTCCCTCTATCTGATGGCAGAGCTGACATTTTGCATACCATTTCTTCACAAGTGCTGCATTATTTCTCTTCCAGACTTCCAGTTTTTCCAGTTCAGAATTATTTTTGAAGTTTAAATAGTTTTGTACTCTCATTTGTCCTTTTTTTTT
>VWZI01005110.1:1152360-1172362 GCA_013396835.1 Psilopogon haemacephalus
GGGAAATTATATTTTATCACTCTTTTTTTTTTTTTTTTTTTTAGTACAAGGTTAAATTTAGATTCTGTTCACACTATTTTAAGGTAACATAATTCAGGATTTTTATTTATTTTTTTTTTAATATTTCCAATTAACTTCCAAGTTGATAAATTTGGCAGTTCTCACCTTTAGATTGATATCCTCCTTGCAGAGTTTTGGTGGAGTTCTGGTGTCAGTGCTGAGGTTTGAGAAGAAGTTCACGTGAAAAATGGCACAGCACTTTGTAATAGCTGAGGGAAAATGCAATAGAGTGCAGACAAATTATTTTCTGCTTGGAAGTTTTTTTTTTTGCAGCTCTGTCACAGAGTGAAAAATCAAATGTGATGGTGGCTGGTTGCATGTTGATGAACTTCAACGAGAGCTTACAGCAATTAGTTCCAGTTTGCTAAGAGTCTTGCCCACATCATAAATCCTTTAGGATTTGCTGAACATCCTGAACAACTGAGCGCAAGATTTACAGTACTTCACTTTCTTTTTTTTTTTTNTCTTTTTTTTTTTTTTTTTCCCCCCTTCTCCAGCAGCAGTTTAATGACAAGTTCTTGTTCATCTGATGACATTGATCAGGAAGAAATCCAGCTGGCTCTGCAGGCTGCTAAAATTGCCACCCGAGAAAAGATCCGCTCCAGATTTCACGGCAGTAACGATCTTATTCACCGCCTCTTTGTCTGCATCTCAGGTAGGAGAGCAGCCTCTTGTTCTGCTCGGTGAAAACTCTTCCTCCTGGTTTCAGGCTGTGTTTTTGGGGCTTAAGTTGGCAGACTGGTCTAGAGGTATCTCTTACCTGGTGAATCATAGAATGGTTTAGGTTGGAAGAGACCTTAAAGCTCATCCAGTTCCAACCCTCCTGTGCCATAGGCAGGGACACCTCCCACTAGATCAGGACAATCAAGACCTCATCCAGCCTGGCCTTGAACACATCTGGGGAGGAAGCAGCCACAGCCTCCCTGGGCAACCTGTGCTAGTGTCTCACCACCCTCACTGTGAACAACTTCCTCCTAACATCCCGTTTAAATCTTCCCTCTGCTAGTTTGAACCCATTCCCCCTCGTCCTGTCATTACAAGACCTTGTCAATAGTCCCTCCCCAGCCCTCCTGTAGGCCCCCTTCAGATACTGGAAGGTTGCTATAAGGTCTCCTTGAAGCCTTCATTTCTCCAGGCTGAAAAGCCCCAACTCTCTCAGCCTGTCCTCATAGCAGAGGTTCTCCAGCCCTCTGATCATCTTTCTGGCCCTCCTCTGGACGCTTTCCAGCAGTTCCATGTCCTTCCTGTACTGGGGGCTCCAGAACTGCACACAGTACTGCAGGTAGGGTCTGACGAGAGCAGAGTAAAGAGGGAGAACTCACAGAACTGGTGGTGCAGACATCTGTGGTGATGAAGATTTTGGGCGTGTAGCAGGTTTGACTTCCAAGTGATTCTTTTTGCTATGCCCTGTGCTGAAGGGAAAGGATTTGATGCAGCTGTTGCCTGTTGATGCAAAAGGAATCCCTCAATATTTCCTGCTAAAGGACATGGAAGATATTTATCAAATTACAGGAAGCATGAAGGCCAGAATCTAACCTAGCCATTATGGAAAACCAGTTTAAATGTTCCATTTTTATACCCAACACGAGCAAGCAATCTCCTCAAAAACAAATATGAGGCCATTAATGGGAGCAACAGGCATGTGTGAATAGTTTAAGGGTGGTGTATGATAGTCTAGTAATGATTTACAAATTTTCTTTCAGGTGTTGCTGACCAGCTGCAGACAAACTATGCTAGTGATCTGAGAAGTATCTTGAAGACCTTGTTTGAAGTTATGGCAACCAAACCTGAAACAGAAGACAAGGAGAAGCAAAAGAAAGGTGAGGACATCTAAACATTTTTTTTTTTTTTAATGAAGAATCACTGCTGGTAGCCCCCTAGGGATCCATGAACTATTTGTCAGGAATTTCCTTAACGCTTTGTGAAGTTTTTGACATGGCTTCTTTTTTTTTTTTTTTTCTTGTTTTTTTTTGTTTTTTTGTTTTACAGTTAATCAGGGCTTAAGGAATGCAGCATTGGAAGATTGTGCTTTGTGTCAGGAAAGTATTTCATCCTCAGAGCTGGCAGCGAAAGCCAGGGATGGGGACTTTGAAGGTAATTTCCTTTTTTTTTTTTTTTTTTTCCTGAGGAAATAAAATGAGATTGCAATGATGTATTAATGAAAAGGAAAAACTCTTTTAAAATCTAGCTCTGGGAAGCTACTGTAAAATCTTGTCATGGTATGGTGTAGAGACAAGCTCAGATGATGAACCAAGAGTATTTCTTGCAGGTTTTTTTGTTGGTTTTTTTTTTTCCTAATAGCCACCTCATGGAACTCTGATGTGGCCCCAGCCACTTGACACCCACCCCTCAGGTGTTTGTACACATTGATCAGATCTCCTCTCAGCCTTCTCCACACTAAACAGCCCCAGGGCTCTCTCTTTACCAGGGAGATGCTCAAGTCCTCAAATCATCCTTGTAGCTCTCTGGTGGCCTCTCCAGCAGGTCCCTGTCTCTCTTTAACTGGACACAGTATTCCAGGTGTGGTCTCACTAGGGCAGAATAGAGGGGGAGAGAAGAACCTCCCTAGCCCTGCTCAACACACTTTTCCTGATTCACCCCAGGATGGCCACAAGGGCACATTGCTGGCCCATGCAGAACTTGCTGCCCACCAGGACTCCAGGGGCTTTCTCCACAGAGCTGCTTTCCATCAGGGCAGCCCCCAGCCTGTACTGGTGAGGATTCAAGGATCTGCAGAGCTCAGAAGCTTTTTTTTCTCTGTGTTTGAATCTACCCTGCTGCGGGAACACTTAGGAGCCAGTTATGGGCTGGTGTGGTAAACACTGTATAAAAAATGGATTAAAAGATAACAGAGCACTTGCAATCAAAGAATAAGAGCAGAGAAAGTAGATGTATGAGATGGAACAAATAAGAAAGCAATCAACTTTGATCTTCAGGGCTAAGTGGTGATTTCAGCACACCCAGAGCCCAATTATCCAAGCAGTGGTATCTCTGTGGTCAAGTGAGAGAGAGGAGGCAACCACCATCTGTGGCACTGCAGCTGAGCTTCCCAGAAACTCAAGTGTGCAGTCAATTTCCCTCTGCTTTGAAGCTGATCTATTGCTGGCTGTCTGTCCACATAAGCTGCTCTTCTTCCAGGAGGGGTTCTGAGTGCAGGATGGTTGAGAACTGAGTGAGGAGTGATGTACTTCTCTCTGGTTGGTTGCAAGGGTGCCAGGGAGGGTGACCAACAGAGAAGTTCCTGTCATTTGTAGTTCAAATCAGAAAGTGGGGGGAGAACCAACCCTCTTGGAGATTAGGTTTTAGAGTAATGCTGCATATTTCTAAGTTGCATTGTGCTTATGTAAAACCCATGCTTTGCTTGCTCACCCTTCTTCTGAGGCTGCAGGCTAAAGGATCTCAGATCTAATCTATTCAGAACAGCAGAGCTAATTCATGTGTGCTGCACTGTAGAAATATTATCTCTTCTGGAGGAAGATGATTTGGTAGCAGATAAAGAGCTATTCAATAGTCATTTTAATTGATTTTTCTATTGTGCTGTAATTCAGAGTGTCACAGAAGGTGCAGGAAAGAACAAATCTTCAGGCAAAACCCTTGCCATGTATAGGCAGTGTTGGGAAAGAATGCAAGAGATTATTCATCCTCTACCATCTCAGCTCCTCTTCTTTTGTCTTGAATCGATGCCTGATGCTGTCAGGGAATTTGACTTACAGAACCTGAAAGCAAGTTATTCTGAACTGCAGGGTGCCTGAATAACCTTTTCAGAGTGGATGTGCATTTTGTCATGGCCAAGCCACTTCACTTCTCTGGTGTGTTATTCAGCTTTTAAGGTTCCTCAACTTTTTATGGCACCTTCTGTTGGCACAGGGAAGGGTTTGTCTTTGGAGAAGTGCAGCCTGTGGCTGAGGATGTTATTTATTGAAATAGGAGACAGCAGTCTGAGTGCTGAGGTGGTATTATGGATGCATAGGAGCACAGCAAGGTGGAGTTTTTGAAGTTAGAAGGGCTCCTGCAGCACCCAGGCGTCATGAATCAGTTCTGTCCCTGCCTTAAAGGGATGTTCAGCCTGGAGAGGAGAAGGCTCTGAGATAACTTTATTGTAGCCTTCCAGTATCTGATGGGAGCCTACAAGAAAACTGGGGAGGGACTTTTTAGGCTGTCAGGTAGTGATAGGACTGGAGGGAATGGAACAAAGCTAGAAATGGGTAGATTCAGACTGCATGTTAGGAAGAAATTCATCAGCATGAGGGTGCTGAGAGCCTGGAATGGGTTGCCCAGGGAGGTGGTGGAAGCCTCATCCCTGGAGGTGTTTAAGGCCAGGTTGGGTGAGGTACTGGACAGCCTGATCTGGTGTGAGGTGTCCCTGTCATGACAGGGAGGTTAAGAACTAGTTGTGGTCTCTTCCAACCCTGACTGATTCTAAGCATGTGCTAAACCCCAAACTATAGTATCAGTAGAACATGAAGGCAACCACAGCAAACTCAGCCCCTTGTCTGCACCTTTTTTCCTTAGGTTGCTCAGGATCATGATATTCAGGTGGGTTTTGAAAGGTGTCCAGGAGAAGGAGACTTCACAGCCTCTCTGGAAAAAAAAAAAAAAAACAAACAAACAACAAACAACAAACCAAACAAAAAAACCCCAACCAAACAAAAAACCCATCAGAAAACAAAATGAAAGCAAGATTTAAATAAACAAATAAATAAAAAACCCCAAAGAAAAATAAACCAAGAAAAACCAACCACCCAGCCACGACATCAGTAGCTCCTCCCTTCTGCTATTGTGGCAGAACATGAGCATACATCAACTTGAGAAGGTCCAGCAAGCTACCTGCCAGGAAAGCTTTTTCCAATTAACCAATAAATCCCTCTTACCGAAAGTACCAAATGTTTGAGATTGCATCCAATCAATGGTAATAAAAAAACCCCAAAAAAACAGAAGCACAAAGCAAGCCCAGCAACCTGAACAAATAAATGGGTTTAAGATTCTACTGAAGGTTCCAGCCTCTACTCAGATTATGAAGATGAATCACTTTGTTTTGTCAGATTTCTCATTCTTACTCTGTATAAACCCCACCAGCTGGTCTGGGTCGTAAAACAAATATGAATGTTTATTATGAGCCAACTGACATTGGCAAGGATAGAAGAGTTAAATCCTGTGACCTTCTGAAGGTTGAAATACAATAAACTCCAGATTAATTGGCATTCCAAAACAAAAGCATTTTCAAAAGAACAGATGAGCCTATGGTGTATTGTGTTCAGCTTTGCTGTCCTAATGCCCTAGGACTTGGTGGTTGGGCTTTGGGTTTTGTTTTGTGGCTTGTTTTTTTTTTTTGAGGAAGCAAATGTATTTATAATTTGTAGAGCACTGTGTCTTCATAGGGGGAAAATAGGAGGGAAATATATTCTAGGAAAATATAAATGTGAGATGAGTTTTTACAGTGTTTCATAGGTCAAGTCTTAAATGCAGTAAGATTGGATAGCCTGGTTGTATGGTGAAGAGGGGAAGCTTTGTGTGGCAACTCTAAAGCACACGGTAGAGGCAGCTGGGCAGAAGAGAGCAGGTTGGGCTCTTTGCTATCAGTAGAATCATAGAATCAGTCAGGGTTGGAAGGGACCACAAGGATCATCTAGTTCCAACCCCCCTGCCAGAGCTTGCTCTGGATTGCAGTAACAGGAGGCACCAGTGCCCTGGCACCTTTTGTGGGGCTCTTTCTCCTTCTGAGCTGTAAGAAGGTACTGGGAAGCTCCAAAGTTCCTGCTTGGGACAAAGCACTGCTGGATAATAAGCTGACCAAAGAAGCTTCGATGGGATGGAGAACAGGCATCATGGCTCACACATGGGTTAAAGGAAACCTCCACACTTGAAAAATGTAAAATAATAGGTAACCTAATATAAATACAACCCAGCCAGGACAGAACTGCATCAGTCTTTAATATGTATTAGAGCTTTAGAAAACCAAACCTCAGGGAAATAGAGGTCTGATGTCTATCTGCCACTTCTGTGTCTGAGATCATGTTTCTAACCCCAACACAAAACCTGCTTTGTATTTGCCAGTGGATTCCCATAGATACACACACAGAGTAACCTCTGTTTTTTTGGATCTTGATAACATTTGTGTGTTCACTTCTTTATCTGTCTGTAAACCTATCCCTACTCACTGTGTTTGGGAGCATTATGTTCATCCTTGTGAGCTTGGTGGGTTTGATAGTGACCTTCTGCCCACACATGGTCATTTACTGGTCAGTTCTCCATATCATGAAGTTACAGGGGGTCTAAGAAAGTGAGTATCACATCTTCTCTAGGAATAAGCATGAGGCAGCTGTGAATTGGAAGATTATCTTCAAGGGAAAACAGAAAGCATTATGGAGCTGTTGGTGCTCTGTGGAAATATTTGCTGTAGCATCTCAGCGCTCTCAGCACCTATACATTGATTTTTATTTTTTTTTCCCCCCCCACTCTTTGTCCCTCTGTCATCAATACAGAGCTGCCTTGCTTGCTTACCACCTTGTTCTAACTCCAGCCATAATGGATTTGCTGTGGCTGCCAGTACAAATGTCTGTTGGTGCCAAATGGTGTTAAGCATCTGTTTGCTTCACTCAGCATCCTTTTCCTTCTTGATCCTTTTCCACCTTGTAATGTTCCAGCCCACCTACTCTTGTCAGGTTACAGGTTCTCCCTGCTCTCCAACCAGCAGCACAAGTTCAGTAATGTGTGGTCCCAAGGCTCCAGCTCTTGATCTTGTTACCAGAAGAAGTCAGAAGGTCATGAAAACCCACCCATACTACTCTGTGTGCAGTCTAATCACAGTGAGCCTAGAATTAGCTGTCAAACCTTAGCTGGATGCTTCCGGTTTTTGTTATCCTCTACACTCCAGTGGCCACTCTATTATTTATAATGATGACCAGCAACATTTTCTAAATGAGAGAAGTTGAATTAGTGCCCAGTTCAGTGGCCAAACAGTCCACACAAGGTTTTTCTTTACTCAGCAGCTGTGCTTACATGAGGTGAGAGGAGAATATAGCATCGAGTCTCCTGTAATGAGACATTGGTTTATAATGCAGAGAGCATTTCCCATCGTGCACAGAAAGTTACAGGATTTGGTACAGCTCTTATGTTGTCTTACAAGCTCCGTGCTCTGGGGAAAGCTTTATAGATCTGCACAGAAAAATCCATTCTAAGAAAGCTGTCGGACAAAAGTTGTACTTGAAACTAAGTCTGTCCCTCTGCATCCTCCCTCACCCCTGAAGTTGTCATCAGATAATTTTGCCGAAGCTGAAATTATTTTGATTGAAAAATTTCAAGCCAGATAATCAACACTGAATTTACTGAGCAAGGGCAGATGTTGCTTCACTACAGTTTCCTCCTGGGAATCTTATGGAGAACTCAGAGTTTACCCTCAATAACATTGGGAGATTGTGTGATAAGGGAGGAAAAGGTTCATCTTGTACTGGCAGTTGGAGGAGTGAAGTCATCAAACTCTGATCTGGAAATTGTTGTGTATGGTATGGAGTCATAGAGTCTTAGAATGGGTTGGGTTGGAAGGGACCTTGAAGATCATTTAGTTCCAACCTCATTGCCATAGGCAGGGACACCCCCTAGGTGTCCACCCAGTCTGGCATGGAGGACTTCCAGTTGAAGGAACTGTAATAGACATCTCATACTTTTAAGTGCTGAGCACTTCCAGCTCCTGCTTTCATCAGAAGAGCTCCAGCCAGCCTGTCTGACCCTTTTTTGCAGCAGTGAGGGTAATGCAGTTTGAAAGCTGCAGCAGTCTAAGTTCACAGGCTGCCAGAGCAACAACCCTCTCAAGGTGAACTTGCTAAAAGCATGAGCAGGGTGATGCAGAACGTGCTCTAGATTCAAGTATACATTGATGCAGGAGGAACTTTCCCTTTTTCTGCATTGGGGACAGTTGATAAAAACAGCAGATGCAGAAGGGGTCTCTTCTGAGTTGTCTGGCCAGGCATTGGAACAGGTTACCCAGGGAAATGATGCAGTCACCACCCCTGGAGGTGTCCAGAAAACATCTAGACATGGCACTTCAGCATGTGCTTTGGTGGCTGTGGTGGTGTTGGTTGACAGATGGACTTGATAATGTGAGAGGCCTTTTCCAACTTTAATGATCCCATAATGCAAACACCACCACAAGACATGGCACTTCAGGACGTGCTGTGGTGGTGTTGGTTGACAGTTGGGCTCGATGATGTGAGAGGTCTTTTCCAACCTTAATGGGTCCATAATGCAAACACCATCACAAGCTTAGGGTTTAGAAGCTGCTCCTCAACAGGGAGTTGTGCTGGGCTTCCTTTCTGATTTGTTTCTTACCAGAGTACAGATTTGCTAAATTAGGGCTTCTGCAAGCTCCAACAACTTTTGGCATGATTTCCCTTTTCTACTCCTAACCCAGTCTCTGGGATGATTTCCATCTCCCACCCTTGATCCTATGTCTTATCTCAGCACCAGTGAGTGAACTTTGGAGGTTAATATTGAGCCCATGCACTCAACAGACATGGGCCCAGGCTCCCTTCTCATGCTCTCCTTGGGTTGGTAAGATTCGATGGGACTGCAGTAGATCTGTTGCACATCTTTATAAGCAAAACTACTTTCCATGTGCTTTTTTTTGAGGATGTTTTCCAGCAGCTATGGTTTTTATGGGATTGTGGTTTGCGTAGAGCTCCAGCATCTTGGCTTGATGTGAGATTTGTAACTTTCCTAGAACAGAGCTTCTTTAGCTAATGAAGTTGCAGTGACAATGCAGAGGTGAATTCTAAAAGCTACAGCATAAATCTAATGAGAAGGCTGAACTGTCATGGTTTCTGGGAAATGGTGATGTCAGACTTTTGAAGAGAGTTGGGAATACTTTCTCCTTTTCCAGTGTGCTTTTCGAGTCTCCACACTGTTTAGTTTTATCTTCTGCCTTTCTTTTTATTTCTCTAAGCTTGTTTCTTACTCTTTTAAATCCCTGTCTTTTTTCCTTTCCCTGCCTCGTTTCTGTACAGGCTTTTAATGTTTCCTTCTAAAATGTATTTCTGTAGCCTTTCGATCTCGTTAATCCCTTCCCTCCCTCCCTCCTCCTCTTTGATGTTTGTGCTGTAGTCTTCATCTGGTTCCCAACAGACTTCTCTTAGCTCGTTGCATGATAAAGCAGTGGGCCAATTAGCCTACCAAGAAGTTTTTTCCCTCCTTCCCTTGTACAAATCCCTGAAGCACAGGCAGAGTCTCTAGATGGGATGTTTCCATTTGCTGCCTCATGCGGAGCTGCTGCAGCAGCGTAGCCTGGAGAAGGACTACACCATATAGAAAGCCTTGGGGTGCAGAGCTGCTGCCCTGCTTCCAGCATCTCCTCAGGCTGCTGCTAGGGGTTTAATTTGTATAATTCACTCTGCTCTTCGTAGTGAAGCTTCATCCCCTCCTGAGACTGCTCTTCAGAGAATACTTTGAGCTCCTGCTCCATGAAAAGCCTGATAACTCAATCGTTGATACATGTAAATCACAGTGGCTGCTCCTGAGGCTGAGTGAGATGAGGCTTATGAAGAGAACCAAGGGATGTGATCCCCTTGCAACTACCAGGCTCAGAAAGACCAAGTCACTCACAGGATCACAAAATAAGGGTTGGAAGGGATCTAGTCCAACCCTCCTCTCAGAGCAGGCTCACTTGTCAGGTGTCCAGACAGGCTTTGAATGACTCCAGAGATGGAGACTTCACAACCTGTCTGGGCAGCCTGTTCCAGTGCTCTGCCACTCTCAATACAGAGAAGTTCCTTCTCATGTTTAGATGGAACTTTCTGTGTTCAAGTTTGTGCCTGTTACCCCTTGTCCTGTTGCTGGGCACCACTGAAAACCTGACACCCACTCTATAAGTACTTCTGAGCATAAATAAGACATCCCCCTCCTCAGTCTTCTCTAAGCTAAAAAGCCTCAGCCTCTCTTCATCAGATAAGTGTTCTAGTCCCTTAATTATTTTTGTAGCTCTTTGTTGTACCCTCTCAAGCAGTGCCCTGTCCTTCTTGAACTGGAGGGATGCAGACCTGGATCCTGTACTCCAGATGAGACCTCACCAGGGCAGAGCAGAGGCTCGTTCGTGGCTTCATCCTCCTGCCAGGCTGAGTGCTTCAGCTCCAGTTCAGCACTGCCATCAGTTCAAGTGCATGCTCTCCAAATGGATAATGTTTATCATGTTCAGTGCAAAGACCTTTTCACTCACACCTGGAAGCCAAGGCTCAGGACTAATGGCCACCAGTTCATTATTGGGAAGGTCATTTCGAGCTTGCACCACTGAATGATTTGGGACATTTCTCTCCTGATTTCTCCCCACACAGACTTTACTGACTGTAGCTGGGTGAGGAGGATTAAAGCAATTAATTCTTGTAGAGGGTTTGGAATGTTAAAAGCTGTTACATAACCAAGTGTTACTATTTGGGGGTGTGCTGCAGTGCAGCAGATCTTGGTGTGAGCAGTTGGAATGTTGGGAGGGCACTGAAACCCCAAAATGATGTGGCATGGGGCTGGTCACATTGTCTTGCCAAAGGGCAGTTAATGTTTTTGGCTGCATTCTGTGTGGGGGGGAAGTGTTCTTTAGCTCACTCAACTGATGCCTTTTGTCCATCAGCAGATGTGAGGGCAGCCTGGAGGTGAAAAGAGTCAGACCCTCTAACCTAGGAGAACATTCTGTAGGGGGGGATGTGTTACTGTCTCTGTGCTCTGAGATGCCATTTAATCTTCTGTGCTTTTACAAAAACAAAGTTTGCAGGTGAATTCATCTGGCAGTCAAGCCATGCCCTCACCACAAACCATGGCTTCTGTGACCATTGTCTGCTTTGCAGGTCGTTACTTATCAAAATTGCTGTTTCTGATGGGATTCTGTCAGGCCCTCTGTAATGAGTTAAGAAGAAGAACTGTGCAGGTAGACCCAAAGAGTGCTGTTTTCATCCCATCTTGGTTTCACTGCTATTGATGCTTCAGCTTAAGCTGGCACTCTCCTTGATGCTGAAGGGAAACTTGATTTTTTTTTTTTTTTAAGTAGGCATTTGTCCCTTCAGAATATTTTCTTGTGAGCTGTTCCTGAGGATGAGGTGAGGGCTGCTATGACAAATCTCTCTCTCTCTTTTTACTCACCACAATAGGTCATTTTTCTCCACACAGACTTTGTGTTTGGTTGTTGTCCCTACGAGTTGTTGATCAGAACAGTTTTGTTTCTTAAGTGAAGCTTCCTTGAACTAGTTCATCTTCTGAAACAGTTGAGAAGAGCCTGAGCCAAGATTTGAAGTTCTTACTCATCAGCTTTTTTAACATTTCCTGGGGTGAAGGCTGTATCCTTTAGGCTTCAACTTGACAAAGATTTCAGTGTGACAAACACACAGAAACCAGTTGTGTTTGAACAGTGGAGAGGATTCTTCAGTTGTCTTCTTTCTGTTGGTAGTTGTAGCCCTATTTAGCTCTGCATCAACTGCACCATGTGTTTTGTTGTTGGATAATCTGCTCCTTGAGGCAGGGATCTTGCCTCTGGGGTTTATAAATCAGCAGCTGCATGGGTCTCACACTCCAGTGCTTGAAGAGAAGCTGCATAAAGGGAACTTGGGTAAATCATCCATCAGTTCATGTTCAGCGTGTCCAGGGTCTCCTGGATAGAACTTGCTTTGCCCTTCATTTGATTCTTAACAATTTAATTAGGCAATGGGCTCCATCATTTCTACACCTGTAGTTGTAGATCTCTAAGGTCACATCAGCCTGACACTAGCCGAAGCAGCTCAGCAGAACTGAGCCTAATACCTTCTGCTCTGCCAAAACCAAATCATTTCCCTGCTTGTCTTTTATGGGAGGTTAGAGAGCTCACAGGAGAAATAAACAACTGAAACATGCTGTTGGGGATAATGGTCAAATTCTTCCTCTGTTAAGTCTTGCACACTTGATTTTGTGGTTTTGCTGTAGTTACTCATGACTTCCAGTGAGAGTCCTAATAGCTTAGCAGTCAGTAACCGGGCTTGGAGTTTATTGCCTTGCTTGCCTAGCTGCAGAAAAGCAGCCAGCCCTGCTGTGCTGAGGGATGAAGAGGCTGGGAATGGGCTCAGCTCTGAGCTTGCCTTGTGTTGACAAACCCACCTGTGGTCCAGTTCTGCTTTAAGAGTTTGATTCATACTTAACCTTGCTTATTTCCTTTTCCCTGCCACTCTGTTGGACTAGGATATATTTCGTTTTGATCCAAAGCTGCCATGAGCTGGTTTGGTGCCTGCTGCTCTCTGCCCAAAGGTGGGCCTCTGGCAGAGATGGGGGGAGTTGAGCCCTCCTAGGCTCCCTGCCTGCTTGCAGAGCACCTTGAGAAACTCAGATGAGCGCAGCTGCTGTTACACTTTATTCTCCCTCCTCCCCTGAGGATCTGCTAATCGTGTGTTTGTTTGGATTGCCTTTTGATTTATGTTCCCTTTGCTTGCTGCGCTTGTGACAGATCCTCCTGACTGGGTTCCAGATGAAGTCTGCAGCTACTGCACTGCGTGCAAGGCTCCTTTCACAGTCATTCGCAGGAAGCACCACTGTCGGAGCTGTGGCAAGGTAATGACTCAGGCAGACATGTGAGAAATGATCCCACCAAAGAGAAGAGCCAATTCCTGCCTCCCGCAGGGGTGCAGCCGCACGGCGAGACGCGTGCGCTTGGCCAGGCTTCTCCACTCACAAGTGGGTTTGTATGTCTTGGCTCTCAACTGCTCAGCTTGTGTTTGGAAAGTGGGTGGGAGGGGGTTGGCTTTCATACAGCAGTAAGCATTTGTCTGCTAAAAAGCAGAACTCCTTGCTGAGATCCTGGAACAAACACCCCAGATTGGGATGAGTGCTGTAAGCTTCACCCAGCCGCAGCCTGCGCTGCCCCGGGGGTGATGCACAGCTCAGTCGCAGGGACTCTGCCCCTTTGCTTTCTTTCTAAACCTCTGCAGGAGTGCTGTGATGTGTACTAGGGCTGCTGCTTGGCAAGTCTGGGGGACATAAGAGAGAGTGAGGGAGAACAAAGCAGTCATTTACCCTCAGGAAGGCAGAAACCTACAGTCCCATTTTACTTGCTCTAGCTGGTGCAGAAGTTAAAAAGGAAGAAGGTGGAGTAGGTGTCTTTGTTATCTTTGTGGTGGACTTGCAGGAGCAGGAACTTTGTTGATATTTGCAAATATTCCCTGAGTCTTTCTTTAAAAGCAATGGAGAGAGATGCTTCATCTCATCTCTGGAGCTGCCTTTTCCTGTGGCCTGCAGAGACAAACCAGCCTGCCTTGGCTGGTGCCAGGGCTTGGGCACAGCCAGGTGAGGTGGTCATGGGCCTGCAGAGAGCTTTGCCTTGCTGTGCTGGGGAAGGGGGGGGATGGTGTTGCCAACGAGGAGAAGCCCAGCATGTACAATTTTCTCTACCCCCTCCCTGAACCCAGTTTTGCCCCTTCTATTTCTTCCAAGACCCTGAAGTGACATCTGCCTCTTGTTTTTCAGATCTTCTGTTCCCGCTGCTCCTCCCACTCCGCTCCATTACCTCGTTATGGTCAGATGAAGCCTGTCCGTGTTTGCACTCACTGTTACATGTTCCATGTCACTCCTTTCTATAGTGACAAAGCTGGTATCTGACGTTATTAAACCACTGGTGTGTCTTCTGGACTGAGAGATTTGACCTAAGCCAAGATACTGACTTGCAAGAGGGACCCCGTGAGGGCACGGAGGCTGTGACATCCATTGTTAGAGATTTTGTACAGACAGTTTTTACTGCATTTTACTAAGCTGCTAAAGGGAAGTATGAAGTGGCTGCAGCTCTGAGGCTGCACTACAGTCTTCCATAAATTTATACCATTCATGTTAACGATGCCATATGCAGAACAAATGCACTGTGGGGGAAGGAAATAGGGCTCAGAATCGAACAAGCATCGCTGCTTATCTTACGTGCTTAGGAACAGAGTAACAAATCCATCCTGGCAAACCAAAATCCCAAAGCTCAGACACTTCTGTGCTCACTAGGAAACCAGCATGGCTGTGAGTGGCAGCACTCTCTCTGCTGCAGTTTCACTTCCCCATTACTGGATTTTTATTTTTCTTTTGCTCCCTATTAGTAGGCAAAACTATTTCCGATCCATATTACAAAGGCAAAATTGTCTTCAAATCACATAGGAAGCACTGAGGGTCCTGAGGCAGTTATATTTCTATTGCCTTTCATTTACTGAGCAGAGCAATAACTCCCAGTTGTCTTCTAAAAATCAAGTTTTACAACTTCTAGTTCTGTCTTTTGGAGGCTTGGAGATATTTGTCATCTGCATCATTTCTGCTAAATCCTCCTAACAAAAGCATAACACAGAATTTCTCTCTCAGCATTGAAAACTTTAACAAACTTCTGAGGAAATAGGTACCAAATGGACAAATTTGTGTCAAAAGACTTCTTTATGAAAGGGTTTGGCAGCAAAATCGAGGAGGAGTGATAAATTATTTCTCCCATAATGAGTTCAAGTGTGGTAGGGGGAGATAATGTTTGCTTTTTCTTTGAGTTTAGTTTATTTTTCTTTAAAACCCATGGGGCCATTCTCAAACTAAGGGGGCCATTCCCCAAGCCCATGAGGCCATTCTGAAACCTATGGATCTGTTCTCTGAGCCCCCTGGGGGCCACTCTATGATTTCTAAAGTGATAAATACCTAAGGAGGTACACCAAAGGTACAGAATGGTCAGCCAGAGAAAAGGGGACTTGTCCACATCTGGCAGAGTTCCTGTGTAAGGTATTCCCCACTGGTCCTTCACTCGTGCTGACAACTGGGGAGCTGTTTGCATTGCATCATTTTTTTATCTCTGCTCTGAGAGGGAAGAAAGGAGACTCGCACGGATTCACGCGACGGTCTCGCACCAACTGCTTGCAGTCAGAGCTCCCTGAGCACTGAGCTTTCGAAGGCATTTGGACACACTTTGAGTTAGCCACATGAAAAGCCAGGCAGGGTGTGCTGTGGTTGCAGGGGGAGGCAGATCAAGAGCCCTTTGCTGGGTCCCCTTTCCTGCCTGGTGGTGTTGCGAGGAAAGGCAGAGGAAGGTGTTTGCGGTGTGGTGCCGGAGAAAGGTGATGATGCAGAGGGATGCAGCAAAGCTGCCCAGGGTTGATTGTTCCTGTTGTTATTTCTTTATGTTGGGGGGGACACATTCCCTTGCAGTGGTTTGATATTCAGTGTTACTGAGCCATAGAGAAGGGTACAAGAGTTTGTCACTCCTGTTGTTTTGAGTCAGAGGAGTCAGCTTCACTTAGTTTCTGTGTAATGCACAAGCCTTACGATGCTGTTTGCACAGTGTCAGCTGTGATGTGTTACCCTCACCTTATTTATACTTTGACTATTGTTGCTGGTGTTTATTATTTCCATGAAATCCTTCCCATGGAGTCGTTGGCACTCATCAAGGGTTTGGAAAGGTGTGGGGTTGGGTGATTGGTGGGGAGTGGGTGATGTTGGGTGCAAGCAATGATCCTTATTCAGGCTTAAATCTCAGGCTTCACATTGCAATGATTATTGCAGTTTTATTTTTAGAGAAAACAAATTAAAAAAAAAAAAAAAGAAAGGGAAAAAAATAAACCCCAAGCAAACAACAAAAAGAACCCAACAAATTTAATGCTTCTTTTATAGGATTAAAATAAATAAGTATGAGAAACTTCAGTTGTAAAATAAATCTGCACAAAAAAAAAAGTTGCTTCTGTGGGAAAGAAAAGAATCTTATTTAATGGACTATTTATTCGAGCTCGTTTTTATTTTGTAAATGCTGTAATTCAGAATCATTTCCATAAATATGATATTTAAAGATCTCAGACACTATAGTTTCTTATGTAAATACAGACTCCTATTTCTCTTACTGAAAAGCACAATGACTATATCAATACTCTAATATACATTTGCCTCAAGGAAGACTTTCATCTTGTAATCTCCTCAGATAATTAAAGTGTCAGGACTTTCTACTTGCATTGTGCTGGATTGCTCTTTCATTTTGGGGGTCTGCTGACGGGGAGTGACAGCTGCCATCCTGGCAGACCGACTGCCCTTAAGTCCTTTCTCACTTGGCAAGGAACAGCAAAGAAATGAGTTGGAGTTTGCTGATGGAAGTTGGCTGTGTTACAGAATCGTGGAATTGCTTCAGTTGAAACAGGCCTGTAAAATCCTGCAGTCCAACTGCCAAGCCAACACCACCATGGTTCCTTAAACCAGGTCCCCCAGTGCCATGTCCACAGGCTTCATGAGCACCTCCAGGCATGGTGACTCCACCACCTCCCTGGGCAGCCTGTTCCAATCCCTGACCACTCTTGCAGCAAAGAAATGTTTCCTAACATCCAACCCTAACCTCTCCTGGCACAATTTCAGGCCAACCTCACTCCAACCTTTCTGATTGTTGTAGTGAGCAATGAGGTCTGTCCTAAACCTTTCTCCAGCCTCAACAACCCCTGTTCCATCAGCTGCTCATCACCGGACCTGCTCACTCAGCAGTGCCTTGTGCTATCTCTTGCAGGCTGAGAATCTCCATTCCTGGACTATTTTGGCAGTGGGCACCTGCCACATGAGGTACATTTGATCTGAATTATCTCTTTGGGATGGAGGGGAGAGAAATCTGGGATGAGAACAGCACTCCTTGAGTTTACCTGCACAGTTATTCTTAGGAAGCAGAAGTGCCCAGTGCTGGTTTGTTCCTGCTGCTTGCGTGAAGCAGAACTGCTCCAGGTTTTATGAGAATGAATTCTCTTTTCCAGAGGGCCTCATGCATGGCTTTGGGATGTGGTTTCTCCAAAGCAAAACATATTTTACAGCTCTGTGGATGTTAGGATCGCAGCTTCAGCAGTGCATCAACAG
Source organism: Psilopogon haemacephalus (assembly GCA_013396835.1). Classification (NCBI taxonomy): domain Eukaryota; kingdom Metazoa; phylum Chordata; class Aves; order Piciformes; family Megalaimidae; genus Psilopogon; species Psilopogon haemacephalus. The sequence goes on from VWZI01005110.1 coordinate 1,169,236, forward strand.
GAGCACTTTATGGGAAGCCTGCACTCAGGTTTAAGACTGTGTTGGAATTCACACACATAGCATTTATGGGCAAATAATGCTGCCTTAAGGTGTGCATAAGTAAATGAACAGCAAAAATTTATCCTGAAGGGACTTTTTAAACTGAAATTTACATCACTTCTCACTTCAGAGTTGGGGGGGAAAAAGGGTTTTCTCCAAACCACAAAGTGTTCCAACTGTTCCAGCAGTTTTCCTGATGGGGATACTGCAGCAGGAGCAATAAAGAGGATAAAAAGGTAAGAGCAATACTCCAAAGGTTGGGAGTAATTCAGCTGGTGTTGGACTCTGCTCTACTAACAGGTTCCTTCTGAATTGGGGCAGTTCAAACGAAAAGAAAAGCAATTCAACTCTTCATCAGTCCAAGTGATCCTTTTTAGGTCAGCATTTCCTCCTCTCCTTGGGTTTGTGAAGGGAAGTAGGATGTTAGGGCTCCCTCTGCAGTGATAGGAACTCCAATTAGAAGAAGCCTCCTCTTCCAGAGAATGCCCCTGTAGAGGGAACTCAAACACTTTAAAGCTGTCACACAGCAGATCACGGTGAGGAGGGAGCTGGGATGGAAGTCGTGGGTAGGGGAAATGAGCTTTTTGTGTGCTATTGACTGACCTGGGGAGGAGGAGGAGGAAAATGGGGTAAATGTGTGTGGTTGTGTCAGTACATGGATTGGGAACACGAAGCTGGGCAGTGGAAGCAGGAGGCTTGACTGTAGGAAATGCCCAAACAGAGCTCCCTGCCTGGGAGCTGGAGGGTCCTGGCAGTGCCTGGGCTCCAGCTGGACTTGCTGTCAGTTTATGCAGAGTCAAAGCTGCTGGGTCTGCATCCTCCAGTTTCCGTGGCAACCCCCCGATAGCATTTCTCCACTGGGTGCCAAGGCTGCAGCACTGTTCCTGCCCAGGCAGGCAGCAAGGCTTCTGCCTTCCTCCTCAGAGGGGTTGTGGTTGCTCAAACATCTCTGTAACCAAGATTTATGCTGCAGAGTCACAACCTTACTGTGACCTTGATTTTCTGATGATACTTACTCAATTAGGCTTTATTTATGTTCCTTCTCTGGAAGAAATCTTCTCTGTGAGCAGCTTTTTGACAACTTCTGAGGGTTCTTAAGTTATTTTCCCCCTATTTCATCCTTTATTCCTCCCCCAATCCCCCATCATCCACTTCCAGTTTCTGCTGTGTTTAAACCAGATGCCGTAAGTATCCTCCCTGGGTACCGTGCAGGTAGGAAACATTGGAGGCAATATTAGACAGTTCAAAGAGCTTCCTGATCAAGTTCCAGGCACAGGCTTCATTCAGCTCTTCATTTGCTGTCGTTCTTGTGCCTGCAGGAGCATCTTGCTAATCACCTCGTTCCTGCCATGGCTTTTTGCACTAAGATGCTTAGGGTACTGCAGTACTCCTTTACTCTGTGGAGGAGAAAGGATGGATCCTAAATGCCAAGCTGTAGGAGCTGTTAGTAAATTGAGAGTGCAAAAACGCTGAGCCTGCTTTTCTTCTTTGCTTGTGTTGTTGATTGAGTGCAAACAAACAGAAAAAGGGCAGCAAAGTGTGAGGCCAGAAGGATGAAGAGGAGAAGACTTGTTACAGGGAAGCTGGAAGTGTGAAGATGATGTTTTAGTGAAATAATTATCCTCTTTGAAAACAAGCTGTGTCTGCATGTGTGAGGAATGCTGGGGTTCATGCATAAAACAAACTGGGCAATTAGTCTTTCACCAGCTCGCTTCGTTCCTTGCCTTCACTAAACATGAAGGCTCTGAAGTGTAAAGTATGATTTGGTATTTTCCCCCCCCTTTTGTGTTTCACTCAAAGATATGAAGTTGTCCTCTTAATTTTCCTCTGCACACCACCACCAGTGGCTCCCTTTTCACGAGGAGCCACATGGAAAAGACAAGGGGTGATGAGGACAAGTTACTGCTGGGGTGATTCCCACAGGACTCCAGAAGAAAATGTTTCCCCATGAGAACAGTTGGATGTTGGAATCATCTCCCAGGGGAAGCAATGGAAGTCTCTACATGGGACAGGTTTAAGACTCATCTTGACAGAGTGCTGAGCCAGCTCATTGCAACTGCACCATCAGCTAGACAGGCTGGACCAGATGGTCCTTGTGGTCCCTTCCAACCTAGCATTCTGTGACTCAGCCTGTGAAGGCTATAGCTGAGCTTGTCTGCAAAGGAGGAAGTTCCTCTGCGTCTACTGTGGCAAACTATGGGGCCTCCAGGACTCTTCCTGCTGCTTCACACTCCTGAGCTGTGTGCCAGCAGTGATGAGGCAACTGCAAAGGGGACTGCTGCTCATGTCCAGTTGGTGAGCTGTGCTGCCCTCTGCTCTTTCTCATGAGCTGGAGATGTCTAACAGCCTGCAATGTCAGGGTCCTCTGTGCCTGGGGCTGGCAGAGCCACCCAGGTTTGCAGGGCCTGGTGCCAGTGTCTCAGAGGCTTCTGCTCCCCTGATGCTACCAAAGGATGCTTCAGCTCTGCAGGGCTCTGCTGTGCTCCTGCCTCCCTGCTCAGGTAAGTAGCTCATTAAGACTTCCTATGCTCCATGAACCCATCTGAGACCACAGCTTGCAGCACAAAGCCTTTTGAGGAGGGAGCAGCTTCCCTGGCTGGGATAAAAGCAGCAGCTCTGATTTCTGTTTGTTTGTTAATTCGTTTTTAATTCCCTTGGGACAGCAAGCAGCCAGCAGCCAGCCAATGCTTGTCCTCTCTCCCCAGCCACTGCCCTCAGCTCCATCCACATCACCCCAGCCTGGAGGCGGAGAGGAAGGGTTGGTCTCTATAACTAGCAGCTGCTGGAGATCCAAGTGGCCGAGAGAGGACGAGGCAGGCAGAATGCGGGCAGCAGGCAGCGGTCAGCAGGTGGTCAGCCGTAGGCTTGGTGTGACACCGTGCGGTCAGCTGCTGCAGCGCCAGGCCAGCGGGAGCGCTGAGCGCCTCTCTGCCCTGGGCTAAAGGCAGGAAAGGCAGGATGCCCCAAAACAGCAGCTTGCAGCCCGTTCCGGCCCGCCAGTCCGAAAAAAAACAAACGAAAAACAAAAACAACACCCAGGAGCCCCTGCCCTCGGCTCCCCCCTTTGCCCCCCTGCCCTCGGCTCCCC
>VWZI01005110.1:1173000-1231612 GCA_013396835.1 Psilopogon haemacephalus
TCTCTCTTGGAGATGAGTTCTCCTTGCCAAGAAGGTTTTAATAACTCACCGTGAAATTTATAGCATTGAAATTTAAACCACACGTGGGAAAGCAGAGCTGCAGCAGTTGAATGGGGTTTGACCTTGAGCAGGCTGTTCAGCAGTGCCCCAGCAGACAGGTCCCACCACAAGTGGAGTTTCTCTGCAGGGTGGCAGACAGTGGCTTTCTCATGTCTGGGTCCAAGCTCGAACATCTCTATCTCTTTGACCAGACTTTCGTTCTCCTGCCAGTCTGGTCTCTCCCTGCCAAACAGCAAGAGCCTGATGCAGCTCAGAGCTGGGCATGCCAAGGAGGAGGCTGAGCTGAGGCTTGTTCTAGCTGTCTTGGATTCCTTCCTATGTTTCATCTCAGCTGTGTGCCATCTCCTTTCCCTGTCTGATCAGCAGAGGAAGGCACATTTCAGAGCTGATCATCTAAGTCTTAGAACCATAAAATTGTTTCAGTTGGAGAAGCTCTCAGAGATCGTGAAGTCCAACCATCAACCTAATGCCACCATGCTTGCTAAGTCCTGTCCCCAGGTGCCATGTGCACACCTTTCTGGAACGCCTCCAGGGATGGTGACTCCACCTCTCTGGGCAGCCTGTCCCAGTGCCTGACCACTCTTGCAACAAAGAAAATTTTCCCAATCTCCAACCTAAACTTTCCCTGGTGCAACTTGAGGCCATTTCCTCTTTTCCTGTCACGGCATTGGCAGCAGGGCAAGGGAGGGGATTCTCCCCCTTTACTCTGCTCTCGTCAGACCCCACCTGCAGTACTGTGTGCAGTTCTGGAGCCCCCAGCACAAGCAGGACATGGAACTGTTGGGGAGAGTCCAGAGGATGGCCACGAAGATGATCAGAGGGCTGCAGCACCTCTGCTATGAGGACAGGCTGAGAGAGTTGGGGCTGTTCAGCCTGGAGAAGAGAAGGCTTCCAGGAGACCTTACAGCAACCTTCCAGTATCTGAAGGGGGCTACAGGAAGGCTGGGGAGGGACTGTTCACAAAGTCTTGTAATGACAGGACGAGGGGAAATGGGTTCAAATTGGCAGAGGGGAGATTTGAACGGGATGTTAGGAAGAAATTCTTCACAGTGAGGGTGGTGAGGCACTGGAATAGGTTGCCCAGGGAGGTTGTGGCTGCTTCCTCCCTGGATGTGTTCAAGGCCAGGCTGGATGAGGTCTTGAGCGACCTGATCTAGTGGGAGGTGTCCCTGCCTGTGCCGGGGGGTTGGAAGTGGATGATCTTTGAGGTCTCTTCCAACCTAGACCATTCTATGAAGGAGAAGAGACCAACCTCCACCTGGCTCCAACCTCCTTTCATGAGCTACAAGAGCAATGAGGTCTCCTCTCAGCCTCCTCTTCTGTGGTTCTCTAGCCTAAACAATCTCTCTCTTCTCCAGCCTAAACAACCCCAATCTCTTAGCTGCTCTTCCCCAGACCCTTCACCATCCCCGTTGTCCTTCTCTGATCCTGCTCCCTGCTGCATCCACCCACAGCAGTGGTTGTTCTTGTGACAAGAGCTGCACTGTTGGCTTTCCACTGCAGCCCACAGCAGCCTGTGGTGGTTGGAGAAAGGAGGAGCCCTGATGGTTTTTGGACGTGGCTGGGTGGAGAACAGACATCCAGGCTTCAGTTGTCAGGGCTGACCTAAAGCTTGGAGAAAATGTGCCTGGCAATGCTGTTTCTGATCTGCCTGGCCCAGCTGTGTTTGGTTTGTTTCTGCACAACTGCCCTTGGTGCTGCCCTCCTTTGAGCATATCCCAGACAAACATGGAGAAGGGCAACTTCTGGCGTTGGGGTTTTATGTTCTTTTTGCTGGGGCTCATGCATTTCACAGTAGTCCATCAAATTAGCTGTTTCTCCCCCTCTACTCTGCTCTAGCAACACCAAACCTGGAGTGTTGTGCCTAGTTCTGGGCTCCCCAATTCAAGAGGGACAGGGAACTACTGGAGAGAGCCCAGTGAAGGCTACAGGGATGATGATGGACTGGAACATCTGATGAGGAAAGGCTGAGAGACCTGGGGCTGTTTAGAATCAAAGAATCATAGAATGGTTTAGGTTGGAAAGGACCTCAAAGATCATCCAGTTCCAACCCCCTTGTGCCATAGGCAGGGACACCTCCCACTAGGACAGGTCACTCAAGATCTCATCCAACCTGGCCTTGAACACCTCCAGGGAGGGAGCAGCCACAACCTCCCTGGGCAACCCATTCCAGTGTTTCACCACCCTTACTGTAAATAACTTCTTCCTTACATCCCATTTAAATCTCCCCTCTGCCAGTTTAAACCCAGTATCCTTTAGTACAGAGAAGAGCAGCCTGAGAGGGGATCTTACCAATGGCTGTTAATATCTGAGGGATGGGTGTCAAGAAGGGGCCAGCCACTTTTCAGTGCTGTCCTGTGACAGGACAGAGGGCTGCAAACACAAACTGGAACTCAGGAAGTTCCACCTCGATGTGAGAGAAATCTTCTTCAGTGTAAGGGTGGCAGAGCCCTTGAGGAGGCTGCCCAGAGAGGTGGTGGAGTCATCTTCCCTAGAGACTTTTGAGACCTATGTAGATGCGTTCCTGTGCAACCTGCCCTTGGTGATCCTGATCTCTGGAGGTGCCTTCCAACCCCCACCTTGCTGTGATTTGCTGTGGTGAGCTGTGCTTGCCTGCTGTGATTTGCTGTGGTGAGCTGTGCTTGCCTGCTGGTTTCCAGAGAGATGGAACTCCTCAGCCAAGCAGCCTTACGATGTGACAAGCATCAGACCAGAAATAGGTTTCACGTCGTGTTCCCTGCCGGGAGGTTTCCCAGGGAGGCTACCTGCTGCCTGTGCAGCTCCAGTTGGAAACTTTGGGGTGGTGGAAGAGAAAAATCAACCCCCGAACCGGCTTCCCTTCCAGCTTGCCAGGTGTGCCAGGCGCCTGGGCTGACTCACCAGGGTGAGTAATGAGCGAGCAGCCATTGATTCTTGCCTGCCTAATGGGGCACAGTCTCCAGTTTCCAGACTGGGTGGGGTGCATGCCCTTTGAAAATCAGATCCATCCATTGTGTTATTGAGTTGGCTGTCCCAGAAACCCTAACCTTGAGATGGGGTAAGTGTGTCAGCGGCAGGCTCCGGGCTGCCAGCAGTCGTGAAAGGTGCTGAGGCAGCTGCTGGAGCTGTCCTCGTGTGCTCCTCTGCTCCACCATGGCCAGATGAAGGGCTTCAATTACAAAAACTCATCACTCCTCATCCTGTCATTACAAGACCTTGTCAGTAGTCCTTCCCCAGCCCTCCTGTAGTCCCCTTCGGATACTGGAAGGCTGCTGTAAGGTCTCCTGGAAGCCTTCTCTTCTCCAGGCTGCAGAGCCCCAACTCTCTCAGCCTGTCCTCATAGCAGAGCTGCTGCAGCCCTCTCAGCATCTTGGTGGCCACCTCTGCACTGGCTCCAACAGTTCCATGTGCTGCTTGCGTTGGGGGCTGCAGAGCTGCAGACAGTGCTGCAGGTGGGGTGTGAGGAGAGCAGAGCAGAGGGGCAGAATCCCCTCCCTTGCCCTGCTGCCCACAGCTGCTCTTGCTGCAGCCCAGCACACAGTTGGCCAACAGTTGCCATGGGCTGGTGCTATCAAAGACATCCCAAGTAACCTCGACAAACATGACCCTGACCAAACCCAGCAGTGTTCTGTGGCCTGTGTACTGCAGCAGCCACCACAGGTGCCCTTTCCCTGGGAACAAACCTCCAGTCTCAGGCAGTGGAGGAGGGAGTGAGCCTCAGGCTTTTAAGAAGCAGACCCGAGAGCCTGCATCCTCAAATCCTCTGCCATTTAAAATGTTTCCCTGAGGTTTTACCACACGTAACTGAAATGATAATTACAATATTTTTAATCCAATTAGCTCCTCCTGTGTGATCTGGCAGGTGCAGATTTGAGATGGATCAAACTTCTTCTTGCTGTGGATTATGCCTGGAGCCTCCTTAAAGCTGCTGTCTGGCCCCCTGTGTACACCCTGTACTACGTGTGTTATGGTCACACACACACACATACTGCAGCAGGGTCCTAAATTATGTATGGAGTATGAATTATTGCTGAAATGCATCACTGAGGCTTCACTCAGCCAGCATCTCCAGCTCCATGGGAGAAGAAAAGGATTTGCCTCCAGCGTGGGTAAGGTTTTCCCTGGCATGCTTGGGCATGGCACTTTATGGCATGGTTTAGTGGGAATGGTGGTGCTGGGGGGGGATGGCTGGACCTGATCTTCAAGGCCTTTTCCAACCAAAATGAGTCTCTGGTTCCATGGATTTAAATGGTGCATGTCACTGAGAGTCAGAGGTCACCCAGGCTTAACTTAATGCCAGGCTCTGCATCTTGGAGGAAATGCAATTTGGAAGCTTCCATCTGATGAGCCTGGAAATGACCCTGGGGCTTCTCTGTAAAATGGGGAGAGATCTGAAAAAAAACAAACCACAAACCCTAAAACAATAAAACCCAAAAAAACAAGCAGAAAAAAACCCCAAACCCCAACCAAAACTAAAACTCCTGATGTGTTATCTAAGTCAAGTCTTTGAAGGTCCCTGCAGCTGTCCTTCCTCAGGCATGAAGGACATCTCAGCTCACATCCAGGACAACCTCCCTCTTCCCCCTGCCCATCATGACCTGAAGCAGCAGAACAACCCTCTGCAAAGACACCTCCAAGATGTCCAAGAGGAACATACCCACAGCTGGAGCAAGGTGGCCTAAGCCAGCAGCAGTGTCTGGAGGAGGGTTTCAGGTTGGTTTTCCAAATGCCTGTGGAGAGGGCAAAGCTGCAAATGGTGGAAACTTGCCCAGTTTAACCACAGCTCAGGCAGGACCTTTGTGCAGCAGGAAGGTTTTCATCTCCCAGGGCTGTCCTGATGCGGCTGTGGAAGCACAGAACAGTTTGAGTTGGAAGGGACTGTTGAAGGTCACCTAGTCCAACCCCTGCAGCAAGCAGAGCCCCATCAAGCCCGACCTTGGGTGTCTTCAGGGATGGGGCTCCACCACCTCCTTGCACAACCTGTTGCAGAGTTTTATCACCCTCATTTTAAAGGACATCTTTGTAATGTCCAGCCTAAATCTGCCCTGCTCCAGTTTCAAGGCATTGTCCTGTAAACAGTCCCTCCCCAGCTCTCCTGTAGCCTCCTTCAAACCCTGGAAGGATGCTTTAAGGTCTCCCTGGAGCCTTTTCTCCAGGCTGAACAGCCCCAACTCTCTCAGCCTGTCTTCAGAGGTGCTCCAGCCCCTGAATCATTCTTGTGGCTCTCCTAGCTGCTCTCCATCCATGTCCTTCCTATGATGAAGCCCCTCAGAGCTTTCTTATCTTTGGCCTCTTTGGAGTGGAGGAAATATGATTTATTTCACCATTTATGTCCTGATTTCCCTTTGGAGGGCTGCTGCCAGTCTGTGCTGAATGAAAGCTCATCAGGGACAGGAAATCTTCCCTCCTTTGAAAAGGATTCCATAAATATGTTTCAGAATGAAGTTTCTTCTGATCCTTGCTTTTCAAACCCCTGCCTGCTTGACTGTCTTATGTTTTTGTACTTCCATCCTTTCCCATTCTCAGGACAGGTGGAAAGGGAATTTAAAATTCCTTCTCCTTCAGCTTTTAGCACCAAGACCTTGGCTGGCAGAGGCAGTGCTTGCCGTTGAAGGGAGAGGAGCCAGCCCTGGTGAGATGCTGGAGCTGGGTTGTGAGGAGCAAGTCACAAATCACGCAGAATGCTGTTGAAAGAGGCACTGAATGTTCTCAGCCAAACTGGGGAGCAGGGAGTTTGCACATTAACAGTCTGAGCACTTCAGGTGCTGAAATCCTGTGGGCAGCAGGTTGGTGACAGGAGAAGCTGATGATTTATAAGTGATAGGACAAGAGGAAATGGCCTCAGCTTGTGCCAAGGGAGGTTCAAGTTGGATATTAGGAAGAATTTCTTCTGAAAGGGTTCTCAGGCATTGGGAAAACCTTGCCCAGGGCAATGGTGGAGTCCCCATCCCTGGAGGTATCCGTGGAGATGAGGTGCTTAGGGATACGGTTTAGTCAAGGACTTGCCAGTGGTAGGTTAATGCTTGGTCTCAATCTTAATGGCCTCTCCCACTCTGGGCATTCTGTTTTCTGGTGTGAAAGGGACTGGGATGGTGTGGAGGAGAGCAAGGAAAGAAGAGTGCTTGAACAGGAGCTAGAGCCCTTTGCTAGAGGTGGCTGCACAGGGTGCATCCCCTGGTGATGTCCTCTGAACAGCAGAGGCTGGTGCTGACTTTCTGGTGGGCTATGAACGTTTGAAGTGTTTCTTATTCCCATTGCAGACCTCCTGTGCCCTTCCTTTCTTGCCCTTCTCCTTACTATGGCTGGACTGCACTCCCAGGTAGCAGAACAGAACCCCAGGACACAGCTGGGCTCACAGAGAGGGAGAAAACACCCAGGTAAGGTGGCAGGAGCACCAAACCCCACCACAACTCCCTCTCCAACTCCTTGCTCTGCTGCTTTGCTACCCAGAAGTGTGCAGCAAGAGCTGCTGTGTGCACGGTGAGGCTCCTCCTCCTCCTTCCCCAGGCAGCCTGGGCAGGAAGGGGTGAGGGGCTGAAGGTGGCTTTCTAGCGCTGGGGTGAGTTTCTGGGTATTTGGTAGCACCTTTGGTTTCTGCCTGGCTGCCGCTGGCTTCTCCAGAACCGTGCAGCGGTTGTGCGCTCCTGAGGCTGCTTCCTCTTGCTCAAACCACCTGGGCTGGACCAGGCTGGGCTCTGCCGCAGCGCTGCGGTGCCACAAGCCCTGTTGCAACCCTGATGTGCTCATCGCTGCGCCCCGGGGGAGCCCTGCGCTGCCGCTTACCGTAAGGCTTTTGCAAGGCTGGCGCTGAAAAACACTGACCGGGGGCACCGGAGGACACAGGAGGCTTGGCTTGAACTGAAGGCAAAGCTTCTCGGCTTTGGAAGGTGTTGGAGTCCCGCAGCAGGCTGCCCGGAGGCGTTGTGGAGTCTCCTTCACTGGAGGCTTTCAAACCGTGTCTGGACACTGTGGTCCTGGGCCGCCTGATCTGGGCAAGCCTGAGTTAGTAAGGGGGTTGGACTGGGTGATCTGCAGAGGTCACTTAACCCCTGCCGTTCTGTGATCAGAGAACAGTGATGATAACAGAACTCTGCATGCCCCCTGCCTCACCACCCCCTCGGTTAGAAGCTATTTTTAGGCTGCTGTCTTATGTTCTTGCACTTCCATCGTTTCCCATCCTCAGGACCCTCCTTCTCCTTCAGCATTAGCACCAAGACAGGACATGGGGGGATGGAGCAAAGCTGGAGGAGGGCAGATTCAGCCTGGACATGAGGAGGAAGTTGTTCAGCATGAGAGTGGTGAGAGCCTGGAATGGGTTGCCCAGGGAGGTGGTGGAAGCCTTGTCCTGGTGGTGTTTGCAGCCAGGCTGGCAGAGGCTGTGGGCAGCCTGATCTAGTGCAGGGTGTCCTTGGGCATGGCAAGGGGTTGGAACTAGATGATGCTTGTGGTCCCTTCCAGCCCTGACTGATTCTATGATTCTCTATGAACAGCCAGGTTGGGATGAGAGGTGTGATGAGGTTCCTGTGGCCCCTGGGGAAGGTGGAAATGCTTTAGATCTTGTTTAATCAACAATGTTACAATCAGTGGGCAGGTGGATGTTAGAGTCCTGCCCAGATTGGGTTCTTGGAGAGAAAAACCCTGAGGTCACTTTGGCTGGAACCTCTTGTGCTGGGTGTAAGCTGCAGCACAGGAGGTTCCACCTCAATACGAGGTGAAACTTCTTTACTGTAAGGGTCACAGAGCACCGAAACAGGCTCCCCAGTAAGGTTGTGGAGTCTCCTTCTCTGGAGACCTTCAAGGCCTGTCTGGATGTGTCCCTCTGTGATCTGTGCTAGATTGTCTGGTCCTGCACTGGCAGGGGGTTTGGACTCGATGATCTCCTTGGGTCCCTTCCTCCTTGGGCCCCAACATCCTGTGATCCTGAGTTTGGGAGCTAATATAAGCACTCTGCTTCCTGATGAAAGCCTTAACCCCAAGGAAGCCTCTAGCACAGAGCCTCTGCCCAGCCGAGGTGACAAAATTGCCATCCCCTGGCTGTGTAACACAGCTGCATAAAGTCCTAGGTGATACTACGTAGGGCAGTACTCCGAAGCCTACAGAGGCTTCCTTCTCTCCAGGATGCAGGAAAACTGGGGTGCCTCCAGGTGGCAGCCCTGTCCACTCGAAGGAGGGGTTTGGTTTTCCCTTTAGATGATACGGAGGTGGAATTGGGATTCAGCCCAGCTCAGCAGCAGGCTGGTGATGCTCCCTGCTTTGGTCCAGCACCTGCAGGGCTCGTCTCAGACCATAAGGTGTAGGCGTTGAGCTCTGCCAGCCCAAGGACAGAGTCGGAGGATTGCAGGACTGATGTCACAGCTTCCATAGCAGCCTTGGTCCTGCCCAGGACCAGGCTGGCAACAATCACTGGGAGCAGAAGGATGAGCATGAAAGCAAGCACCCACCTGAGTGATGGCAGCATCTGCTTGTCTGGTTACAGGTAGGAACATGGAAACATAACATAAAAAATGTAATTAGAGTTTTACAAACTTCACACCAAGAGGTGTAGATTGGAGTCCTATGAAGAAGTCATCAGCATCAGCAGCAGGATCCCTTCTGCACTGGGTGATAGAGTGACTGCTACCCCCTTTTGTGCTCAGGGCATATCTAACAGGCATTGGGAAGAGCAGTGAGAAGCTCATGGTCCAGCCAGCTCTGCACCACCAGGGTTCAGGTGGTCACACACCCACAGCACATTCTTGGTGAGATGTCAGAAACCTGTGTGGTTCTTTGCAAAACCTGAGCTTCATCCCTTGGTGGATCCTATCCTTGAAGGGCTCCTTAAAGGAATTTAAAAGAGCAGGAATCCATTTATGAGTTGGCAGCAGCAATGGAGTTTGGGTGTCCCCCAGATTGGCAGCTTGGATTCTGTTCTCCAAGAAGGGATCAAAATCTCAACATTTTAAGGATCCAGGTAGCTCATTGCTCACAGGTGCTTGATGGTGTTCAGGAAAATGCCCTCTTTTCTGGGCAGGCACTGGCACAGGCTGCCCAGGGAGGTGGTGGAGTCACAGTTCAAGAAACCCGTGGACATGGCACTCTGGGACATGGTTTAATGGCCACGGTGGTCACAGGATGTTAGAGGTTGGAAGAGACCTGTGGAGATCTTTGAGTCCAACTCCCCTGCTGGAGCAGGACCATAGAATCTGTTGCAGTTCACACAGGAACACATCCAGATGGGTCCTGTAAGTTTCCAGAGAAGAAGACTCCACAACCTCCCTGGGGAGCCTGTTCCAGTGCTCTGTGACCCTTGAAGTACAGAAGCTCTTCCTCATGTTGAGGTGGAACTTCCTGTGCTGTAGTTTCCATCCATTGCCCCTTGTCCTGTCACAGGTGTGAGTGTGAAGAGTCTGTCTCTTCCTGACACCCAGCCCTCAGGTATTGGTTAGGTCCCCTCTCAAGTCTTCTCCTCTCCAGACTAAAAAGCCCCAGGTGGTGGTAGGTCAGTGGTTGGACTTGATGGTTTTAGAGGTCTCTTCTGTGATGAAGGAGGCTTGTGGGCTGATCACACACAGCTGGATGTTTTGCTTTAAGTCAGTGAGGAGCTGGTGCCTGGACTCTGGTTAGCAGAAGGCTCCAAATCCCTCATCTTTATACTTCTAATTAAGGATGAGTTTTTGTTTCTGCTGCAATGCACAGAATTCTTTCTCGGTCATATTGGAGACTTCCAGCAGAAGAGGTTAACTCATGCTGTGAACTCGGCCACCCAGGGGAGCTCTGAATTAATGTGGTGTTTAAGTGGGGAGATCAAAGCCCTGATACCAAAGGCAGTGCTGTTAACAGTCTGGCACAGCCAAAAGGCCTTCCAGAAATGCCAGTGTGAGACACTGGAAAGGAGCAGTGGTTGTGGATGGGGAGAAGGTGGCTGCACCCCAGGGCTGCCTTTATTTGCTGGTCAAAGCTGGGGCTTATGGCAGCAAATCAGAGTTGTGGTCTATTGCCTGTGGTCCAGGATGTCATGTCTCATCCCTAGAGCTGCAGGGTGGAAGCAGAACCTGCAGTGTCTTCTCCCAAGTTTCATGAGGAAGATAAATCATGGAATTGTTCTGGGGGTGTTTGCAGCCAGGCTGGCAGAGGCTGTGGGCAGCCTGATCTAGGGCAGGGTGTCCCTGGGCATGGCAGGGGGCTTGGAACTGGCTGATCCTTGTGGTCCCTTCCAACCCTGACTGATTCTATGATTCTGAGTTCTTTGAATAACCCAGGATTTGGCTGCTATCTTTCATCCCTTATTGCTCTGCTAACAACCAAAACCAACCCCAAAATAAACATTGCATGGAGACTTTGCACTACTTTTTTTTGCCCCCCAAAGCCTGCACGTCTAACTTAGGGCAACGTTCTCCTGACTCCAGAACGGCAACCAAATCAACAGCTCGTGAGGGGGGGAGGGCTAAGCCACTAATTAAGCAAGAAGTGTAGGAGAGGTTTAAGTGGGATCTAGAGCAGTGCCCTGCCCTTTTCCAAACGCCAGGCTTGTGGACGTGACCGTGCATTCCAAACGGGGCAGGAGAGCTCACTTGGCGGTACCCAACGCAGTGCTGTGAATTAATATTTAATCAAATGTACAACATCAGGCTGAATGTTAAAGCTGATATTTGATTTTTTTTTTTTTTCCCCCCTTCCTTCCACCATTTTCTGGGGTTTCTAAGCCCCTCTGGCAGCCCTTCAGCGTTTCGTAACAGCCTTACTCACGCAGTAGGTGTCTTGGCTGTGGTCTCAGGCATCTACAAAGGGAAATCTGAGCGTGACCTCAGCAGCAGCGAGTACGTGGGAGACTAATTTAGTTACATCCCTTATTAGTAATGACAAATCAAATTGTTCCCCCTGCCCAATCACTAGCACAAGCAGGGTTTTGCAACTCAGCACATAGCACGCACCATAAATCAGCTGGGGCTGTGCACAGCCACCTTAAGCCCAGGCGAATTTCCGCTTCCAGGCTACTTCAGAGCCATCCTAGCGCCCTTAATACCTGGAAAGGGGAAAAAAGCAACGACAAAAAAAAAAACCCCAACCAAATCAAGTTAATCTCTACTCCCATGAACAGCATATTAAGCACTCAGCATTTCTGACCCCATGGCTGATTGCTTAGCAACCTCTTTGGGAGGAAGGGCTCACCTGACGCGGTGGAGAGGAAGAGGGTGGGCAGAGTGAGGTTATGCAGCATGAAGCTTCTCCTGTGCTGACTGGCCTTGGCTCCACTCCCTCGAAAAATTAATTGAGGGCGTTAATTTGGTCCTGGCTTATTGTTAGGATGTGAAGCTGCAGTTTGCGGTGGCTGAGAGAGGAGGCGCAGCCTTATCTCTGGTTATTCCCTTTATAATTACGTTCCTATTTGAAAGTAAAACGTTTTTGTCTACTGCTGCAAAGAGGAGATGGAGAGAGAGAGAGAAAGTGCTGCTCTGTAGCCAGAGCTGCATGACTGCAAACATAGGACTGCAAATGGGGCAGGGGAGCTGCTGAAATCAGTCACTGGTGGTGGGGGGGGTGCTGTTCAGATTGGTTTCATGGGAGTGCTTTTAGCATCTTGCATTCTTAAAGTCAAAACTGAGCCTAAAACCCTACAGAGGCTCCAAATCAAAGGCTAAGGCAATCAAAAGAATCATTCAATAGTTTCAGTTGGAAGAGAACTGTGAGACCATTGAGAATCCAACCACCCAACAACAGCTCCATGGCCTGAAGTGCCATGTTCAGGCAGTTTTTGAACACCTCCAGGGATGGGGAATTCACCACCTTCCTGGTCAGCCTGTTCCAATGCCTGACTACTCTTGTAGCAAAGAAATGTTTCCTAATGTCCAGCTTAAACCTCTCCTGGTGCAACTTGAGACTATTTCCTTTCTTCCTATCACTTGATACTAGGGAGAAGAGATCAATCCCCACTTCACTCCAACCTCCTTTCAGGTGGTTGTGGTGTGCCAGGTTTCGCCTCAGCCTTCTTTTTCCCCCTACTAAACACCCTTAGTTCCCTCAGCTGCTTCTCCCCAGCCCTGTTCTCCAGACCCTTCATCAGCTTCACTGCCCTTCTCTGGACCTGCTCCAGCACCTCAATGCCCTTATAGAGAGAGCCCCAAAACTGAGGGCCAGCATTTGAAAGAGATAAAGAAGATTTGCTCTTTTGCCACACTGACTTTTGAAACTTTCAAAGCCAAGGCGTGAAGGTTGTCCTCATCTGGCAGAGCCTTAGGAGCTGATGACCACCGAGAAGCCACATGCTGGAGGCACCTCCCGACTGATGGTTGTGACAGCAGCAGGCAAGCAAGGAGCAGCCGTGTGGATGCTGTGGGTGATGGGTGAGGGGAAAAATGACAGTGCTTGTTCTGGTTCTGTGTGTAGCATCTCACTGGGTGAGACCACAGCGGGGGTATGGAAACACCTTTCTTCTGCACAGCCAATTTGGCTGCCTCTGTTGCCTGCAGGGCTCTGCTCACCAGCTGTCTCCGCGGCATGCATATGAGCTCCCTCCTGTCTCTGGAGCAAACCAACTGGTTTCTCCTTGGGAGAAACCTTGACATGACTGATGGTGCTTTTTTCCAGGTTTGGTCAGGCAGAAGAGCCTGCCATGAGCTGACCAGACTCTGCCATGAATCGTCCTCCATCCATCCAAGGAGACTTCATGCCCAACGACCTCCCTGCCATCCACGCTGCAGAATGCAAAGATCTTCACACCCTGCTGCACAACCACCATGCTGGTAGGCTGCCATCCAGTCCCTCCATTATTTGGAGAATTTTAAAAGAACTTTAAAAGCCCTTGGTACAAGAATAATTGACCCAGGCCCTGTGGGGTCTGTGCAGGAAGCTCAGAGCAGACCCAAGGCCAAGTGCTGCATGAGATGAAGGTGGCCAATGCCCTTCAGAGAGTGCTGGTCCTTCGCAGTGTGGACACAAGCCAGCCCATAGTAATAAGCTTATGAATTAATGGTGCCTCCCAGGCATTTTCCACAGCAGCAGCAAACATGCAGCCCTTGCCAAGTAGCCAACACTTGGCTTCTCCTTCTCCCTGGGATTGTTTCTGAGCTCTGCCAACCTCCCCTTCTCTGTAGCTCAATGTTGCAGCAGCAGAGCCATGGGGACTGAGGGGAGCTGCAGAAGTGGGTGCATGAGGACAGCAAGGACACCAAGAGCAGGGAGCCCAGCAGGAGGGGGGCAACAAGCCGGTGCAGGAACAAGAAACACATGTGTGTGTGTGGCTGGAAGAAACCAGCTTGGAAATGAAGCTCGTCCTTACTCTGGTTTGGAAGGAGTCTCCTGAAACACTGAGGGCACCTGGCCATTTGTTCAGCAGTTGAAAAGCAAAGGCTGGGATGATTTTAGTGTTCTAAAAATGGAATTGAGGCCATTTCCATTCATTCCACATCAGACAAGATCAGGGAAAAAGACCAATTTTCTTCAAATCCCACTTAGCACCTCAACTTGTGGGTTTCCTCTTTGTGTTTAAGGTCTGGAGAGCAGGTCTTGTGAGGAGAGGCTGAGTCAACTGGCCATGTTCTGTCTAGAGAAAAGGAGGCTGAGGGCCTATGTTCTGGCTCTCTATAATTCTCTCAAAGGAGGCTGAAATGAGGTGGGGGTTGGTCTCTTCTCTCTGGTGAGAAGAAGAAACTTAGACCAATTCTCTTCAAATCCCATTTAGCACCTAAACTCGTGGCTTTCCTCTTTGTGTTTAAGGTCTGGAGAGCATGTCTTGTGAAGAGAGGCTGAGAGACTTGGCCATGTTCTGTCTAGAGAAAAGGAGGCTGAGGGAAGACCTTCTGGCTTATTACAATTCTCTCAAAGGAGGCTGAAATGAGGTTGGGGGTTGGTCTCTTCTCCCTGGAAAGAAGGGACAGAAAAAGAGGAAATAGCCTGAAATGGAGCTGGGGAGGTCTACTTTGGATACTAGGAAAAAATTATTTGCTGCAAGAGTGGTCAGGCATTGGAACAGGCTGGCCAGGGAGGTGGTGGAGTCACCATCCCTTGGAGTGTTCAAAACCTGTATAGACATCTCACTTTGGGCCACGGCTTAAAGGCCAAGCTGGTGCTAATTCGATGGTTGGACTTGATAGGTCTTTACCGACTGAAACAGTTCTGTGGTTCTAAGAAAGGCTTCTCTACCTTCTCTGCAGTGCCTGCTGCAGTCCCCAGAGCTGGATTTCACTCCTCCCCTGCTGCCTGCAGTTAAAACTACTCAAAAAGATCTTATCCCAGGGGACAAAGTCTGGCAGCCTCCACGCCGCATCCCACGTGGCTTGAGGTTCCAAGGCTGCAGAAAGCAAGCGGTTGCTGATGGCACAAAGTCACTCTGAATCTTATGGGGGCTGGTGGCAAACCAGAGGCAAAGCCTGGAAGCTGAGCTCTGAAGGGCGCAGTCAGCTTGCCCCTCAGGTGGCTGGCTCAGCTCTCAGCAAGTAGCCATTTTCCCTTTCTCATCTCTGTTTACCTCCTGGGTAGATAAAATGCATTTGTAACCGAGCATCTCTCCACACTCAGCTTATTCCCTGCCCTGCCTAAAGGCCAAGGTGGGGAGGATGACAACCAACAGGCAGCGCAGCTGATTGCCTGGCAGCAGCAGGAAAAAGCCTCTCTAGAAAGTGTCCCAGCGTGCTCCTGCACAACGAGCACACAAACATGGGGTTGGACTCCCTAGTGCCAACAAGAGCAAACAGCCTCAAGTTGTGCCAGGGGAGGTTTAGTTTGGATATTATGGAAAATTCTCTGCACTGAAAGAGTGGACGAGCATCAGAACAGGCTGCCCTGGGGCGGTGGTGGAAGCAGTTTGGGTTGAAAGGAAAGGTCCTTCAGTTGCCCCAGGGGAGGTTTGGGTTGGCTGTTAGAAGAAGCTTCTTCACTGAAATGGTCTTTGAAGACTGGAACAGGCTGCCCAGGGAGGTGGTTGAATCCCCATGCCTGGAGGTGTTCCAAAGAAGCAGAGATGTGGTGCTGAGGGACATGGTGTAGCCCCAGTCTTGGCAGGGTTACAGAAGATCTTAAAGGTCTTCCCCAACCGAAATGATTCTGTGATTCTAAGCTGTTTCAATGTGAGCACCCAAACCCAGTGGTCTTTCTTGAAGTTTCTGGCTGTGGAAACTCTTAGGGCTGGGAGAGAGGAGCCATAAAAGCACTGTGCTCTTTGTGCAAGTGCTTGTTCCTGCAGGAGACCAACCAGGTCCCTTCAGAGGTTGGTTTCTCAAGCAGGGCAGGGGATTTTTAAGTAATTTGGGAATATTCTGTTAAATTCAGCACTACTGAAAACGGTGCAGGAAGCCTTGTGACCATGTTAGTCTCTGTTGTCTAAGGATGCTTAGGAGCAGGTATCCCCTCAACTCCAATCGTTTGTGTGAAGGTGCAGAGCCAGGTGATAAGGAACTGGACTCAAACAGATGTAGCTGGAGAGGCTGCAGAAGGTTTTTGTGCCTTATTTCATCCAATGTCTAGACTGGCTAGGGTGACACCAGCAGCTTCACTGGCATGACCTCTGAAACTAAACACCCCACACTTTCCTGGCCACTCTTATCCTTCCTCAGCATCTCTAGCAACAAGACACCAGCAGCAGCCTTGCCTGTTTGAACAGAAGTCTCCGCTGTGCAGCCTGTTATTAAATTCTCTTATGTCTTTATTAGATGTCAGATGTGATGAAAGAAGGTGACATCTCCAGGGAAATCTTGCAGGAGGTGTGTGAACAGGATGTTAATGGACTGGAGAAGACGAGGAGTCTACGGGTGCAATGATCTTCTAATGTCCCTGCTTAAGGTCCAGCTCTCTGTTGGTTTTCTTTAGCTCCCCCATGGAGAAGGCACTTGAGGAATATGTAGAATCAGGTATTTTTCTCTCCCCTGCCCAATGCTGCTCCCTTCTGTTTTAAGGCTGGTTTTAGAGCCTGGTTTTTATTAGTTTGCTCTTCTGCCACCCCCATCCTTCCAGTGTCCCCCGTTTGGTACAACCAATGAGTTTTGCTTCCTATGTGACAGTTTTGTCCCAGAGAAAAACTGAAAAATCACTGCAGGATCAGCATTAAAAAAAAAAAAACCAACAATATTGTTGATGGAGCAGGAGAGGGGAAGATGGATGCAGGCTGCAGGACTATATTCCAAGAAGCTTATGTGTGGGTGCCTGGCAGCACAATGAGGACCTGCCCGAGACAGGAGGAGGCAAACCCACAGGGAGACAGGTAAAGAAATAAGTAAGGTTAAAACATTGACCTGTATTACAGTGGTGATCCTGAGGTTTAAAAAAATAACAATAATAAAAAATTAGAGGTAGGGCTGAAAGAACGTGGCTTGAATTATTTAAAGGCAGCTGCTTAAAAGAGCTGCTTGATTTCTGCATGACCTTTTTTTTCGGTGCTCACTGCGAGGCTCTGAAACTTGATGTCTCTCTAGCTCTGAGTTCAAACCTCATGCTCAGGGAACTATGCAGTGAATCTGTGCTTAGGATGAGAACCTCCAGCACTGCTTCACCCAGAAGATTTTCTTCTGTGTGCTCCTGGCTGACAATTCTCCTCTCCTTTAGTTGAAACCCTGACTTGAGCACAGTTGTTTGGATGAGACCTTAAAGGTTTTGTTCCCCTGGGGCCATTGCGTAGCCGCTGGACCTCTGCTCTGCTGGCAAACTTCCTTTCCTTAGAGGTTTGAACCCAGGACAAGGTCATTAATATTTTCTTCATTAGCAGTTTAACATTGCCAAATGCAAACTGCTTACATCAGCCACAGACTTGCTGGAGATAAGTCTGTGAATGTCAGACATCATCATGGCACAGAGATGATCGGGTACCAAATATCTTAGTCCTGATCCCCACCAGCAGTTGCAGGTTGTCCAGATTTTCACCAGCCTGGTTTATTAAGCACCAGTGGGATCAGCCCTGAAAGTTCTTCATCATAGGGTTTAGGGTCCACCTTGGGTCTTGCTTTGCTTTGCCACCCAACAGCCTCTCCTGATCTCCATGTGCCATCTGTAGAAGTGTTAATACAGCCACAATATAAAGATGCCCACAGCTCCAGATAAAAATATGTAAGTGCCTCAAAGCTGCTGGCCTCTTCCTTTGGGGATCTGCCTTCTTTTCAGCTTCCTCTGGTCTGGGTGGGCTCACCAAAACCTGTTAGCAGGATTCATCAGCTCAGGAGCACGGGGTACAGGGATGGACTCGTATTCACAGCCAAACATCTGGCATAAGCTCTGGGCCAGCTCACAGCTCCTCCCACTGCTGTCCAAGCCTTACAGGGCTAGTGCCACCAGCAGCTTCAGGTGAGGATGTGGGGGATGTTCCCAGGGGATCAAAACTGGAACAGGTTGCCCAGAGAAGTTGTGGAGGCTCCAAGCCTGGCAGTGTTTAAAGGCAGGTTGGATGGGGCCTTGAGCGAACTGGTCTGGTAGGAGGTGTCCCTGCCTCTGGCAGTGGAGCTGGAACTACAGAAGGTCCCTTCCAACCCAACCCATTCTAGGATTATTCCATGGTAAAACATCTTGCAGATTTTAAGCAGAGCCATCAGGGAGAGATGTGGGGCTGTGTCTGTGGGTACCACAGGCAAGCATTTCCATTTCTCTGCTGGTGCCTCTGATGTTCTGATAGATCTCCTCCAGCACAACATCTGTGACGCGCCGTGAGCACCCACACCTTTCAGTAGAGGCGTTTCATTAAGCTGGAGAACATTAATTGCTGGGGCTGAGTGGGGAGGTGAAGACACCCTTTTGTTTGGGAACCGTGCAAAAACTGCACTGTGCAAGCTGAGAACTGTGTAAGCACAAGAGAGAAATGATCCCTGAAGTTAGAAACAGGCTCAGAAGCAGAGCTGCAGCCAACCTCTGCATTAGATGGGAACAGCTGCACACACTGTAGCCTCCAAATCGCCATAGAAACTTGGATCAGCCCTAGAGTATCTTCATTTTGTAAATGTTTTAATTGTTATGCTACCATATTGTCCTGTAGGGATGGAGGTGCCAAAGCCAAGGCTCCGTGGAATCCACATTTTAACAGCAGTTGCTCTAGACCACATTTTAAGGCAAGCAAAGCTGGTTTAGGATTAAGGCTTACTCTCTCCAATACAGCTGATTTGGGGTTGAGTTGTTTTGTTGGTTACTTTTTTTCCATAGAATCAGTCAGGGTTGGAAGGGACAGCAAGGATCATCCAGTTGCAACCCCCCTGCCATGCCCAGGGACACCCTACCCTAGAGCAGGCTGCCCACAGCCTCTGCCAGCCTGGCTCCAAACACATCCAGGGATGTGGCCCCAAACACCTCCCTGGGCAACCCATTCCAGGCTCTCACCACTCTCATGCTCAACAACTTCCTCCTCACATCCAGGCTGAATCTCCCCACCTCCAGCTTTGCTCCATTCCCCCTAGTCCTGTAGGCTCCCTTCAGACCTTGGAAAGCCACAGTAAGGTCATAGAATGGTTTAGGTTGGAAGGGACCTCAAAGATCATCCAGTTCCAACCCCCCTGTGCCATAGGCAGGGACACCTCCCACTAGATCAGGATGCTCAAGACCTCATCCAGCCTGGCCTTGAACACTTCCAGGGAGGGAGCAGCCACAGCCTCCCTGGGCAACCTGTGCCAGTGTCTTGCCACCCTCGCTGTGAAGAACTTCCTCCTAGGTCAGCTGGGAGCCTCCTCTTTTCCAGCCCTGCACAGCCCCAACTCTTTCAGCCTGTCCTCCCAGCAGAGGTGCCGCAGCCCTCTGCTCCTCCATGCTGCTGCATGCACTCTTTTAAATAAATAAACTCCCACTGAGCTTGCTGCTCCAGTGGGACTGGATGGAACTTCCCAGGCATGCATGAATTACAAAGTCAGATCCCTGTTGCTGCCGAGAGAGGAGTCGCTGGTGGAGCCCATCGGCTGCGGCACGTAGCCTGCCCCAGCCGCTGGAGAAGGGAAGAGGCTGGGCGCAGAGAGCCGGCGCCGTGCCCTGCCGGGAACCAGCTCCGCCTGGCCCCACGCACATGTGTCACCGCCTGCCTGTCGCAACCCCCTCCGCTCCCCCCCGCCACGCCGCGGCCCGGGGGGTGGCCCCGCGGATTGCAGAGGGGGCGGCAGGATGTGGGCTCCGCTGCTGTTCCAACAGCAGGTACCGCAGCGGCAGCCCAGTCCGGCCGGCGGCCCAGCAGCCCTGCTCACATCAAAGGCTTTCCCACGCCCGGGGCTCCCGCGGCGGTGGCAGCCTGCCACCCTGCTGCCGCTGTCCCCTCGGCTCCCTGCGCACCCCCAGCCTGCCCAGCTCTTCTCTGCTTCGCCTTGTGTAACGTCCAGCCCCAGGACCTGAGCCGCTGCGGCTCTTGGTGCCCCGCGGTGTGCCCCGCGGTGTGCCCCGCGGTGTGCCCCGCGGTGTGCCCCGCGGTGTGCCCCGCGGTGTGCCCCGCGGTGTGCCCCGCGGTGTGCCCCGCGGTGTGCCCCGCGGTGTGCGTGGGTCACCAGGGGGATGCTGGCTTGAGCGGCTGCCACCAGCCCTGTCCTGCTGCTGCTCTGCCCCTGCCAGTGCCTCCCCAGGCCCTTTCTCTGCCTGTTTCCCAGGGATGCTTGGCCCTGAGAACCAAACCTAGCCCCGTGCTCACTGAAATGTCCCTGAATAACACTTTCAAATTTATTTTTTTTCCCCAGGTGGGAAGAAACCTCCAAGATCATCCGGTCCAACCTATCACCCAATCCACCAGACCATAGCACTAAGTGCTCAGAGGAGGTGAAGCTTTGGGTTTGCCCTTGCAGGGGAAGTTTTTGCTTTGCTTTTCCCGGCAGGGCAGGTGGAGAAGGGAAAGCTGAGCACCTGCCCCCAAACCTGTAGCTTCTGGGCCAGCCAGGACTCCACTGATTTCAGGTGCTTTCTCCATGGTTTGCTGCCCCGTGTTGTAAGGAGTGCCAAGCAGTGGCACCAACCTTCCCACGAGGCTTAAGTCAACAGGAGAGATGTGCCCAGGGCCAGCAAGCTGAGAATCAGAGGGTGGCTCCAAACGAAGCAGGAATGCTCCTGGCTTGTGCATTGCTGGTTAGGGATGGAAGCAGTGTGAGGAAACACTTGGTCCTCCCCCCACTGCAAAGAGCTTTATTTTTAGACTGCTGTTTGGCATCACTTGGCCAGCTGGTCCTGCTGGGCTGTCAGCTCCAGCTCCTGATGATGCACACCCATGTGGGCACGTGCTGGGCTGTCACCGAGCCCTTCCAGCTCCTAATTTACACTCCAGGACAAGGTGTCACAGCAAACAGTCACTTTGTCACACCTCTGCTGAGCCCTCTCACTTTCCAATGCCTTCCAGCACCACGCTGTAGCCTTCTGCAGAAGTGGTTTTCTTGTCTGCTCAGTAAAACCCATCCAGCCTCTCGACACAGCCATTCAGTAAAATGAATATTTAGGGGGCATTAGGGTAAGTTCATCTCGTTTTTGCATGTAAAAGGGCAAATGTCAGGGGGATGGAGCCAGACTCTGCTCAGCAGTGTCCAGTGCCAGGGCAAGGTGCCGTGGACACAAAGAGGAGCACAGGAAGTTCCACCCAAACATAAGGAAAAAAAAAATCTTCACTTTGAGAGTGGCAGAGAAATGGAGCAGGTTGTCCAGAGTGGTTGTATGTGGAGTTTTCTTCTCTGAAGAGATTCCAAAGCCACCTGGACATGATCCTGGGTGATTTACTCTGCTTTAGCTGGGGAAACCGGACTAAATGGCCTTCAGCACTCCCTTCCAACCTTCACCATTCTATGGTTTATTAAAACAAGAACATACCTGGCCAGATCCTCTTGTGTGCAGCTCCCTCCAGCTCTGCCTGTGGTGACAGAAACCAACCAGCCACTTGTGCCCACTGACAGGGCTCTGGGTAGGTGCTCCAGAGTCTGCTCCAGGGATCCTAGGAGATCCCAGGGTGTCCCAGCCAAAGCATGTGGCAGCATTCAGGGACTGCTTTTCTTTGCCTGGTAATTAATGGCAGACTGCAAAGCTACTTGTGGTAGGGCTCCTGGCCACTTTGCTGCACACCACACATACTGGGAGCCATGCTCATTATTATAATTTTTATTATTATTATTACAGCAGCATCTAGAGGGCTCTGGCACTGTGGCAGGTGTTCTGCAGACGTGCAGGAAAGTGTAAACCTTTCCCTATGGATGTGCAATCAGAGGCAAGATCCAACAAGTGGGAGGCAAAATTAGAAGGGAGGATTGGTTCCAAGGATGAGCGGCCAAGATGACCACCACTGCTCACTTGCCCTTTGAAGCAGCAGGTAAGGCTGATAAATGGAAATGTGCTCTGTCAAAAGCCATTAAATGGTGCAAAATTTGAGGCTGGTCCCAGCCTTTGCTTCTCTCCTTTTCTCAGTTGTGCAGTTTGGAGAGGCTTTGAAGTCTTGTTTGTCTGGAGTCACTTGGGCAAACGAAGTCCCAGCCACTTTCAGGGAGATGGGAGCTCCTGCATCCCTGTGCTGCTGTAAGAGGCAGGACATTTTGGACATGATGATCTCTAGGAGTCCCTCCCAATCCATTTTAGGATTGTTTCCCTTGTCGTGTAGATTCTTGAGTATGCACCTGGGGGTCAAATGAGTGAATATACATGGGGGAGGAGAATGAGAGCTATGCCTAAAAAAAAAGCCCCAAAACCCAAAATAAAACAAAAAAAAAAACCCCAAAACTTCATTTGAAATTCTTAATTTATATGGTATTCATGCCTTTTTGTTTCAAAGAGAATGCTGCCTAGACATTTATCATGGAATCATTGAATCCTTTCAGTTGGAAAAGACCTGTAAGATCATGGAGTCCAACCAACCAAATGTGAGTGGATGTGACAATGAGCTGGACACTTTAGAGGTACTAAAGAAACGTTTCAGCCTTGACAGGCCTCCATTCAGTTTATGTTTATAGGTATTTGAGGAAAAAAAATAGCCATTTTCAGCTGCTCATGGTGCAGAGATGTGGTGCTGAGGGATATGGTTTAGCATCAGCCTTGGGAGAGCTGGAGAATCACAGAACCATAGAATCAGTCAGGGTTGGAAGGGGCCACAAGGATCATCTAGTTCCAACCTCCCCTGCCGTGGGCAGGGACACTCTAGCCTGTGGTTGGACTGGGTGATCTTGAAGGGCTTTCCCACCCAAAGTGATTCTATGAAAAGGGCTCCATGACTCATCACCACAGAGCCTGCAGTCAGCCACAACGTCCTGGCTGCCCCTAGTGGCTGCTGTCATTCTACAATGCCAGCGTGGCAGAAATCCCTTTTGATGTCCAGAAGGCACGACCAGGAGGGGTTTCCCCCATGCCAAACCGTGACTGAACAAGAGCCCAAGGTCTTTCCTAAGTATGACCTCTAACTGTCTTACAGAGGTCAAACTTATCCACAGGAAAATCACTTGCAACACTCAGGGTCTGCTTTGGGTGTCTGTTTTCCAGGGAGAATTAACCTGACCTCTCTCAACGAGGGGAGATGTTTGTGTGTGTCCCCTCCTCAAGCGCTGATGTTTGAAGCTTGCTGGCTGAAGAAGTGACGCTGCAAAAATCACAGGAAGAGGAAATGAGTCGACCTCGGGAGGTGGGTAAGAAGCATGACACAAGAGCTCTGCAGAGCTGTGGTCTTGAAAAACTCCACTGCTCCCCTGCAGAGGAAACAAAAATTGTTTGCTTTGTTCCTGCCACTGATAAAGGGTTGGTGTGCCCTGAGGACAGTGAGCTGAGGGAGGAGGAGAGGAGGAAAGACCACTTGGAAACTCACTGGTTGGACTCCATGATCACAGAATTAACCAGGTTGGAAAAGCCCTCTAAGATCATGGAGTCCAACCTGTCCCCTAACACCTAATTAACTAACCCACAGCAGTGAGTGCCTCATCCAGCCTCCTCTTAAACACCTCCAGGGATGGGGACTCCACCACCTCCCCAGGCAGCCCATTCCAATGCAAATCACTCTTGCTGCAAAGAACTTCCTAACATCCAGCCTAAACTTGCCCTGGTGCAGTTTGAGACTGTGTCCTCTTGTTCTGTCACTGTTTGCCTGGGAGAAGAGACCAACCCCACCTGGCTACAACCTCCCTTCAGGTAGTTGTAGAGAGCAATGAGGTCTGCCCTGAGCCTCCTCTTCTCCAGGCTGCACACCCCCAGCTCCCTCAGCCTCTCCTCACAGGGCTGTGCTCCAGGCCCCTCCCCAGCCTTCTTGCCCTTCTCTGGACACATTCAACCACCTCAACATCTTTCTTAAATGGATCCAAGTGAAACAATTCTAGCATGTGCTCTAAGAGTTTTGTACAGGGAGATCTTAGCTTATGGCTGGACTCAATCTCGAGGTCTTTTCCAACCAGGTGGTTCTATGAATATTTGGCTTTGCTAAATTCCTTACATTTACAGAATGTTAAGGGTTGTAAAGGACCTCCAAGATTGAGTCCAAGCCCCATGCCAAAGCAGGATCACACAGGAATGCATCCAGATGGGTCCTGTAAATCTCCAGGACTAGGCAACCCCTCTGGGCAGCCTGCTCCAGGGCTCTGGCACCCTCACAGTGAATAAGTTTCTCCTCATGTTGAGGTGACACTTCCTGGGTTCCAGTTTGTGTCCATTGCTCTGTCACAGGACACCTTTGAAAATTGACTTGGCCCTTCTTGACTCTTAGGCTATTCTTCTCCAGACTACACCATCCCCAGGTGTCTCATCCTTTCCTCATCAGACAGATGTTCCAGTCCCTTTACCACCCCCATGGCTGCCGTTGGACACTCTCCAGCATATCCCTGTCCCTCCTGAGCTGGGGAGCCCAGAACTGGACACAATAGTCCAGCTGTGGTCTCACTCAGATTTGGGGACTCGTGGTTTTCTTTCAGCACGTGTGGCTCTGCTCATAAACTCCAGCCCCACCAGAAGACCCTGCGAGCCTAGCAATGCTTTCCGAAGGTTCCGTTGCTGCATTCCTTTGGAAGATGCCCTCCCACAGGTCCTCTCTTACAGCGCTGCACTAAAAATAGCGCCGAGGGCTGCGCTGCGACAGCTCCGCGGTGCCGTTTCTTACGGCTGGGTAGGTGAAGTCACCGCGATGCAGCCAGCTCACTTCGCTGAAATTTGCATGATAATGCTGTTAATTATCCATGAGCTTCAAACCCGGGAACGACTCCACACAAAGCTAAGGCAGGGGCCTGGGCTTGCTCTCCTTCTATTGTAAAAGCGCCCATGGAGTCCGCATGGTTAACTTTGCATCGCCTCCGGAATGGAGCTGGGCAGCAGCTGCAGGCTCAGGTGAGCGCTCCTCTGCGAGCTGCGATGCCATCAGCCTCCGGAATGGAGATGTGCAGCAGCTGCAGGCTGAGGTGAGCGCTCCTCTGCGAGCTGTGATGCCATCAGCCTCCGGAATGGAGCTGGGCAGCAGCTGCAGGCTGAGGTGAGCGCTCCTCTGCGAGCTGCAATGCCATCAGCCTCCCGAGTGGAGAGTGGGACTTGAAGAAAGAATCATAGAATCAGTCAAGGTTGGAAGGGACCACAAGGATCAGCCAGTTCCAACCCCCCTGCCAAGCCCAGGGACACCCTACCCTAGAGCAGGCTGCCCACAGCCTCTGCCAGCCTGGCAGCTGCCAGCCTTCTTCGGCTGAGGAAGCTCCTGTGTGGTTGGCAGAGATCTTTAAGATCACTGACTCCAACCATTAACCCAGTGCTGCCAGGGCATCACTAAACCACATCCCTCAGCACTAGATCTACATGGATTTTAAACTTCTTCATGGATGGGGACTTCACCACCTCCCTGGGCAGCCTGAGCCAGGCCAAAGGGCAGAGTGATGTTTTCCCACTCACCTTTCTTCATGTGGCACTTTTGGTGCCTCAGCCCAGCTCTTCAGAGAAGGTAAGGCATTGTGTATGCACTGGGTGTGAGAAGAAGGCTCTCATTTCCATTTTAAAAATGACCTGGTGTAGATGAGGTTGTGCCCCTGCTTTCCCAGTGTCTGACCTGGTCTGGGGTAGTCTCCTTTTCCCTTCTCCAAAAGCCAGACAAGGTGGCCAAGGACAGAGGAGTGCTCCCAGTGTTGGAGGTACTCTGGATGCTGCTAGTTAATGAGATTATGGCACTAGAGAGCCAAAACTGCAGTCCTGGGAGAGGAAAAGATCACCTCTGCTGCTCCCTTTAGTCTGGTGGCTCTGTTTGCTTTGCATGGGTGGTTACTGGGCTGCCATGTGGTTGGGCAGCAAAGGTCTCATGGCCCCTCCAGGTGAGGAAATCCATATGGTGGTTAAAAAGAGGCTGTGAAGGGGTTTTGAGGAGCCTCCTTCCTTTGGGAGAGGGAAAGGATGCTCCCATGGGGCCACGTGCAGTGTGTCCTCCCTGATGTGTCTGAGGCACACGAAGCCCCACGTCTGCTAGCACTGGGAGCAGCCTTAATTAAAGCTTTTTTAATGAGGCTGTTTGGAGGGGTGTGAGTCAGTCTGTGCGTGCCCTTCGTGAAATATTAAACACCTCTGCCCTCTCCTCCCCCCCTGCCCCTTCCCCAGGAGGTCCTGCTGCAAATAGGGTTTGACGCTGCTGCTGGCTTTGGAGCTGAAGAAACCCAGAGAAACAACCTTCTACAAAAGCCTTAATGTGATCTTTGATGTTGCAGTCAAAGGAGCACACGCCAGAAAACGTTTTGCTCTCTTCAGTTCATCCTCTGCCTTGTGTTTGTTGTTGTCTTCCCGTCAGGCGCGACACAAGCTGCTGCTGAACTCATTAGCTGAGAGCATCAAAGCGCAGGGTGAGGGTATGAAGCCTTCTCCTGAGTCTTCCAGCCGCTCCTCGGAGGTTCTGCAGGGCCTTGGCTGAGGTACAAGGACTGGTCCCAGTTACTCGTGCACAGAAGCACACATTGTCTTTCTTGAGCCCATGTCTCCACACTCAGGGATTGTGGCTGTGCTGGATCATCTCAGCTTCCATCCAAGAAGTCCAGCCCACATGTTCTTCATCCAGCAGTTGCATCTCGGTGTGCCCCACTGAGGAAAAACATCCCACACCCTATGGCAGGAGCTCCTCAGGGCCACACCACCTAGAGGGCTCCCCGTGGAGAACCACAACTGTGGGAGAGAGGGGGAAGCGCCACTTGGTGATGTTGAGAGGCCAAGCATCACTTGTTGGGCAGGTGATGGAGAGAGCATACCTGCAGCTTTCAAAGCTGCTCTAACTATCCAGTTCCACTGCAGGAGCAACTGCTGATGTCAGGTTTCTCTTGCAGGTTCAGGTCGTGTCAAATTATGCTCAAGGTCCAGAGGAGGTGGAGGTTTGCACCTGAGTGGTGCTGCTTTGAGTTGAAGGCCATTGGAGCTGGTTTCTCCTCTACATGGTGTGCTCATCACAATGTGGCCTTGAGGAGACCAACAGTGCTCCAGATACTGTGGAGGGTAAGGTGACCTGTCTGTCACCTGTACATACTTTCATCCCTTCAGAAACAAATAGTTTCTTGCATTCATGGTGAAGTCTTTCAGACCCAAGGATCTGTCTGTGCAAGCCCTACAGGTGTGGCACGAGAGCACAGCAAGCTCATGGCTTCTCAGGAGTGCTCCCATACAGGAGAGACCCAGGAGATCAACAGGAGATACCCATCAGGTACCCAGGATATCTCTTACCTTCCATCTCCTTTCACTCTCTTTCCATTTCCTGCTCACTCTCCTCTCCACCTCCAACACACACCTCTCTTTGCACCCCACCAGCTTCTGCCCCTCCTTGGTTGCACTCTTTGACTTAAAGCCTTGGCCCCAGATGCATGGACCCCAGCAGGGCCAAACCAGCTCTGCCCAGGAGCCTCACCAGACTCTGTCAAAGCTTCTTGCTTTGGCTTTTACAGCTTCCTAAAGCTTCTACCACCCATTAGGCGTTGGGTGTCCACCCCCACCACCAGTCCTGCCTCACTGGACATCCCTGAACAGCCTTGCTAATGGAAGCTGCTGCAGCACAGTGCTGTGTGAACACAGCCCAACACCATCTCGCAGCGAGGCACACAGGAGCTTCTTCAGCTGAAGAAGGGTTGGTGATTATTTGCAGTCCTGGCTTCAGGTCCATTACATGTGGCACTGTCACAAAGGTGGGAGAGCAGATTTTGCACCTGCAGAGGTAAGGACTCAGATTAGGTCCATGGTTTTCTTCTACAGCAAGGAGGTTGTTTGTGCTGGTAGCACTTAAGGATAGAAGCTGTTCCTGGAAAGCTCATCAGAAAGGCTGATGGGTTGGGATCATAACCAGTGGCAAAACGGAGAGGAGCCTGTCAGGATTCAAAGCCTTTTGACTTTCCTGAACCTCCTGAGTCCCAGCAGTGCTGCTGCTGGGCTCTCAGTTCTCCAGCATCCTCCACGCTCCTGGGAGGCCAGTCTGCAGTTCATTGAGCACCCAGTGAAAATCATACTCCAATGTCCTATGTTTTGCAGACCCACAGCACAAACAGGCTCTTTGCAAAGCTCAGTGCATGCTTGCACACCCACCACAGTGAGTGGCAGCACCTGAAACCCTCTCCTGAGGTGGTGCTCCACAGAAGATGTAAGGAGACACCATCCCATGTGAAGTGGTGCGAGGAAACCGTTGTGGATTTTACCTCCTTACCCAAGGAGCTGCCACAGGGCTCCTGAGAAACAGATAAACTGGCAGAGGGGAGATTTAAAAGGGATGTTAGGAGGAAGTTCTTTACAGTGAGGGTGGTGAGACACTGGCGCAGGTTGCCCAGGGAGGTTGTGGCTGCTCCCTCCCTGGAGGTGTTCAAGGCCAGGTTGGATGAGATCTTGAGCAACCTATTCTAGTGGAAGGTGTCCCTGCCTATGGCACGGAGTGGTTGAAACTGGATGAGCTTTGAGTTCCCTTCCAACCTAACCCATTCTATGATATCTAACAGCAAGCTGCAGGCAGTGTGAGATGACAGACACATCTTTAAATAATGTCTTTATCCCAGTTCAGCTGCAAAAATAATTACTGGATCTGGGTCTTAAGCCACGAAGCACCTTTGTTTCTGAGCGCTCACTGATTCTAGCATCTTGTGCTTTCAGCTGGGTTCTAATCAAGACGTTGCATTGCCCTCCACAGTCAGCACTAAAAGAATATCTTCATCTGGGAGGAGGAAGGAATTTATGAGAGTGACCTTAACGTTTCTTGAGATTTGAAGAATTTCTTTCACCCGGCCTGGAGAAACTCCTGCTTCTAAACTGGGGGATTGCTGCTGGAACAGGAAGTTTCTCTCATTGTTATCCAGTGAAACGAGCTCTGGATTATATTTAGCTCCATTCATTCAGCACAATGAAAAGTAAAGCTCCAGCCAATTTCCTTAAGCAAGTTTATTAACAAGCACTGGTTTGGTGGCTGGTCACTTCGGGGTGGCTGGGAAAGATGAGATATGGAGCACAACCTGCCTCTTCTGAGCAAGGGTCCCGGAGTGGAAGCAGCCACTCAAAGCAGTTTATAACCTTTTGCTGAGTTATGAAGCCTGGAAGCCTCGACATTGTCCCAAGCACTGCTCTAAAGGTTGTATCAGGCACAGCTCTGGACATTGTCCCAGGCACAGCTTCCAATCCTGCCCTGGTCACTCATGCTTGCTGGCTCATGCTTCACTAGAGCTGCAAACAAACCACCAAGGGCAGCTCAGCAGCTTTGAGCTGGAGGTAAATCATCTTTTAGGGGTTCCTAACTATAGGCTGGAGGCAGCTGTGTGTAGAACTCCTACCATTGCAACTGCTGAGCTGGAGGAGGCCACATTGACTGAATAGCCTCACAGACTCAGTGCATGGGAGCATATATTGAAGCTACCCTCAAGCTAGGAGCTTGGGGCAGTGAGGTCAGCTATAGCTTGGCTGTAACTCCTGGCTTCATCCATTGCTTTCTGTCTATCTGAAGACAAATCTCCAGGGGTGTGTCCCTGCAGAGGGCTACAAAACAGACTCGAGGTGCTTTTATGCACAACAAACTTAATGAGGGATAACTTTTAGTCCATTTTGCTGGGTGTCACTTGGGTCTCTGAGTACCTGTAGAGTGTTCAGTACATGCTGAGCTCAAAATACCTCATGTAGACTGCATGACCTGAAGTTTGGGTTTGCCCTACAGAGGTGAGCTCCTTACCACCCACCTTCATCTGCAGTGACTGAGGGCAGAGGTTTGGAGCTGAGTGTCCCTGCAACACTTTCAGCAGTGGGACACACTTCCCCTGAGACCCTGAGCAAAGAACAGGCAATATGATGGCTTTGCTTGGACAAGAAAAAACTGGTTGCTTTTGTCCCAGTGGGAGTATAGTGGAGAAGGGAGTGGAGGTGAAAAGTACAGCAAGATGAGGCTGTCCTCTCCTGATCTAGAAGCCAAGGTAGGATACCCTCACAGCTCGTGGACACAAAGAGAAGCAAGGATCTGGGAAGCAGTATGTGGCAACCAGAAGCCATCATAACTTGTGGTCAAAAGCTGAGGAAGGAATAGTGTTGGTCCAACTCCTTCCTACAAATTGTAGAGGTCCATGTGAAAGAAAGAAACATTGCCTGCTACTCTCAAAATCAAACAGCAGTCCTGGGAAGGTGATGGTCAGCGTGGTGAGACTGCACCTCAAGTACTGTGTCTGGGTTTGGGACGTTGAGGTGCTGCAGAGGGTGCAGAGAGGGATGATGAAGCTGGTGAGAGGGGTCTTACGAGGAGAGGCTGGAGGAGCTGGGACTGTTTAGCCCAGAGAGGAGGAAGCTGAGAGGAGACCTTATTGCTCTCCACAGGTTGGAGTGAAGCCACTCTTTGCCTCTTCTCCCAAGTAAATAATGACAGGACAAGAAGAAATGGCCTCGAGCTGCGCCAGGGGACGTTGAGATTGGAGATTAGGAAACATTTTTTTCCTGCAAGAGTGATGAGGCATTGGAACAGGCTGCCCAGAGAGGTGGTGAAGTCACCATCCCTGGAGGTGCTAAAAAAAAAAAAAAAGAGTAGATGTGGCACTTGAGGACATAGTTTTATGACCATGGAGGTATTGGATGGAAGGTTGGACTTCATGATCTTAATTTTTACTTATGGGTCCTTCACTGGCACAACTGGAGCAGTTGTTCCATCGGTGCCCACCTTGCCTCCTTCAGTGCCCATCAGGTCAGCAATCATGGCAGTGAGACTTCCCAAAGCCCAGCAGCTTGCACCTTTCAGACTCAGGCCTCGCTGCTGGACACGTTTCAGCCAGGTCCGGATGGGCTCAGCAGAAAGGACTGCTGAGGCTGTGTGCCACCAGAGCATGGCAGCTTCCAAATACCTGCCTGCAAAGGAGGTAAGCAAAGCCACTTAAGCCAGGCAAACGTGCTACGAAGGGCAAGTTTGCAAAGTAATGAAATAGGACCCCACAGAATCTCTCCGCATGTTAGCAGTTTTCCTGCGCGTGGTTGGCATTGCTCTGTTATTCCTGCCAAGCACTCAATTAGCACTTCAGCTAATAAGATGTTTTAATGGCTGTTAAATTAATCAACAACTCTGACACTGCTTTCCAGTGTTTTCCAAGGGAAAGATACTCCTTCAGCCCCAGCTCCCCACCTAATTACTTGTGTTTATTCTCCCTGCTACGCTGATTTGATTTCATTTGAAACGAGACGCGGCGATCGGGGACGTCATTTGGTGGTTTTCTCTAATGTGCTGAATAGATGAGGATTAGAGCTTCACAGCTATGAGAAAATGAGTCCTCAGAAGCATTTGTTCAAACAGAAATCACAGAGACCTTCTGACGACTGTCAGCCTCCCTCCCCTTTTGATTTGCTCTTCATCAGTGCCTTGGAGGCTCTGTTGGCAGAAAGCTTTGCCGAAAACCAAAGCATTGCAGAGAGAGGTGAAAATGGGTGGGCAAGCCCAGGAACACCTGTGAAAATGTTTGGGCTGACCTGTGCTACCCTGGGTTCTTTACTGGTGCTCTGGCAATCATAGAGTCATAGAAGAGTTTTGCTTGGAAAGCACCTCTAAGATCATCAAGCCCAACCTTCTGCACAACACCACTCTGGCCATCAAACCACGTCCCCAGCTGCCCTGTCCACAGGTTTCTGGAACACCTCTAGGGCTGGTGACTCCACCACCCCCCTGGGCAGCCTGTTCCAATGCCTGACCACTCCTGCAGCAAAGAAATCTCCAATCTACATTTCTCCTGTTGCAACTTGAGGCCACTTCCTCTTGTCCTATCACTTGTTACTAGGGAGAAGAGACTAACTCCCACCTCCTTTCAGGGAGTTGCAGAGAGAGATGAGATCTTCCCTTAGCCTTCTCTTCTCCAGGCTGAGCAACCACACTTCCCTCAACTGCTCCTCATAAGACCTGTTCTCCAGAACCTTCAACAGCTTTTAATTTTTGCCCTTAAATGATCCAGGCAGAATTTTAAAATGCTCTTTTTGTGTGTGGGGGGTGTAGCTCGTCAGTCACTCAGCTTAGCTAACGTACTATAAATAGAAGGAAAACACCAAGTAAAAGCAGTAATGTCCCAAACCCTGGGGATTTTTACTTGTTTTCATCCTGAAACATAGAATCATAGAATGGTTTAGGTTGGAAGAGACCTCAAAGACCATCCAGTTCCAACCCCCCTGTGCCATAGGCAGCGACACCTCTCACTAGATCAGGACAGAATCATAGAATGGTTTAGGTTGGAAGGGACCTCAAAGACCATCTAGTTCCAACCCCCTGCCATAGGCAGGGACACCTCCCACTAGATCAGGATGCTCAAGACCTCATCCAGCCTGGCCTTGAACACCTCCAGGGAGGGAGCAGCCACAACCTCCCTGGGCAACCTGAAAGAACAAAAGAAACCCCATGCTCAGCTGGAGCACTGAGGATGATGGTTTCCCACCCAGGCTGAGAGCAGGGTGGGTTGCAGGTCTCAGGTTTGAGATCCCCTCCCTGGCTCCGCTCCGACCGCTGTTGGTGCCGTGAGCGGAGCAGCCTAAGGGCTGGGAGCTGTGCTGAGAGAAATGAAAAAGCCTTGACCAAGTCCTGTCCTGTGCTGAACGTGCCAGCCTGGCGTGTAATCATAGCTACAACTTTCTGTAATTAAAACAAGTAGCTAGTTATGATGTCTGACCAGGATCAAAGCTCCTTTGTCTGCCTTGATGGTTGGCACAGGTGAGAGGTTGTTTTTTTTTGTTGTTGTTTCTGGCTCGGGTGGGAAGCGCTGTTGTGGTTTATTTTTTTTTTCCTCTGGGTTTTGTCGATGGCAAGAAGCCTCCATCTCAGATTCTCCCTAAAATGAAAGGAAAACATCACTGGGAAGCGGAGCAGCGGAGCCTGCCTGACGTCAAACATCTGCCGTGCCTGGCTGAGGGAGCTCCTGTGCCAGCCATCGCCTTGGGAGCTCCTCAGCCCCGCTCTGACGCAAAGGGTTGGTGGCCTCGGCACAGGAAGGGCACTGAGCTGCTGGAGTGGCTCCAGGGGAGGATCGTGAGGATGATCAGAGGGTTGGAGAACCTTCCCCATAGGGACGAGCTGGGAGAGATGGGGCTGGTCAGCCTGGAGAAGAGAATGGGCTCCAGGGAGAGCTTAGAGAAGCCTTTGCAGTACCTGAAGGGAACCTACAAGAAAGCCAGGAAGGGGCTTTTGACAAAGGCTTTTAGTGACAGGGAGAGGGACAATGACTTCGAGCTGGCAGAGGGGAGATTCAGGCTGGACGTTAGGGAGAAATTCTTTATGGCGAGGGTGGGGAGGCACTGGCACAGGTTGCCCAGGGAGGTTGTGGCTGCTCCCTCCCTGGAGGTGTTCAAGGCCAGGTTGGATGAGACCTTGAGTACCTGTTCTACTGTAAGGTGCCCCTGTCCATGGCAGGGGGTTGGAACTAGATGATCTTGGAGGACCCTTCCAACCTAACCCATTCTAGGGTTTTGTCATTTTGTGTTTCTGCAGAGATGGGGCTAAAGGTCTTGAGAACATTCCCAACTGTCCTGCGCTGCCTTTTTAAAGCAAGGACTGCTTTTGCCTAACAAATATTTGTCTGAATTGTGATGAACCCAATTGTCTCCCACTTGCTCCTCTGGTGTATGAGGAGGAGATGCCTCTCAAGTGTAGAGACTGCTGGTGTGTCGTGCTTACATGGGCATTTCAGCAGCACAAGGTCTTTGGTCATTACGGGAACAAACCTTCAGCTCAAACATCACCAACTGCAGCACCGTGCAGGCTGCAGATGAAGGTGTCATTAACTGACCAGGGACAGGGCCTCCTGGTGGGGGTAACACCATCATGTGCAACCCCAGCAAGCAATGCTCTGTGATGTAGTCCCTTCCAACCCTGACTGATTCTATGTCCTTCTAGCTCACCTATGGACCTTACCTATTGGATGGATTTCTCTTCTGCCAGCTTTGTCAGTAAATTCTTCCTCTACTGCACAGGTAGTCCAAGTTCTCCTTCTCCTTAGCTGAGCATGGTCCTACCTGCCTGGAAAATCACTAAGCCCTGAAGGTGGCTCAGAAGGCATCTGCTGTGCTTCAAGGGTTTCTTTTTAGAAGTTTTTCATAGAGTCACAGAATAGTTTTGGTTAGAAAAGCTCTTTAAGATCATCGAGTCCAACCACTCTCTAATGCTCCCAAAGCTGGGGCTAAACCATGGCCCTCAGCACCACATCTCTGCTTCTTTGAAACTCCTCCAGGCGTGGGGATTCAACTACCTCCCCTGGGAAGCCTGTTCCAGCCTTTGAAGACCATTTCAGTGAAGAAGCTTCTTCTAATAGCCAACCTAAATCTCCTCTGGGACAACTGAAGGACATTTCCTTTCAATCAAAACTTACCTAATTTGCCCAGGATAGAAAAAAAAAAAAAGGGCCAGTGGCAGAAGCACCTGCAATGGAGACAGGAGCAAATGTGGTCCACGTCACTTAATTCCAGAAGGAGCAGAGTGAGGCAGTCAGCTCCTGTCCTTCTACCCCTGCCTTCCACGGGCAGCTGTACTGTGGCATCTCTCCAGCTTCTGGCAAAACATCTCCCACCCCTGACAACTGTGAATGCATTTCGTGTGGTTGGAGAGCACCAGAGAAGCAGGCCAGAGAGGCAGCCTGGTAACACTAAACCCAGCAAGTAGGAAATTATCTGCATGTAAACACAGTTTAGGCTTTTCCACTTGGAAGGAAATCCCCTTATCAGCTCAGCCTCAGATGAAACCAGCCCCGGACACAGTGAGCTGGGCCAAGTGTCCTTGCTGAGAGGAGCTGGTGGCCTGCCCAGGCAACTGAATCTGTGCCTTTATGGCCCTTTAGGGAAGGAGTTTTACCATATTGTGTAAAACAAGATGCTAGACAGGGCTGTTGAAGGGGCAAGTGGAGCAAGGAGATAGCACATAGCTGCTTTGCCTAGCTAGGTAGGATTGATGCTGGGAAGGAGCTATGGGGCTGGAATAGATTTCTTAGAATCACAGAATCAGTCAGGGTTGGAAGGCACCACAAGGACCATCTAGTTCCAACCCCGCCCCTGCCAGAAAGGTGTTTGTTAATAGACTCAGAATAATTTTGGTTGAGAAAGATGTCTAAGACCAAATCCAACCATTAACCTAAGACCACCATGGCCACTACACTGTGTGCTGAACTGCTCTGTCCTCATGTTTTAAATTGGAAGAGCAAGGATGTGGCTGACACAAGCAGACGTAGGTGAGACCCACAAGTGGGCTCTATGCACATCTCATACAGAGCTTGAAGTGTAAATGTTCTCTGCAGAGCACATGGCCCAACAGACTCGCTCTAAGAGCAGAAAGTGGAGCTTGCTCTGCCAGGGCAAGATGTTAGAAGAAAGTTCTTCACAGTGAGGGTGGCGAGACACTGGAACAGGTTGCCCAGGGAGGTTGTGGCTGCTCCCTCCCTGGAGGTGTTCAAGGCCAGGCTGGATGAGATCTTGAGCGACCTGCTCTAGTGGGAGGTGTCCCTGCCTATGGCACAGGGGGGTTGGAACTGGATGATCTTTGAGGTCTCTTCCAACCTAAACCATTCTATGTGGAGTTGGCTCAAGTTCTTGAGCTGTGCTGTGGAGGTTTTCTCCACCAAAAGCAGGGGTGCTAACCAGGGTGGAGTGGCACAGCTCCAGCTCCACTGGCACCACTGGGCTCTCCCCCTGCTCTGGCAGCCTGCACTGCTGAAACAGCTGCCTCCTTTCTTCTGGGAGGTGGCTGCCCTTCAGCCCTGGGAGAGAAGCTCATCCTTTGCAGGCTTTGCATCACAGTGAACATTGTTCAGCTGAGACCTGCCTGATGGAAGATGGCTACTTCCAAGTAGGTGGGGAAGCTGGAACACTTCTGGAATCACTAAAAATTAAGCTGGGGGTAGCAGTGAGCCTGAAAGTGGGCTGGCTTCATAGGGCAACTTTAGGAGGGGCTTCTGCATTCATCAGGGAGGTAGAAAAGTGGAGACCTCTTAGAGAGTTCACTCCATTGTTCCAATGAAAGAAATGATAGAATCATGGAATGGCTTCAGCCTCCACAACAGAGCTTCACTAAAAAGTTCTTTGAATGCCACAGGTGGCAATGGCTCAACACTTGGGATCTTGAGCTAAAGGCAAATCTCCAAAGCAGGCAGAGCTCCCAGGCCATGACTCCCCACATTTAGGGTGTTGAGGCTGCTCAGAGTATGGCTCAGATCTGGAGGTGAGGTCTGGGCTGGAGTTTGGACTTGTTGCTAGTCAGAAGTGCTCCCCAAGGCTTACACCGAGTAACCTCTGTGTCAGGTCTGCAGCACATCGCAGAGCCCGGGGTTGGTGTTGGAGAGGAATGTGAAGCATTTAGCAGCAGCGACGTTGCCTGCTTCCAGGAGGATGTGCTGCTGGCTTTGCTCCGCAGGTCCCCTGGGGGCAGGCTGAGCTTTAACTTTCAGCTGCTGCAAGCTTCGCAGCTCAGGTTGGAGGAGGCCAGGACACGCTGCAGCTGCAGAAGGTGCACGACAGGGTGATGGCAATGACACTTGACCTAGCACAGCTACCTGTCCAGTTGCTTTGCTTCTGATGAAGTTGTTTTCTCTTCGAGCCTCTGGAGTTCAGCAGTGTGTCCTGCTATGAAGCTCTAGGCAAGCAATGGGTCCAGGCAAGTCTTGAAGGGACTGCAGTGAACTAACAGATGATACCATCCCAGAAGGGCCCAGCCCTTGATCTTGTGCTCACTTTCCATGAATTTCTTTTTTTTTGTTGGTTTTTTTTTTGTCTTGAACCATGTCCAAGAACCCCTTAAACAAACCAGTGGGTTTTGGTTCATTGCTCAGTTTTCTTCAGCTGGTGAATATTAATTCCCCTATTGGGAGAAATAATTGGAATAATGCAAATAGATCCCCATAACAGCTGCAAATTAAACAACCCTCTAAGTAATTTATAACAGAGAGAAAGAAAAAGACATTCATTTTGACACCTAAGTTTAACTGTAAAAGCAGAATCAAGAGGCTGGAGACCAGAAGAGGGAATCTCCCTAAATCCTGGCTCATGCAATTTTGAGTCTTGCCGTTGGAAGACTGTTGCACATTTATGCTGTGCTTCAAAAGTGACACGGATGACCCTGCAAAAACACTCAATGGATCAAATTCCTAACGTGGCAGGGGTAAATCTGATCAAAATCTATCACTTCAGAGCGTGGCTGCAAGGCACAGTCACCACTTGGGGAAGTCTCCAGAGCTAGGCTCAACTTTACCCTGGTGTCCAGCCCTTACCCTGGTGTCAAACCCTCACCCTGTTGTCCAGTCCCTTACCCTGGTGTCCATCCCCTGCACTGGTCTCCAGCCCTTGCCCTGGTGTCCAGCCCTTACAAATGCTTTCACATCTGTTTTACAGGATGGGATCCCACTGGTACAGAGTACAGTTCACCCCATTTTGGCAATGCACCAAGCCAGCTTGCACTTGGCATGAAGGAGAAATGGGTACAGAAGAGGAACAGCATCTATGCTCTGCTGCCTCCTGACTGCCTTATCTCACCCAACTCCAAGGAGCAACTTTGCAGCATCAGACCTGATGGAACTTTTAGAATCAGAGACTCGTGGAATCATTTTTGGTTGGAAAAAGCCTTTAAGATCATCAAGCCCAACCATTGTCTAGCTCTACCAAGCTGCACTGCAGGTGAGGTGCACAAACCCCTTGTTTGAAAGCTTCTAGAGTTTGCCAGGCATTCATGGCAAGGCCACAAGCTGCCGGACTGGGTAGGAATGCTGGCAGTGGGATCGTGTTTTACCCAGCCCTGGGTGCTCTGATAACCCTCCCTAATCAGTGGCCAATCTCTGCTGGCTGAAAGCCCTCCCTGCTGTACTCTTTCTGGAGCTATTTTTAGCTGTCAGTGGGGTATTTTGTTTTCTTCTGCTTGTTTGTCAGTGAAGAACTGGCTGTGCCATGTGGCTGCTCTGACAAGAAACTTCCAGTTATTTTTCAGCCCATTCCAGCTGGGATGGAAGCAGGGATGGAAAAGGTGGTGGCTCTGGGCAGGGTCTCCAGGCAGCAGTGACCCTGTGAGCCTCTGCCTATTGGGGTCTCCCTGTGCCCACCTATAGGAAAAGCTTTTTGGGTTTCTTCTGAGTATGATGTTGAGGCTACCTTGGGCTGCATTTCACTGAGTTATGATTAGCTGAGCTGCTACTTGCATCAATTCTTACTCTCAGAAAGTTTGCAGATGGCAGCAAGTCTGGAGGGAGTGTTGAGCTCCTTGAGGGGGGGAGGGAGGCTCTACTGTGGGACCTGGACAGGATGGATTAGGGGCAGAGGTCAGCTGGATGAGGTTCAACAAGGCCAAGTGCTGAGTGCTGCACCTGGGTCACAACAACCCCCTGAATGCTCCCAGGCTTGGGGCAGAGAGGCTGGAAACTGCCCAGCAGAGAAAGACCTGGAGAGACCTCCTTGCTCTTGGCAACTCCCTGAAAGAGGATTGGAGCTTGCTGGGGGTTGGTTCCTTCTCCCTATTCCAAGTGATGGGAGTAGAGGAAATGGCCTCAAGTCGAACCAGAGGAGGTTTAGGTTGGGCATTAGAAGAAACTTCTTCACTGAAAGGTTTCTCAAAGACTGGAACAGGCTGCCCAGGGAAGTGGTATGGAATCCCCATCCCTGGAGGTGTTTCAAAGAGACAGAGACGTGGTGCTGAGGGCCATGGTTTAGCAGCAGGCTTGGTGGAGTTAGGGAATGTTTGGACTGGATGATCTTTAAGGTCTTTTCCAAAGGCCTTAAAGGGAAAGGTGGTAGGGGGAGTTTGGTTACCCTCTCTTGGGGATTTTGGTCTCCGGGAGGGGTGTGGTGTCTGTATTACCTTTTCACTGTATATATCTGTAAATATCTGTTACATCTTGTAAATATTTGCTTGTGTATTGTGCATTGCTGTCAATATAAAGCTTCATTTATTAACTTCCAGTGTTTTGTTTTTTTTTTTTTCTCTG
Organism: Psilopogon haemacephalus; assembly: GCA_013396835.1. Taxonomy (NCBI): domain Eukaryota; kingdom Metazoa; phylum Chordata; class Aves; order Piciformes; family Megalaimidae; genus Psilopogon; species Psilopogon haemacephalus. The sequence continues at coordinate 1,211,250 of VWZI01005110.1, forward strand.
AGTTTTAGCCAGGGTTTATAAAGGTGAGGGGGGCAGGGAACTGCAAACCCACTACAACCACCCAGCCTGGAGTTGTGCTTGGGATTGCACCGACCCAGGTGCAAGACCTTACAATAATAATAATAAATAATAATAAGGGAAGCTGTAAAAATATGTCCTTCGCTCGCCGTGCCTTGACGTCAGGAGTTTACTGCCCTAATCATTAACCAGCTCTGCTGCATTAGCTATGAAAATTGCCCTGCAATATTTATGAGATGTGACCTTTGTCAATGCAGCGCTGCAAAGTGCTGGACTGGTTCCGTTTTGCAAGTGGAGCAGATTTCCACATCGCCATTAGTACAGTTTGATCTGGGCAGCCTCTCTCTGCGTGGGGCAAGCCTCCTCCCGAAGCAGCAGGAAGGCTGGCAGGAGCCAAAGGCCTTTGCCATCAGGCTGTAACACCTGCTTGCACTACATCATCCCTGGCAAAGGGGACTGCTCAGGGAATATTCCCAGGGAGGGAAAAGAGGAACCAGGATTTGAAAAGTTTGTTTTGTTTTGTTTTGTTTTGTTTTGAGAAATAACTCAGTTTAAAATCATGGAATCATAGAATGGTTCATAGAATGGTTTAGGTTGGAAGGGACCTCAAAGATCATCCAGTTCCAACCCCCGTGTGCCATAGGCAGGGACACCTCCCACTAGATCAGGATGCTCAAGACCTCGTCCAGCCTGGTCTTGAACACCTCCAGGAGGGAGCAGCCACAACCTCCCTGGGCAACCTGTTCCAGTGCCTCGCCACCCTCACTGTGAAGAATTTCTTCCTAACATCCTGTTCAAATCTCCCCTCTGCCAATTTGAACCCATTCCCCCTCGTCCTGTCATTACAAGACCTTGTGAACAGTCCCTCCCCAGCCTTCCTGTAGACCCCCTTCAGATACTGGAAGGTTACTCAATTTTAAAAGCCTAACATCCCTACACAACCTAAGAGGTTTGCTCTGTGTGATATGGAGACATTCAAAACCCACCTGGATGTGACCTGCTATAGGTGATCCTTCTCTGGCATGGGGGTTGGACCAGATGATCTTTCAAGGTCCCTTCCAACCCTTAATGTTGTGTGATTCTGTGATACCATGAGTGGAAATCAGGAGGAAACAGGACACTCTCAGGCTGAAATGGGCATTCTGAGCCATACCTCAGAAGTATCTGTAACTGTTCACCAGTGGTGTTCCCCCAGGGCCCAGGACTGGGACCAGTCCTCTTTAATATCTTGGTCAATGGTCTGGATGAGGGGATTGAAGCAGCCTCAGTAAGTTTGCAGATGACACCACAATGAGTGGCAGTGTTGATCTGCTTGAGGGCAGGAAGGCTCTGCAGAGGAACCTGAGCAGGCTGGATTGATGGGCAAATGCCAATTGTGTGAGGTTCAATAAAGCCCAGAGCTGGGACCTGCACTTGGGTCACAACAACCTCATGGTCTGGGGCAGAGTGTCTGGAAACTGCTAAGCAGAGGAACACCAAAACGATTCTGTCATTGCATGAGAGCAATTACAAGTGACAGCAGGGAGCTCTGTGAAGTTGAAGCACCTTGGTCCACGGTTCTCCAAATCACCACAAAGCCACTATTCATGGTAAGGTTCCTCCATCTTCCTGCTCCAGCTCATGCAACTGACTCTGAAAATCAGACAAGACAACCTGTGCCACTTCAGTGTATGCAGTGTGTTGGTGGAGCCGAGTTTCCTGGAGGGCCAAAGGTGCTGGGTGAACATGAGGCAGTCACACCATGCAGGACTGTGGCACAGTAGATGATCAGCAGCATTGCTGCTGCTGAGTCTTCACTGATGACTCCTCCCCGGCAGAACCCGCCCATGGCAGGGGGTTTGGAACTAGATGATCCTTGTGGTCCCTTCCAACCCTGACTGATTCTATGATTCTTGTAGTCAGGAGGTAAGGGGGTTTGGAACTAGATGACCCTTGTGGTCCCTTCCAACCCTGACTGATTCTATGATTCTACGGTCAGTGCTCTGCACAGTCTCCAGCACTCTCATTCTCCCATTTGCAGAGCTCTCTGTGGCCAGCACCAGCACTCTGCTTTCCACACAGGTAACGAACACTTAGAAGCACAGAAGGGCAGGGGCTGGGAGGGACTTCTGGAGAACATCTAGTCCAACACCCTGCTAAGGCAGGTATGCCTACATCAGACTGCCCCGTGGAAGGCTGGCTTGTGAAACACGATGCCGTGAACAAACTCAGCATCTTCCTGTGCCCACATTAGTCCCCTGAGCTTGGCCACCAGTGATGGACAAAATTAGACTCTGGTTGGGTGAGCCAAGCTGAGCTCTGATGAAATCTTGACGCAGACTCGTAAAAGATACCCGTTTGGCCCCTGGTAGGTCTGGTTTATGTTCCTCTAGCGTGACATCCGACTGTGCTTTCCTTTGCAGGAAACAAACATCCTCTTGGATAAAGCAGGGACTGGAAAGGCACTGAGGCACCACCCGCTCCCTGCGTGGGAACAGAGAGGGAGGCTGGGGCAGAGCTGGGACAGGACCAGAGGCAGGTCCTCATCCGGAACAAACTGGGGCAGCTGCCCCACAGTGTGGCCCTGCCAGCCCTGCAGCTGCTCCAGCCCACTGGACTTTCATGGATCAAGGATGCTCCTCAGGAGGAAGGTGCTCAGGTCCTCACAATGGTCCTGCCTTTCAACCTGGAATTTTAGCACAGATTTTCTGTGTATGAAACAGAAAAAAAGCATTAACCTGCAGGGCCTGAGTGGTCTGATGTGAAGGTAACAGCATATGCTGCAAAAAGAAAGTCCTACTTGTCTCTGCTGTCAGAATCAATGCTTCATGGTTTGGTCCTAGAGCTCAAAGCTGCCTGCAAACCTGGCCAACGGTGCCCTATAGACCTCCTTGCTCCCTGTAACCTTGACAATGCACTGGTGAGCAAAGGAGCTGCTACAGAAACGAGTGTGAGTTGTGCCTGGGAATGCCATGGGCTGCTTGGCATCTGGCCTAGCTGTGTGCCACTCATTCCCAGCACTCCACAGAACCAGGGAGTTCTCCTTCCTCCACTTTACTCTGCTGTTCCCCAAGGAAACGAAAAAAAACACACAGACATTCGAGCAAGGAAAAAAGTGAAAGACAAGTCAGAGACACGGAGCTGTCAGAGCAGATTCAGAAGAGGCCATGAAGGTGATGAGAGGGCTGGGGAACCTTCCCTGTGGGAGGGAGAAGCAGAATGAGCAGCTGGGATGAGCTGAGCCCCCCCAGGTGTCCCAGGAACACGGCCATGTGTGTGGTCAGGCACGGTGGAGGTGATGTGATGGGCAGCAGTTGTGGCAGGCAGTGACCACAGCAACAGCAGAGGGGAAGCTGCCCTTTGGCTTTTGCTGGGGCTCCAGTCTGTGTGCTTATGGTGCCTACACTGGTGCTGACTGGGTGAAGTCTTGGAGAGTGCTTATGCCACAGCCTGCTCTGAGACAGGCACAGGTCCAGGGAATGGGGGAAGCTGAGAGAGAAGTGGTGTGGGCAGCAACGTGTCTAGAAATTCCCAGGCTCCTGCTGCAGAGCAGCACTGGGGCTGGGTTCCTCCCCGGCCAGCAGAGCGAGTTCTGCTCTGCTCTGCAGCAACTCAGCACCAGCTTTTCTGCTTTCAGGATCACAGACTGCTCTGGTGAGCCAAAGCTTTCTGCTGCTGCTATTGTCTCCTCCTCTGAAGATGGAGCTCTCTCCACCACACACACTGCTGGCCTCTTCTAGCAAGCAGACCCAAGAGTAAGTGAGCTGTGAAAGCCCCAAGATTGGCTGCGTAATGTCTGTGAGATCCCAGCAGCCTCCATGTGAAATCCCCCTTCGGTTTCAGGTCTTCTCTTTGCCTTTTTCCCCAACCACTTCAGCATTTTTTTTTTAATTTTTTTTTTTTTTTTTTTTAGCTTCTGAAGGTTTAGGAGTTTCTCCTTTGTTGCACAACTAGGAAACGGAGAGCTGTGGTTTATCATCTTGTTTCCTGTGAAACACAAAGAGGCTGGGAGATGGGGGGTAGGTGGTGCATGTGCGTGCTGTGCGTGCAAGGTGGGGTCAGGAGCCAGGGCTGCCTAGAGGGTGGGTGTGCAGCACCAGGAGACATCTTCCCTGGGTCCTACTGGTGTGAAGACTGCAGCCCCGTTTGTCTGTGGCTTCTGGAAAGCACCCCTCACCCCAAAGTGATGTGCTGCAGCTTGTTGTCTCTGTAGCTCTCAGACTGTGGTTCAAAGGCCAGGGCCACCCTCTTTGGCTGCCAGAGCTTGCCAAGCCCTGTCTCTTCTTCAGCAACACCATCTGCTCTTAAAACCTTGTCCTATGGTGCAGTCAGAATCATGGAATTGGTTTGTTTTGCCTCAGAAGTGTTTTCATAGATTCTCAGAACGGTTTGGGTTGGAAGTGACCTCAAAGATCATTTAGTTCCAACCCCCTGTCACAGGCAGGGACATCTCCCACTAGAGCAGCATGCTCAAAGCCCCATCCAACCTGGCCTTGAACATCTCCAGGGAGGCTGTATCCACAACCTATTACAGAGTCTCACCACCCTTGTTTCATTGACTAGGAGGCATTTTCACCAGTTGTGATAGGGGCCATGGTGGGTATGAGGGATGCTCTGTCCATGAAGATGTGGGAAGCACTGATGGAGAGGTTGGTGGTCCCCTTCAGAAGTTCCCTTTCCCCTCCAACCTGGGCACTGCCAGGAATGCTGAGCTGGGGTAACAGCAAGCAGGAGGAACACATTTTTTTTGCAAGCAGCTTTCCAGGTGCCACAGGACTGCAAAGTTCTTCACCAAAGTGGTTATGGATATACACATATGTGTATATATATATATATATATATATACACACAAATCACATTAGCTATCTCAAGGCATAAACAGCAGCTTTTNTGCATGTGACGTAGCCATTTACTAAGGTGACATCACTCCAGGGATCAAATGTGGGGGAGAGAACCTGGATTAAAGGAAATGTGCTTTGTTTTCCACCAGAAGTGTTCTCCACCAAACTCTTCTGCTGAGGGGGGTGACTAATGTAACCAGTGTGTGTTCTGAAGCGTGTCATGAACACTTTTTTTTTTTTTTTTTAAAATGCTTTCCCAGCACACAAAGAGAAACCCCAGGAGAGAATTAATTTACAAATCTGATTAAGCCTAGTGCCTAAGTGGCAAAAAAGCACCACACAATAAAGAGCAGGCTGCACAGGTAAACAAAGCTCGAATGAAACGAAGCAAACATCCCCCCAGGAAGAGCCCAGATGTGTGTGTTTTTAGGCAGTTTAATGGGTCTGATTAGATGTCAAAGGGACAGGCAATGAAAGCAGAGGTGATGCTGAGGTACTGCTTCCAAGCTTTTCTTCATTAAGCCGTGGTCCTGCTGCCCAGTGTCAAGCAGGTGTCTTCATTTGGGAAGCCAAGGCAAGCCTGCAGAGGAATGAGTCAAGAGATAGGGGTTGCCACCTGGTGTCAAGACAGGTTTACTGTGCTCCTTGGCCAGTCTCAATGNTTCATTTGGGAAGCCAAGGCAAGCCTGCAGAGGAATGAGTCGAGATATAGGTGTCCACACCTGGTCACGAGACATGTTTACTGTGCTCCTTGGCCAGTCTCAATGGAATGAGTCAAGAGATAGGGGTTGTCACCTGGTGTCAAGACAGGTTTACTGTGCTCCTTGGCCAGTCTCAATGGAATGAGTCAAGAGATAGGGGTTGCCACCTGGTGTCAAGACAGGTTTACACTGTGCTCCTTGGCCAGTCTCAATGGAATGAGTCAAAAGATAGAGGTTGCCACCTGATGTCAAGACAGGTTTACACTGTGCTCCTTGGCTGGTCTCAATGGAATAAACTGGGGTGGATCATGAATCTGCCATCTCCCAGGGTTTTGTCCCCCCACCAGGCACACCTATTCCCCCATCACTGACCCATACAGTAGGGCAAAAGTGTCCCAGCACAGCTCTTCTCCTTTGTATGAAGGATCTGCAGTGCTTTGCACAGGGCCACGAGGAGTTCCTCACAAGCCAGCAATGTGCTTTTGTGGACCAGAAAGCTAATGGTCTTCTGGAGTGCATTAAGAAGAGCATGGCAAGCAGGTCAAGGGAGGTTCTCCTCTCCCTCTGCTGTGATCTAGCGAGGCCTCACCTTGAGTATTGTGTCCAGTTCAGGGCTCCTCAGTTCAAAAGAGACAGGGAACTACTGGAGAGAGTCCAGCAGAGTCTATGACGATGCTGAGGGGATTGGAGCATCTCTGTGAGAAGTGAGAGACTTGGGGCTGTGTAGCCTGAAGAGTAGCCTGGGAGGGGATCTTCTCAAGGCTCATCAATACCTAAAGGACAGGGGTTAAGAGAATGGGGCCAGTCTCTTTTCAGTGGTGCCCTGTGACCAGACAGGGGGCAATGAGCACAAACTGGAACCCAGGAGGTTCCACCTAAACATAGGCAAAAGTTTACTTCCCATGAGGATGGCACAGCCATGGAATAGGCTGCCCAGAAAGGTTGTGGAGTCTCCTTCCTGGAGACTTTCAAAACTCACCTGGGCAGGTTTCTGTGCAACCTGACCTAGGAGAACCTGCTTTAACAGAGGACCTGGACTAGTTGATCTCCAGAGGTCCTTTCAGTCTCACCATTCTGTAACTCTCTGAATGTCCTGTCCCAGCCTCCTTTGGCAGCAGTCCTGACTGCCTGAGTCTGGTCAAAAGCTGCCTTTTGTGTGGCTGTGTCAGCCTTCAGTCATTCATATTCATAAGGTAGGTTATGATAGCATTTCAGAAGCCAACAGTCTTACTGCTCAGCACTCTGAGTTTCCCTGCCTCCAAGGGCTTTCTGAGTTCACAGGAGTGTGGATGTTAATCACAGTCCCTTACAGCTGTACACCAGGTCTGTCTTCAAACTTCACAAGCTGAAGCTTTAAGTCTCAGCAGTGCACCTCTGAATGGCAGAGCTATCTTTTGATAGGCAAGAAAACACCTCACCTCCTGAGCTGACTGCCAATATACACACCACTTCCAAGCAACCCTCAGCACCTCAGTCAAAACCAAAGAGGCAACACAGTGAATTGATATGACTGACCAGGGACAACACCTGGACTAGCAGAAGTTATCCCTGCCCATGGCAGAGGGGTCTGAACTAGATGATCTTGAAGGTCCCTTCCAACTGAGGCCATTTGATAACGATTCAGACTTTAACATGTGAATATGTGATGAAACATTCCTGTCCTAGTGCTGCCATAACAGTCACCTGATATAGGTCCACCTTCCACCATCTGTGGCACGTCCAAATGGGAAGCAAAATGTGAAAATCCATCCCTGTTACACTGGTGCCAGTGGTGAAAGCACTGAACTAAAGTCAAGGTATCCAAGTTACTACAGGTCTGTCATTACACTGGGGCTCTGCAGCCTGGAGAAGAGAAGGCTTCGAGGAGACCTTATAGCAACCTTCCAGTATCTGAAGGGGGCTGGGGAGGGACTACTCACACAGTCTTGTAATGCCAGGACAAGGGGTAATGGGTTCAAACTACCAGAGGGGAGATTTAAATGGGATGTTAGGAGGAAGTTGTTTGCAGTGAGGGTGGTGAGACACTGGCACAGGTTGCCCAGGGAGGTTGTGGCTGCTCCCTCCCTGGAGGTGTTCCAGGCCAGGCTGGATGAGGCCTTGAGCAATCTGTTCTAGTGGGAGGTGTCCCTTCCTATGGCACAGGGGGGTTGGAATTGGGTGATCTTTGAGGTCCTTTCCAACCTAAACCATTCTATGATTCTATGATTATGCCTGCTAATGAGATCCTGAAGTTTCTCTGTTTCTACTTCCCTCTGGCTAGGGAAGGTTTATTCATAGCAACTTTCTCATACCTTTGTCTGTTCTGTCTGTGTTGACTAGGATCTTCACATTAAAAAAAAAAACCCAAAAACCACCTTCACTGTGTGTAGATCATCTAGACGAGTGGGACCTCACCTCCTGTAGATACTGAGAGGCCAACAGCAATGAAGAAGTGAAGAGCTGCCGGTGCCCTGACGAGTTAGCACATGGAGAACCCATGAAGTAATGCCCTGAAACTTGTTTTCTGTGGGTTGGTGAGATGTGCTTGCTTACACAATGCAGACACTGCCAGTGAAGCAGGAACTCCTGTCCTCGCCATGGGGTCCCTGCGGTGTGACTGCAGGGAGCCCAACACCTTGGACGTGGCTCAGGAGGAGAATCTGTGTCGCACAAAAGGAGAGGAATGGAAACAGCATGAAACCCTCAGCAACAAAGGAAGGCAAACAAAGCCAGGACAGACGGGATCGGAGACACTGAGCCAAGGACAAGACAGAAAAAAAAACAAAACACCCAAAAAACTGTGGAAAGCTGGAAGGGAAATGAGCAAACTAAAAAAGTGAAATGCTCCACCCTGGCCCCCAGTTCCTTCCATCTCACTTGTACCTTCTTACTGGAATCTCCTCCAGTGCTGCAATCAGTGCGCTGCCACAAAGGATGTGGCACCCCAAGTGACACCTGCATGGTAAAGAGCTGCCTGAGGATGAGGATTGTCCCTTGCAACTTCTGTGGACACATTTAGCAAACGGTGCCCTGTGGGTCTCCCCCAGTTCCTTCCACCTCACTTGTACCTTCTTATTGGAAACTCCTCCAGTGCTGCAATCAGTGCACTGCCACAAAGGATGTGGCACCCCAAGTGACACCTGCATGGTAAGCAGCTGCCTGAGGATGAGGATTGTCCCTTGCAACTTCTGTGGACACCACATTTAGCAAACGGTGCCCTGTGGGTCCCCCCCAGTTCCTTCCACCTCACTTGTACCTTCTTATTGGAATCTCCTCCAGTGCTGCAATCAGTGCACTGCCACAAAGGATGTGGCACCCCAAGTGACACCTGCATGGTAAGCAGCTGCCTGAGGATGAGGATTGTCCCTTGCAACTTCTGTGGACACCACATTTAGCAAACGGTGCCCTGTGGGTTCCATGAGGCTGGGTCCTAACCTCTGTGTGCTACAACAGCTTATATTCTGCCCCTCAAACAGGCAAGGCAGCCTAAACTGTATTTTTTTTCTTATGGCATGCTGAGTTGCTTCGAGCCAGTTGTGCCTTTTGGTGGCCATTCCTCTACACCCCCCATCCCCCCCTGCCCCCCTTGCCCTGTCATTGCAGAAGTGTTTTGGGGTGATTGAGCAAAGCTCTTCCCCTTGCTGGAATCCAGTGCCTCACACACACAAAGCATGAAACCCTACGCTTAGCTGGGAGGTAAGAGAGGGAAGTCCCACGTATGAGCATTGTTGGCCAGACCTACGCAGCCTCCCACCCACCATCCCTGATGAGCAGGAGTCGTTAGCTCAGTTCCCTCCACACGGTGGTAGCTGGAGTCTGCCAACACTTAGATCCTCATTATCATGATTGGTTTCCCATTATCTAAATAATTACTGCAGATTTCACGTTTTCACCTTACCTGCTTTGCCATTTGTTCAAGAACAGCACACAGCTGATGCCACTAAATTGGGTCTTTATTTTGTATCTTGCATTTTTTTTTTTCTCCCACTTTGGTGCAGAGCTCCAACCAGCACCAAGAGGTCTCTGGGTGCTTCATTCCCTGCACAAAGCTGGAGCAAAATCTCTTGAGGGCTTCTCTAGAGACCTTCAAGGCCTGTCTGGTTGTGTTCCTGTGTGACCTGCCCTAGGTGACTCTGCTTTAACAGGGGGGTTGGACTTTGATAGTCTCCCGAGGTCCATTCCAACCCCTAACATTGGGTGATTCTATGATGCTCATGCTGCAGGTGCCAAAGGCTCCTCAGATAACCCTGCTCAGTGCCTCATTCTCCTGACTGTCAGAACATTTTGCTGATCTCTGACCTCCTCTCTGCAATGCAAATGCAAATGCATTGCTGCTTCCTCTCTTGGATGCTGAAAGCTGATGATTTCCTGCTTACATGAGGGTGCACTAGGGTTTTTTTCATAAGACAGGGAGCTTGTTATGGTCCTCCTGCTTGATTCTTCATTCAGTTTCCAGGCTCCTTCCAACAAAGGAGGGTGGGAAACTGTACTTGCCTGATGTGGAATATCAGGCTGTGCAAGACAGGGTGAAATCAAGCCCATAATTTTTTATTCTGAGCCATACGCTACAGATACAGCTCCTATAGAGTGCTCATTTAACATTCAGTTTCATTTCTCCATAGGAGTAATTAGCTGGCAATGAGGAAAATCATTTAATTAGGCCCACAACTGATTAGAGCCTGGTGCATAGCCTGTCGAAATAAAGGAGAAGATACAAATTGATTTCAACATGTTTTGGGTCGGACCCAATCTTCCAAAGCAAATAGAGAGATGAGCCAGCATCTGCTGACTGTTCACCTGCCAAGTCTTTGTGCTGATCTCTAATTTTAGGTCCTGCAGGCAATTGTCCAGGTTATTTACCACCTGGGCTCTTCTGATCTTCTCTTGGACATGTGTATCGATGTACGAGTCCTCTTATCTCTCTCAGGCTAATACTGGCCCAATTCAACCAGCAGCAGTGGCCCAACTCTACTGNCCTTCTTATTGGAAACTCCTCCAGTGCTGCAATCAGTGCACTGCCACAAAGGATGTGGCACCCCAAGTGACACCTGCATGGTAAGCAGCTGCCTGAGGATGAGGATTGTCCCTTGCAACTTCTGTGGACACCACATTTAGCAAACGGTGATTTAGCAAACGGTGCCCTGTGGGTCTCCCCCAGTTCCTTCCACCTCACTTGTACCTTCTTATTGGAAACTCCTCCAGTGCTGCAATCAGTGCACTGCCACAAAGGATGTGGCACCCCAAGTGACACCTGCATGGTAAAGAGCTGCCTGAGGATGAGGATTGTCCCTTGCAACTTCTGTGGACACCACATTTAGCAAACGGTGCCCTGTGGGTCCCCCCCCAGTTCCTTCCACCTCATTTGCACCTTCTTACTGGAGTCTCTTCCAGTGCTGCACTCAGTGCACTGACACAAAGGATGTGGCACCCCAAGTGACACCTGCATGGTAAAGAGCTGCCTGAGGATGAGGATTGTCCCTTGCAACTTCTGTGGACACCACATTTAGCAAACGGTGCCCTGTGGGTTCCATGAGGCTGGGTCCTAACCTCTGTGTGCTACAACAGCTTAGATTCTGCCCCTCAAACAGGCAAGGCAGCCTAAACTGTATTTTTTTTCTTATGGCATGCTGAGTTGCTTCGAGCCAGTTGTGCCTTTTGGTGGCCATTCCTCTACACCCCCCATCCCCCCCTGCCCCCCTTGCCCTGTCATTGCAGAAGTGTTTTGGGGTGGTTGAGCAAAGCTCTTCCCCTTGCTGGAATCCAGTGCCTCACACACACAAAGCATGAAACCCTACGCTTAGCTGGGAGGTAAGAGAGGGAAGTCCCACGTATGAGCATTGTTGGCCAGACCTACGCAGCCTCCCACCCACCATCCCTGATGAGCAGGAGTCGTTAGCTCAGTTCCCTCCACACGGTGGTAGCTGGAGTCTGCCAACACTTAGATCCTCATTATCATGATTGGTTTCCCATTATCTAAATAATTACTGCAGATTTCACGTTTTCACCTTACCTGCTTTGCCATTTGTTCAAGAACAGCACACAGCTGATGCCACTAAATTGGGTCTTTATTTTGTATCTTGCATTTTTTTTTTTCTCCCACTTTGGTGCAGAGCTCCAACCAGCACCAAGAGGTCTCTGGGTGCTTCATTCCCTGCACAAAGCTGGAGCAAAATCTCTTGAGGGCTTCTCTAGAGACCTTCAAGGCCTGTCTGGTTGTGTTCCTGTGTGACCTGCCCTAGGTGACTCTGCTTTAACAGGGGGGTTGGACTTTGATAGTCTCCCGAGGTCCATTCCAACCCCTAACATTGGGTGATTCTATGATGCTCATGCTGCAGGTGCCAAAGGCTCCTCAGATAACCCTGCTCAGTGCCTCATTCTCCTGACTGTCAGAACATTTTGCTGATCTCTGACCTCCTCTCTGCAATGCAAATGCAAATGCATTGCTGCTTCCTCTCTTGGATGCTGAAAGCTGATGATTTCCTGCTTACATGAGGGTGCACTAGGGTTTTTTTCATAAGACAGGGAGCTTGTTATGGTCCTCCTGCTTGATTCTTCATTCAGTTTCCAGGCTCCTTCCAACAAAGGAGGGTGGGAAACTGTACTTGCCTGATGTGGAATATCAGGCTGTGCAAGACAGGGTGAAATCAAGCCCATAATTTTTTATTCTGAGCCATACGCTACAGATACAGCTCCTATAGAGTGCTCATTTAACATTCAGTTTCATTTCTCCATAGGAGTAATTAGCTGGCAATGAGGAAAATCATTTAATTAGGCCCACAACTGATTAGAGCCTGGTGCATAGCCTGTCGAAATAAAGGAGAAGATACAAATTGATTTCAACATGTTTTGGGTCGGACCCAATCTTCCAAAGCAAATAGAGAGATGAGCCAGCATCTGCTGACTGTTCACCTGCCAAGTCTTTGTGCTGATCTCTAATTTTAGGTCCTGCAGGCAATTGTCCAGGTTATTTACCACCTGGGCTCTTCTGATCTTCTCTTGGACATGTGTATCGATGTACGAGTCCTCTTATCTCTCTCAGGCTAATACTGGCCCAATTCAACCAGCAGCAGTGGCCCAACTCTACTGGCAACACTGGCCCAAGTATACAACCTATCCCAGGTTCAGGATCAATACCAATTCCTCCCTCACTCAGCTGAGCAGCAGTCTATTTACCTAATTACTAGTAGTTATTGAGGGGCTGAGCTGGCAAACGTTGACTAAGCAGGCTAAAAGGCATGAGTTGGATGTTCCATGGAAGTGCAGAGCACTATCACCTCTGCTCAATATGGGGTTCATGCATGATCTCCCCATCACAGATTCACTTGGATCCATCAGGGTTCATACAAGTAAGAGACACAGGATCCTGTGGCTGGCAGTAGATCCCTATCAGCCACATCAGGCATTAATTTTTCTCTGCTTGGAACAGAACTCATTTGCTTACATGCTGCAGGCCTAGAAATATGTTACAGACATCCACTCCTTGGTAACCAAAAACCTGCTCTCCACACAGCTTGGCTCCTGAAGAGTGGCTGCATGAAAACGTATCAGGAGTCTACCTCTCATTTCCCTCTCACCTCAAAATCAGTTGATTTTGGATGCCCCAGAACCCAGGTGAGCAATCTCCACGCTTAAGTTTGCCAACAGAACTTTTTCTTTCTTGGTTCCTGATCTGTGATAAATGCTCTATACCCTAATGGCCACTAACTACTTTGCTGACCTCCATAGGACACATCAACTCATTCTTCCATATCCAGATGGATGCTCAGACCAAAGATCAACGCAAATTTGTTGGAGCTTCTTTCTACAGACTCAGCAGATGTGGTTCAGAGGTACACAGGAAGCATGCAGCTTGGTAAGAAAATGTTCTGCTTTCATGTGCGTGGGATAGATGCCACTGAGGCTGTGCTGTCACTGTCTGGTTTTATTCATAAGGCTCACAGTTGCCTCCCTGTCCCCTCCAAGTGGATGTTCTATTTGCCAAAGGCAGACAAGCATTGGAGCAGGCTGTCCAGGGAGGTGGTGGAGGTATTCAGAAGAAGTGTAGACGTGGCACCTTGGGACGTGGTTTAGCAGGCACAGTGGTGCTGGGTTGATAACAGGATTTGACAATCTTGAGGCCTTTTTTTCCAGCCTTCAGGATTCTATGATCCTCTTCTACAATTCCATGATTTCAGCTGTCTTACACATTATCTTCTTTATTACGAGGGTGGCGAGGCACTGAAATGGGTTGCCCAGAGAGCTGTGGACACCTCATCCCTGGAAGTGTCTAAAACCAGGCAGGATGAGGCTTTGAGCAACCTGCTCTAGTGAGAGGTGTCCCTGCCCATGGCAGGAGTGTCGAACCTAGATCATCTTGAAGGTCACTTCCAACTCATGCCATCCTCTGATCCTGTAAAAAACTGCCAGCTGTGGTTTAGGTGAAATAGAGCTGAGGCAGAGCAGGATGATGGAGTAAATCAGTGTCCCTCAAGCTTTTCAGTCTATGCCTTGCTTCAGTCAGTTAAGAATAATTTCATGCCTGATCACAGCAATGGCTGCAGGGCCTGTGGGCAGGGTGCTGCATGTCTGGCTGGCTGGGGAGTGCTGGCAGAGAGGGGCATTCCAGGTCTCTGCAGCCAAACTCTCAAGGACACTGAGATACAAGTGTGGTCTTTCATAATACAGCAATTAACAAGAAATTAAGGTTACAAGGGACTGGGGTTCCTTTTGAAGCCTTGCTTATTTCAAAGCTGGCTTCCAAACATGTCTGTTCCATAGCATTTCATAAACCCTTCCCAAATCCCAAACAACACCAGAAAGAATTCAGGGTTTTTTTTGGGAAGGCCAGGGATGCAAACAGTGCAGCAGACACCTGTTCAAGAGCAGGCAGCAAGCTGGGCTAGCAAGCATTAAGTAGAGAGGCCACCAAACCAGATGTGTGGGAGTCACTCAGGTCCACAGGACCCTGCAGCATCTGTGCTGTTTAAAAATTGTTGTGGTGTTGGGACCAAAGTCAATCCCCAAGCCTATGCATAAGTAGAGTTGTAGAGGTATGAGAAGTTGAGGAGCCATCCAGAAGGCACACAAGGATGAGATTCCATAGACATTAGTCCTTCAAACACTGAGGCAGCAACCCCACACACCTTCATGTCACATAACCTCAGCTGTGAGCTCTGACAGCAGCTCTCTGGTGTGCTGTCACACATCTTCAAGCACTCCCACCCCAACCTATAAACCACACATAAAAGGATGACTAAAAGCCACATGTGCAGCGGTAGCAGCATGGAGGAGATGCAGAGCCAGGTGGCTGCAGTGTCATCTGCCATTTGAGATCAGGGATGGAGAAGGGTCTTTGGCCCCACTTTTTTTTTGACTGGGTAGAGGTAGTCAAAGTGTCTCACCTGAGCTTCGACACTGCTGCTTCTGAAATTTCTTTTTATTCAGCTTTCAGGTGTTTGGGTTCCTGCATCTAGGAAATGGAGTTAGTGACCTGAATGAGAGGTGAGATGAGAAATTAAAGGGGATTTGAGAAGCTCAAACTTGTCAGCGCCGGCTCTGAGAGCAGATCCCCTTCTGTGTGGGAAGACAATTAACTCTTTGCTAATTACTTAAGCCTTGAAACACCCAAGGAAAGAGGAGGAGGGGCTCCAAGGCACAGTGAAAGAGGCTATTTCTGGACATAGGGATAAGACAAGGCAAGGGATGAAAAAAGATGGAAGAAAGAAAAAAACATGCCAAAAGTGAAAAGCACAGAAGGTCTGAATTGCTTCTTTAGGGCTGTACATGGGGAATAGCCAATGAAACTGCCTGAATTGTGGATCCCCAGCTGCAGACCTCTGCCCTCCTCACAGCTCAGGGCAGTCAGAGCTCCTGATGTCACTGGTCTCACATGCCATGTTCACACCACGGGACGGATTTTGGGGCAGAAAGGCATCCTAGCGTCAGAGAACGTAAATATTACCACTCCAATCACAAAAGTGCAGGCAGCGAAGGAACCACAAACAGTGCAGGTTCTGGGGTGTGGCTGCTGATGGCTCTCCCTTCTGCTTCTAAATATAAAGTTCTTCAAACTTCACCACGAAGCGACAGTGACCCTCTTTATCACTGAAGGCCAGCTGTGTCCTCAGCACTCAGCTGCTCCTGCTGCTTGCTGGTAGAAATGGGGAGGGGAAAAAAAAAAAAAAAAGCAGCTATTTAGAGATGCAAATCTGCAAAGCCTCTGAGCATGTGTATCTTGGAGCTTGGCCTACAGTTCTTAAAATTAATTTGGATAATCTCTCACACCCATTTTACACCTCACTGCCACCACCAAAGCTAATTGTGGTTCACTGGCACAAATCAAACCAGACCCAGAACGATTCACTCTGGGTACTCTGAAAGCCTGCTGAGAAGGATGGATTCCACAGCATGTGTACAAAACAGCTGGGGCACACCTCCAAAGCCATACAGGTGCTGCTAGAAGAGCACTGTGGCCACAGCAGACAACAGTGCTGCCTCATCTGCACATTTCTCTCTTTTACTACAGGGTCAGGCAAAGGGAACTTTATTTCTGCGTGGTCAACGCGGACCTGGGCAAAGCTGGTTTCAGCTTATTTCGTAACAGAAAGCAACGTCAAAGAAGTGTCTAAACCAGCTTCCAGTTAAGTCCACGGCACAACTGCCACAAATTTCCACGGGTTTGCAGTGAGACCTGCACTGTCTCACCCACTTGCAGCGGAACTTCAACAGTTCAAGCTGCCGTTAACATTTTCCACTCGCTATGTTTTCACCCTTGCAATCCATGTAGCAACCTCTCTCTGCCTTGTGATTCCTGGAGTCAGCTTTTTTTTTTTTTTTCTTTCTTTTTTTTTCCCAAGCAGACAGAATATTCTCTTCAGTTACATTCACAATGCTGCTTTCTCGATCCCTTGACATCCCTTCCTTCTGTGATTTCTTCAAAGCATTGTCTTTTGCCTTGGCTCTGGGCTAAATGTGATCTGTGTGCCAGCAATGTTCAAGAGCCACCATACACTTGTGTGTCTGAGGCCACAAGAGACAGGCTAATAAACTATCGGCTGTAATGTATGTGTAGTTTTGCCACAACCTTGTAAAAAGAGTAAAGCATAATCTTATTTTATTAATTATTTTAATCGGAATCTTAATTTATTAATTATTTAAATCTGAATTGCTATCATCCTCGTTAAAGGAAACAGTAGCTGACACAATTCTGGTGACAAGGAGGCTGAGGGGAGACCTTCTCACTCTATGACTACCTGAAAGAAGGCTGGACAAAGGTAGGTGTTGGTTTCTTCTCCCTAGTAACAAGGGATAGGATAAGATGGAATGGTCTCAAGTTCACCAGGGGAGGTTTAGGTTGTTCATTGGAAGAAACTTACTCAGTGAAAGGGTTCTCAAAGACTGAAATAGGCTGCCCAGGGAGGTGGCTGAATTCCCATGCCTGGAGGTGTTTCAAGAGGCAGATGTGGTGCTGGGGAACACAGTTTAGCACCAGCCTTGGTAGAATTAGAGAATGCTTGGACTGGATGATCTTAAAGGTCTTTTCCAAACAAAACCAAACCTATGAGTCTACAGTTTTCTACCACAGGACAATATTCTGCTGCCTTCCTATAATGCTGAACAGCTCTAACTCAAGCAGTTCAATTAAAATCAATGGGGCCACTTGTGTGCCCGAGTGCTGCTCTGCAGGGACTGATTACAGCCTTCAGCACTCTTGGCCTGAAGATATGCCAATGTGTGATCACAGCACAGCTTCAAATGTGCCTATTTTAAAATGGCTTGCTGGTGCTAAAAAACCAAGCAGTTTCAGGCAACAGCTGTGCAGCAGCTCTCTGAGATAAGGATGCAAAGTTAGCAGAGCAAATAGGATGGTGTGGACAGGAAAGGTGCTGAGCTCCTTCCTGTTCAGCCTGAGTGCCAGGAGCCAGGCTATTCTGGTAGATGGCTTCTGTGTATCCAGATGACGAAAGGCAGCTGAATTTGCTGGCAAGGCTTGGAAAGCTGGCAGTAACTGCATTTCTGAGGGCTTTCCACAGATCCTTTTTTTTTTTTTTTCTTTTTTTTTTTTCATTTTTAGCAGGTTGGGCTATTGTGTGGAGTTCAGTAATTCTTCTAAACCTCTCTGCCTGTCTTCCCGAGGCTGCTGTCTCACTCTCTTGCCTGTGTGCTGTGAGGGGGGTGCGGAGGTCTGTGCCAGACACATTTTAACAGCATCTCTGCTGTCCTATTTGTATGGCTTCTTTCGTTCAGTTTCAGTCTTTTGTCATACTTTCCACGATAAGAGCAGGAGGATTTTCCTTTGCTTCTAGCCATATGCCAGCATTCTTCTGATTATAACCCTGATGGCGCAAAGAAATGGAATTGAAATCTGCTTGAAATGTCAGCTAGCTAGAGGAAAACTCCTCCCATTCTGCTGGTGGTGTGAAATGCCACGATGGGCATACCAAGAGCTCTCTTTTTGCTGTAAGATGCACAAGGGCCCAACCCTAGTCTGATTATGCCCATGGGCCCTCTATTTGCTGATCTCTGGGGAGGAGGTTGGCTTTTTTCCCCCTTTGATGCAAGCACTCCAGAAGCTGTCAAACTCACACTTTTGAGGACTGGGTTCAGTTTTGGGGCCCTCACTACATAAGAGACTCTGACGTGCTGAAATGGATCCAGAAAGGCAATGAAGGTGGTGAAGAGTCTGGATAACAGGTCTGGTGATGAGCAGCTGAGTGAACTGGGGTTGTTTATTTTGGAGAAGGCTGAGGGGAGACCTTCTCACTCTGTGCAACTTCTTGAAAGGGAAGCAGGTGGGGATTGGTCTGTCCTCTGAAGGAACAAGTGATAGGACAAGAACAAATGGCCGCAAGTTGCAGCAGGGGAGGTTTGGGCTGCATATCAGGAAAAATTTCTTTGCTCCAAGAGTGGTCAGTCATTGCAACAGGCTCTCAAGGGAGGTGACGTTCACCACCCTTGGAGATGTTAAACAGGCAGAGATGCGGTGCTCAGGGACACGGTTTAGCACCAGACTTGGTAGAGAGAATGGTTGGACTGGATGATCCCAAAGGTGTTTTCCAACAACAACTACTCTATGATGTACGAGAAACCATTGCTGCCCTGCTCCCCTCGGGGGTCCCGAGGACCCCGCGCACCGCCTCCCTCCCCGTGGCCTGCACTGAGCACCATGCTCCCAGCTAGAGCAAAGCGCCCAGCACCGAGGGCGCTGCCACAGCGCAGGCCCGGCGCAAGGCAGCTCCCGGATGGAAGCAGCGAGGGGCGGCGCGACCGTGCCACAGCTCCCCCCGCCATCGCTACCCAGCCGTGGCTTTCGTTTCCGGTGAATCCCGTCCGTGCTCCCTGGCCAGCCCAACCGCCCCCGAGGCACGGCGCATGTGCGGCCCGCCCGGTAGAGGCGGGACCTCGTCGCGCTCAGCGTCCTCCCGTCTGGCTGGGCAGCGTTAGCAGGCGGGCCAGGGTGCTGTGCCCCGGGAGGGAACCGCTGCAAGCACCCGGCGAGGGGTGGAGGTCTGGAGGGCAGCGCCCTGCGCCCGAGGAGGACACACCAGGCTGGGCAGCGATGCAGCACAGTCTTGGGCCGGTGCCTGCAGCTACCCTATGGAGGCGCGGTTATGGCGGAAGCTGCTTTTCTCCCCAGGAGTCAGTGCTCCCCAGGCCTGGCTGTAGGGTTCCACCACCCCCCCACCCCGCCTTTTTCCTTTAGTTGTTGGGTTGATTCTCCTGTTTATTTTCCGGTTCGCTGGCCCGCGGTTTGCCGCTAAGTTGGGTACCGGCGGCAGCAGCCGCGGCGCAGCTGAACCCGGCAGCGTGTCCCGCACGGCAGCGTGCTGGGGCGGAGCTCCGCCCCGCCCCGCCCCTCCGCCTGCCTCTTCCTCACGGCAACGCCTCGCCTCCGCCCGCCCATTGGTCCCCACCTCCCTACTGTCCCCCCCCCTACCGCCCGGCACGCGCCTCCTAGCCCATTGGTCCCTTCCCCACCCTCATTTGCATACGGCCCGCCGCACCAATCGGCAGCCGCTCCCTGTTTAACATGCAGGATCCGGCCAATCAGCGAGAGCGGGGGCCGGGCCACCACGTGCTGTTGCTAAGCTTCGGCTTCTAAATTGTTACTATAGTGGCCAGCCAATCGGAGGCGGCGATGCGGATCTGTCAACATTCCCTGCCCCAGCCAGAGGAAAAGGGGGGTGTGCGGGGTGTGCTCTGGCTGGCGATTGGCCCGGCTGCCTCCCTGCGTCCCGCCCCCGCGCCGAACCGAGGTTCTCTATTGGTGAGGACGGCTGCCCGTCCCCTGTGTGTCAAATGTAGGTTGAGAGCGAGGTGCCTTATAACCGGGGGCTTGGAAGTCCCCCGCGCGTGAACTCGGCGCGGTGCGCGACGCGGGGCGACGGGGGGCTGAGGGCTCGGCTCTGCACAGGCAGCCATGGAATTGAACTCTCTGTTAATTCTCCTGGAAGCGGCCGAGTACTTGGAGAGAAGAGACCGAGGTACTGGGCGCAGGCGGGCAGTCACTCAGTCACCCGCAGGCGCTCCCAGCCGCTCTCGGCCTTTGTTGTGTGGAGGCGGCGGCGGCAGCGGTGGGCGGCCCAGGCTGGGCCGGAGGGGACCAGCCGTGAGCCCTTCACCTACCTGCCCGGGCAGTGCGGGGTTCACCCGGCCTCCTCCAGAGGCACCGCGCTGGGGGAGGAACAGTGCTCGTCTCTTGGCCTGTTTTTGATAAGAAATACCCCATAATGGGTTCTTTTTTTTTCCTGTCAAGCTGTGGCTGGGGATGGTGCGTGTATGTGGCAGCGCTCAGGGTACCTCACACTTCTCTGTGTGTGGCAGTCGCTAATTGTATGGCAGTGTCCTCCCCTCCTTCCTCCCCCCC
>VWZI01005110.1:1241441-1269169 GCA_013396835.1 Psilopogon haemacephalus
GGGGGGGGATGAAACTAAAAGTCCGGGAAGTTGCTGGTTTTTGAAGTGGTGACAATAACTCCCGTTTAAGGAATGTTTTTAATCTCAGCTGTATAAATAAATAAAATTAACATTTCCAGCTGAATCGTTTAAAAAAAAAAAGAAAAAAAATTCCACCAAGAGGTTGGGGCTGCCTTCAAATGGCAAAAAAACCCCTAAGGCATCACTTGGGGAGAGGGGAAAAAAAAAAAAAGGTTGGAAGACAGTAACATACTGATGTGGTCAGTTCAGGGGCTGTGATTTTTTTTTTCCCTGCATGTAGGCTCAGAAGAATTAAGAGGATTCCTCTCTTTATTGCCATTAAGATGTCAACAGCAGCAGCAGTGGTTAGCTGCTGGTTTTTCTTTCTGCTTCTCCGTGGGCTTGAAAGCTGTTTTTTGGGGTGCCTGTTAACTTTTACCTGTTACCATTTGCATTTTCTAACACTTTCTGCCCCCTCATAATTTTTTTTTTTTCTTTGCAGATAAAAAAAATCCTGTGGGCTGTTTTTATTACTAACCTGCTCGGTCTTTTAATGTCCAATTCTGTCTCTGAATCTATTGAATGCTAATAGATGCAAATTTATTTTAATTCTTTCCCCAAACCCACGGTTTACTCATGGAAATTAAGTTGATACCTTGAAGTATCTAAGGGATGTAAAAGTGAACTAATTTAACAGTGAAGCTGTTTCATAATCCTTATAAATACATGTTTCAGAGAGCTCTTTTGCAACTTAGGCAAAAAAAAAAAGGCTTTAAAATAGTCTCAAATTTTGGTTTATTTTTCCTTTAATATTTCTTTTTTCTCTCTCTTTTTTTTTGTTTTAATAGGTCATCACACAACGAACTAGAAAAGCATAGGTAAGTCTTGAGAGAAAAGCAAATGAAAAGATATGTGCCTGACATTAGAACTACCCATGGTTGTTGAACAGTATTTTGTCCAGATTACTTTGCTTCTGCATTCATGGGTTGATTAAGTTGGGGGCGGGGGGGGGGCAGCATTTACCAACTCAGATCTAACAGGTATAACATTATTTGGCTTTCTTCTCTCTGTTTGGTATGCTGGTTTTGAAACACCTCTGGTGATGAGGTGTAGCCATAGTGTCACTAAGAAAGACTCTGATTGCAACACTTGTTTGCTAGAAGCATATGGAATGCATTGGATGCTTTGGGTTGGAGGGAGGCTTGAAAGGTCAGCTAGTCCAAACCCCTGCACTCAGCAGGCATGTCTTTGCATGGGCATTTTGGGATTAAGGTGGATGATTTTTGGGGAGCAGTGTGTCACACAGGGTTATTCTATGTTTGTTTGTTTTTAAAGTATGCCTAAAGTGCAGTTAATTTTCATCTTGCATGTAAGTACCTACAGATCCATTTCTCCCCTCCATGTGCTTCCTTGCTGGTACCTGTCCTGTCCAAAGAGCTGTGTGTGGGCTAGAAATCAGCACCTCCTGAGCTGCAGGTTCTATGTGTCCAGTGCTGTGAAAAGCTCTGCTTCCTTAGCAGGGACACTGATGGGAGGCTGAAGAGCTGAGTTTTGAAAGAACCCCTGCTTAGACGGCTTTGGAGGCAGTGTTTACCCTCCATGCTACCTTGTCAGAGTTTGTTTACAGATGGGTTTTTCTCTCTAGGCAGTCTCCTGGGGTACCCTGTTCTGTGGGTGCACACAAAGAGCTGCTAAGGGCAGAAGGTGCCTGTCTGCCTTGTCAGAGTTTGTTTGCAGATGGTCTTTTCTCTGTAGGTAGTCTCCTGGGGTACCCTGCTCTGTGGGTGCACACAGAGAACTGCTGAGGGCAGAAGGTGCCTGTCTACCTTGTCAGAGTTTGTTTGCAGATGGGTTTTTCTCTGTAGGCAGTCTCCTGGGGTACCCTGCTCTGTGGGTGCACACAGAGAGCTGCTGAGGGCAGAAGGTGCCTGTCTACCTTGTCAGAGTTTGTTTGCAGATGGGTTTTTCTCTGTAGGCAGTCTCCTGGGGTACCCTGCTCTGTGGGTGCACACAGAGAGCTGCTGTGAGGGCAGAAGGTGCCTGTCCTCACCCTGGCTTTTGGTTCCCTAGCTGAGCAGAGACGTGGCACCCTCACTGCAGGACCACCATCTTTCCCTCACCATTTAAGCAGCAGGACAAACTTTTTTTTTTTGGGGGGGGGGTAGTTTTTTTTGTTCTTTTTGTGTAGCTTGTGGTCTTTTGCGTTTCATGCACCCAAAGGAAGCAGGGGGGTTGTGTGTGACCATGAGTGAAATGTATTTGCATGCTCCTAAATACATGAAACGTGGTTGATGGCAGATGATTGAACTCTCTAGGGTGTTATCTTGTGTGTTGTTCTGTGGCTGCAGTTGTGTAGCAGCTAGACCATCACTTCCCTTGCATGCCTATGTGCTTTCCTGCAGTTTAATGGTAATATGAGTAAATTAGAGCCCTGCCTCAACAGCCACGTGGTCATCCTAGAGAATAGAGGAACTAGGGAGGGCTCAAGCTCACAAACTGGGCAGAACATGGTGCATTGGCCAAGGCAGAATGTTCAGGAAAATAAATTCATGAACATTCTGTCCTTTGGTCACACTTCTTTCAAAGGGAAAAAAAAAAAGACACTTTGGCTCCAGTTGTGCTTCTTTCTTGCACTAATTTTTTCCCATCCTTCTTCTAGATACTCTATTCCATTTTTTTCCTTTCCCCCTACTCCATCACTGTTGACTTGTTGACAGCCAGACTCTATATTCCTTCTTAATTCTTTCCTTACAGTCACTTTTACAGCCCAAGCACGGAGCTGCCCCTTCCTCCCTCTGCTCTGCCTTCACATGTTTAAGCAGCACAGTAGAGGAGGCACAGCAGCACTTGCAGCAGATGCAGGGGCAGAAGAAGGGTCTATGAAGTGTTCCGGCTCTGTTTTCACTTTCGGTTCTGTATTGTATCTTTGTAGTAGCTGGACCACAAGATATTTGCCTGGCTGCCTTTTCTCTCTGTCATCTCAAGGTCAAAATAGGTAAACTGCAAGGTATACCTTGTTATACAACTAGTGCTTGTAGCTGCTGCTTCTCGCAGTACCTCCTGCAGTTTTTTATTAACCCTGGCAAGGGTTTTTATTAATCCTGGTGAGAACCTGGAGGTTAGTGCAGAATCTTTGCGTGTGCAGATGAGTGCTCACCAAGGCTAGGCGAGATGTGTACGCTTCTGCTTGTCTGATGTATTGGTGCAGAGTGACTCTTGTCACTTTAACTTGCTTTCAGCACCCCCTTTCTCCAGCAGTGAAACCCATGCTCCTGGTTTTCCTTCTGGTTTACTGAAATTGCATTAAACTCCGTCGAGCACCTTGCAGAGTTTGATGGGAGATTCACAGCAGTGCAGTGTCCCTTTGGCAGCTGGTCCTTGCAGCAGAGCCTGTCCCTGCAGCAGCCCTGCCCTGCCCTGCCAGCTGTGAAGCACTGGATGTTGATTTTGGAGGTGTATCCTTTACAGGACTAGTCCCTTTGACTCACCACTGCCGTGATGCTTCTGGCTGAGGCACACTTGGTTATCTCACAGAAGCTCCTTAAGGAGGAAGAGAGGAGATGGCTGCTCACATCCTCCTCCTTGCCCAGTCCCTCACGTGGTGTCTGTGGGCTGATCTGAGCACTGGAGGGCAGGGAAATGCCTCCTCCTTCACAGGATCTTTGTATTCAGGATGAGGGTGGCCAAAGCTGCCACTAAGCACAAAGTCAGGGGAGCTACATACTCGGGACTGTTCTAGGTGCAGCATTGGTGCTGCACAGCAGAGGTTTTCTCCTTGGCTTTGACATGAGTTGGAATGGCAGTGGTTGGTCTCTCTGGGTGTGCAGACTCAGCTTTTTGGCACCACCACCTTAATTGGCATGTTCTGCTGGGGCATCTCTTCTGTGTCCTCTTGAGGGGATGCTCAGAGGGAGGCAAACGGAAGCGGAGATGTCATTCCAGCAAAACCTCCCTTTACATGACAGAATTCAGCCTACAATTATGGGGAAGTGTTTGTCAGCTATTCATACAGAAAAAATCCTTTTTTCTCTGCTTTTTAAAGCCTCCCAAGAATATCCTGCTCGGAACTGCAGTGTGTGTTCATTACAGTGAAGCCCTGTGAGGACTTCTGCCTCTAATGGCAGCCCTGCTTTGGGCCTGGCTGATCAAGGTTCTCATCTCAGAGCCATGAAACAGTGAAGCCCCTAAAGAAAAAAAAAAAGCAGGAAGGCAGGAAATTTTCTGCCCTAAGGACAGATGAGCTTCTAGAAGATATTTGAATAATTTAAGCTAGGTTAAGCAGAATGGCACTAAGATCTCACCAGTTTCTAGTGACAAATACAGGCATAGATCTTGATGGAATGAAGGTTCAGGTTGGATATTAGGAAAAATTACTTCATAGGAAGGGTTCTCAGGCATTGGAACAGGCTGCTGAGGGAGGTGGTGGAGTCACCACATTTAAAAGACGTGTGGATGTGGTGCTGAGGGATGTGGTTTAGTGGTCGTGGCTTAGCAGCAGTGGTTGGGATTGTGAGCTCCAGCTGAGTGGGTGGACTTGGTGATCTCAAAGCTCTCTTCCAGCTTCCACAGTTTTGTGATTCTATGCAAAGGAGACTGCAACATCTCTCTTAGGAGGAAAGGCTGAGAGAATTGGGGCTTTCTAGTCTGGAGAAGCGAGTAGTTCCCCCTCCAGACTGAGGGGGGATCTCATCAGTGCTGATCAGTACTTAAAGGGTGGGTGTCAGGAGGATGAGACCAGTCTTTTTTCAGTGGTGCCCACTGCCTACACAAAGGGTAATGGGCATAAATGTGTATATAAGAAGTTCCATCTAAATATGAGAAGAAACATTTTAAATTTAACAATCATGGAATGCTGGACCAGGCTGCCCAGAAAGGTGGTGGAGTCTTCATCTCTGGAGAAATTCCCAACTTAGAATCATAGAATGGTTTAGGTTGGAAGAGACCTCAAGGATCATCCAATTCCAACCCCCTGTGCCATAGGCAAGGACACCTCCCACTAGAACAGGTCGCTCAAGGCCTCATCCAGCCTGGCCTTGAACACCTCCAGGGAGGGAGCAGCCACAACCTCCCTGGGCAACCTGTGCCAGTGTCTCACCAGCCTCACTGTGAAGAACTTCCTCCTAACATCCCATTTAAATCTCCCCTCTGCCAGTTTAAACCCATTCTCCCTCATCCTGTAATTACAAGACCTTGTGAATAGTCCCTCCCCAGCCTTCCTGTAAGCTCCTTTCAGATACTGCAAGGCTACTATAAGGTCTCCTTGATGCCTTCTCTTCTCCGGGCTGCAGAGCTCCAACTCTTGTAGCCTGTCCTCTTAGCAGAGCTGCTGCAGCCCTCTGATCAACTTGCCTGCACGTGTTCCTATGTGACCCCCTCTAGATGACCCTGCCTTGGCAGGGGGGTTGGACTCTGATCTCCAGAGGTCACTTCCAACTCTCACCTTCCTGTGATTCTGTAGTGCTGCCCTGAGGTTTGGGTAGTGCTTTGTGTAGTCCTGAAACCTATAATCTTGCCAGGAAAAGGCTGTTAAATTGTATCATCATATGTATGAAGCAGATATCTGCACAGAAGTGTAGATTCTGATGAAAAATAGATCTTTTGATGGAAGCATTATGGTGTACAAGATTAACTGATGAAGTAAATTGAGCAGGTTAACTACTAACAGATCATTTTCTCCCAAGGGAAGCGCAGGTGCTAGCAGCACAGTCCCATTCATTGGTACATTAATTTCCCCCATCAGACTTAAGTGGAGTTTAAAGTTTATGGAAGCTGAGAGAGTGCCTAGGTGGGATGCCTTGAAATTCTCCCTCTGGTTCTTCATGTTGGTAAATTGCAGGGTTTGTGGGGAGCAGGTAACTGCCAGCTGCTGGTAAACTTGGGAATTTTGAGAGAGAGCTGAAAGGTCATGGAAATAACAAGGGACCAAAACAATGCAGGATGTTTGTTTTGATTCCGAGCTGCCTTTTCACAGTGGCACATTTCCATTGCAGTTAGTGCTGTGCTGCAGCAGAAAGACCTAACTGCAGCCAGCTGAATGGCTACAGTGCCACCAGGAGCTGAGGAAACCCCAGGACTGGTGCTGGAGGGAAGGATGACCCAGTGTGTGTCATGCTTCGGTCAGGACTTTAGCACAGCCTTCTTGCTTCCTGCTGGCACAGGAGGCAGGGGGAAAGCTTGTGTCTCCTGCCAGTTTGTTCTCCTGACCCAGCTCACTGTCCCAGGTACAGGGAGAGGATGGGACCACTTCTGTGTCAGTATTAATTTCCAGTGTAGATCAGTACAGTTCATTCTTCTGTCAGTTTTAATATTTCTCCCAAGCATCCAGTTCTGGCTGCTGCTGCCTGGAGAGTGCTGTGCTGGATGGGTCTTGCTGACCTAGTACAGATCTTGTTGTTATGATGGGTCTTTAAGAACTGCTGCCATTTCTAGGACGTGTCCAGGTAAGACAGAAAACACCTAGATAAGGTGGCTGGGAAAGAGGGAACCACCTTGTCCTGCTAGCAGAACCTACCCTCCATGTTGCACCTGCTGCTTCTGGTTCTCTCATCAAGTAAGGAACCTTTTACACCAGCTGCTTGAAGTGGTTTATTGCATCCAAATGACTTGCAATAAACACACCTTTGCACTGCTTAGGCAAGGGAATGTCTTAAGAGGCTGACTTGGTTTTGTGAGCTGACAGCCACCACAGGAGGTGGACAGCCAGTGTGGGAGGTGGCCAGCAGCTGCTCAAGGAGGTGATTCTGCTCAGGTGAGACCTCACCTGGAGTGCTGTGTCCAGCTCTGGGTCCCCTGGCACAAGAGATATGGATGTGCTGGAGCAGGTCCAGAGGAGAGCCACAAAGATGATCAGGAGTCTGGAGCACCTTTGCTGCAAAGACAGGCTGAAAGAATTTGGGCTGCTTATCCTGGAGAGGAGAAGGCTGCGGGGAGACCTTAGAGCTGTGTTTCAGTATTGGAAGGGGCCCTACAGGAAGGCTGGGGAGGGACTGTTTAGAAGGGTCTGTAGTGATAGGAGAGGGGGCAATGTTTTGAAACTGGAGCAAGGTATATTTAGGTTGGACATCAGCAGTACATTCTTCACAATGAGAGTGGTGAAACACTGAGCAGGCTGCCCAGGGCTATGGTTGAGGCTCCCTCCCCCAAGACATTCAACTCAGACTCAATGTGGCCCTGGGCAGCCTGCTGTAGTTGGAAGTGTCCCTGCTGACAGTAGTGGGGTTGGACAAGATGGTCTTTGTAGGTCCCTTCCAACTCAGTGCAATCTGTGAATCTTAGAACGAAGGGACCTCAGAGATCATCTATTCCAATCTCCCCTCCATGGGCAGGGACACCTCTCAACTAGATTCAGCTGCTCAAGGCCTTGTGCAACCTGGCCTTGAACACACCCTCAGGGAGGAGGCAGCCAGAACCTGCCTGGATAACCTGTTCCAGAGTCTCACCACCCTTGTGCTGAAGAACTTCCTAAGATCCAGTCTAACCCTGCTCTCCCTCAGCTTCAATGAATCCCCCTTGTCCTGTCTCTTGACGCCCTCATGCAAAGTCCCTCTGTAGCCTTCCTGTAGGATCCCTTTAGGTATTTGAAGGCAGCTCCAAGGTCTCATCCAGAGTCATTGTCTAGGCTGAACAATCCCAGCTCCCTCAGCTTGTCCTCACAGCAGAGGTGCTCCAGCTCTTGGATCATCTTTTTCCCACCTCCAGGGGTCTATACTTGTCCTGTCCTAGCTGCTGCAATAGCTACTGTAAATGTCCCTGCACTGAACTGCTGTCTTCTCAGTGCTCACAGCAGCTCACCTGGCCATACACTCCCAACACAAGTCTCTTCCCACCTAGATTGCTGGCATGGAGAGCAGGGCTGTACTCAACAGATAAAGCTGGGGAGTTGATGTGCTCAGGAAGTTAAATTCCAGGTGTTGGAGCTGTACACGTCGCCACGCTTCGGACAAAGCTTTTATACTCAGCAATGAAAAATGGACTAAAGTACAGCCTTGACTGAGTTGTGATGTCCTTCTTCCTGCTGAGGTCTGCTTTGAAGTGCAAGGCCTAAGTGCAGTGTTGGGTCTGGGCTGCAGAAAGCCCTGTGCTTGCTGGCCAACCGAGCAGCCAGCAGAAAGTGGATGGGCAAGAACCCAACTGCCTGTGTTTTTTTTTTTTCCACTTGGATGTGCTCATCCCTCTCTCCAAACATAAGTCCATTGTGTGTTGGTCTCTAATGGACTATGTGAAAGGTGGTTTATGTTCTCAGCATCTGCTAACTGAACTGGCCAATTCTTATCTGCCGTGACAGAACATTGAGCTGGTGTTGTGCAAAATGGAGGTGAAGGGACCTGTCCGAAAGACCAAGAATGGATAAGATACTCCTTTCCCTGTTTTGGGAAGTAGTACCTTGTTATGAGGCTGGATAGTGTTGAGATGAGAGATGGAAATCAAAATGCCTCTACTGAGCTATGTACACATCCTGCTAGGACAGAGCAGAGTGACAGGACTCAGAATAGAATCATAGAACATTTTGGGTTGGAAGGGACCTCCAAAGGTCATCTAGTCCAACCTCTCTGCAGTGAGCAGGGACATCCCTCACTAGATCAGGTTGCTGAGAGCCCTGTTGAACCTGACCTTGAATATCTCCAGGGATAGGGTCTCAACTACCTCCCTGGGCAACATCTTCCAGTGTTTCACCACCCTCATGGTGCAGAACATGTTCCTCACATCCAGTCTCAATCTGCTCTTCTCTCATCTCAAACCACTGCCCCTTGTCCTGTCACTGCAGGCCTTTGCAAACAGTCCCTCTGCAGCTTTCTTGTAGCTCCCTTCAGGTACTGGAGGGCTGTCCTAAGATCTCCCCAGAGCCTTCTCTTCTCCAGGCTTGTCAGAAGATACGTACTGGCTAATACTGGCTTTTGGTTCTAGTTTATGGTGTTGATTTTTTTTTTCTTCTCTACCGATTAGTGTAACTAATTGTGTAGTGCTTGGAGATTGGCAGAGCCAGCAGAGAGAGGTGTGGGCTAGACTGCATGTGCATGAGGTCATCTGTTGAAGTGCTTCTAACTTGAAAACTAATAACTGCAGTTGCAGGCTACATGCCCTACATTAAGAAAGCCTATTTTAGTTTCCACCTTATAGCAAGGCAGCAGAAGAATTGGGGAACAAAGCCTCTGAATGTGGTAAAACATCTCTAAAAAGCTGGAGAGGTACTTGGGAGTCTTCTTCATCCCAGCTGCCACCTTGGGATTAATGCCTAACAAATTCATCTGCCTTTCTTTCATTGATGTTTCAATTTAGGTAACTAAATGAAGCTATGAGGTGCTAAATAAGGGGCCTGCTTGGCATCTAATTGCTGCCACAAGTCAGCAGCTCCTACTGAAGTTGGGAGGCTCCTCAGAGTTTGCAAATGTGGGCTGCACAGACACCTTGTGCCTCACAGACCACATTAGCTGGCATTTAGCAAACATAAAGGTAGCAAACCCTGTAATTCCCCCAAGAAAGCTGACTTAATCCCTCTTGGGAAGTGCCTTGGTGTGCTGCCTGCTGAAATGAACAGCATGGGTGGAGCAAATAATTTCTGCTAGGGAAATTTGGGAGCTTGTTGTATGTGTTTGGCTAGAAGCAGTTATTGGGGCTATGTGCTAACAGGTATTTGAAAGAGGCTGTCAGGTGTCTTGGTTCCCACTGCCTGACTTTACATACTGACATGGCAAGTGGGTCCAAACTTCTGGCTCTTCCTTCCATTGCCAGATAACCTTAGGACACTGCATTGGAGAAATGTGGGTTGTAGGGAAGAAAGGAGGAAAAAAAAAGGAGGAGAGCTCTAAAAAAGCTGTTCCATAACCTCATGGTCCTCAAATGGATCATTTGCAGGTTCTGCTCAGCTGCACCCTGCCTGGCACAGAGACAACCAGCTTCATACTGCTCAGTGGGAAGGGGAGTGGGACGGAAGTGAAGTTATAAACAAGGCACTGTCTGTGCTGTGGCAAGCTAAACCTAGACTTGGAGGCAGGACTCTGAGGTATCTGCAGCTCTCCACTGGCCCCTGATGCCAGATTTTGTCACTGTTTGGGGCAGAGTATCACACAAGTGTTGCTTAGCTTTGAATTTATGAGAAAGCAAGAGTAGCCATTGTAGCCTTGGAAGAGACCATCTGTAATTACATTCAGTGCATTTAATCCTGCCCCTAGATTTGTTTATATATACACCTCACTCAGTCTTTTTTATGCACCTCTAATTACAAGGCTTCAGTGCTGGAGTTAGACATACAGCAAGACATTTGGGGACGTGAGTTCTTAATTACTTCAAGGTGATTTCTTTTCTTCTTCTCTTTCAAAGTCTTCTCACTTGTGATCCGAACCAGATTTTGGTTGGCTGGAGCAGGCACTCTGCTCTGATCCCAGGATACCCCAGCTGTCCTGTTGGAGGACATCTCAAGTGGTGAAAACCAGCAGCACTCATCACTTCCTTCCCCCAAAGCCAGCTAACTTCATTGGTGCATGTTCAAGATGCCATGGTTAGCTGCTCCCTCTGAGATGACCACAAAGGCTCAATAGGTACAGGTGCTGAGGAAGTATTATCAGAACCAAAGCCAGAAGTAAGATGTAGCACTGAACATCCCTTTCTGATACCTGATTTCCCAGTCAGAGCTTAAAACTTCCAGCCTTTGAGAATGAGGAAGGGATTGTCAGGTGCTGGACTGGAGACAGAGTTCTTTTAACTCCGATTAGGTTTTAAAACTTCTTTCTTTTGGTGCCTCATGTTCCTGGGAATGTGGAGTCACTTCAGCATTTGTCCGGCTGGAGAAATTGAATTCATAGAGTCATAGAATGATTTGGGTTGGAAGGGACCTTAAAGATCATCCAGTTTCACCCCTCCTGCAATGGGCAGAGACACCTTCCACTAGATCAACTTGTTCAAGGCCTCATCCAACCTAGCCTTGAACACCACCAGGGAGGAGGCATCCATGACCTCCCTGGGCAACCTGTTCCAGTGTCTCACCACCCTCACTGGAAAGAACTTCTTCCTAATCTCCAGCCTAAATCTCCCCTCCTCAAGTTTCAATCAATTTCCTCTTGTCCTCTCACTACAACCCTTGTCAGAAGTCCCTTCCCAGCTTTCTTGCAGTCCCCTTCAGGTACTTGAAGGCTGCTCTAAGGTGTCCCCAGCGGCCGAACAGCCTCAGCTCCCCCAGCCTGTCCTCGTAAGGGAGGTGCTCCAGCCCCCTCACCATCTCGGATGCTTGGCATTTGGATGCAGGGGTACAATAGGCAGTAAAACCTCAGTGCCAGCTCCCCAGTGCCGGAGCTATTCATAGCTCACACTCCTCATTTAACCTGCTGCAGGAAGAGGCTGCTGCATTCCAGCCGCCTGCCATCGCGCTCAGTGTGTGAACAGCAATGCACTGCATGGGTTTAATTTAGCTAAAATAATTCAGCTTGACTTGCCTCGCCTTTAATTTGACATCATACACTGGTGTAAAAACAAGCAAGCAACAAACATCTTGAACCCACTTCACCCCTCATCTGACAGATGTATAAAGTAGCTATGGCTGTAGGGAGGTTTAAAATTAGACAGAAAACAACTCACTAGGCTTGTGCCATGCTCTCTTCACCCAGTGCTGTGCTACAGCACCTCTCTAGGCTTCTCTAAGCATTGTAGTCTTCCTCCCCCCCCTCCCTTTTTTTAAAGATCCTTCCTGTTGGCAGCTGTCCTGAGACACGATGTTCTTGCTTAGCATTTTGATGTGGGGAAACAGTCTGATAATTAGAGCTGGTTTCAAGCCCTGGGCTGGTTTGTGAGCAGTGGCTTGCTCTGGGTGTTGTCAGCCGATAAACGTGGAGTGTGTGTGTGTGTGCAGAGCCCTGCTGCACCTTGTGCCTCAAGCACCATGTGAGAGGAACATCTTTGCTCCCTGGAGCTATTTGTGGGGTAGACTGACTGCATCCTTTTCAGTCAGCTTTGGGGGAATGGTTAAATTGTGGAAAATCATACAATCCTAGAATGGTTGAGGCTGGAAGAGACCTTAGAGATTATCTACTCCAACCTCCTGCTGTGGGTAGGGACACCTTTCAACCAGACTTGTTTGCTCACAGCCCCATCCAACTTGGCCCTGAACACCTTCAAGGAGCAGGCAGCCACAGCCTCCCTGGGCAGTCTGTTCCAGAGTCTCAGCACTCTTGGACTGAAGAACTTCTTCCTAAGATCCAATCTAACCCTGCTTCAGCTTCAAACTATTTCCCCTTGTCCTATCTCCTGACACCCTTATGAGAAGACCTCC
Source organism: Psilopogon haemacephalus (assembly GCA_013396835.1). NCBI lineage: Eukaryota > Metazoa > Chordata > Aves > Piciformes > Megalaimidae > Psilopogon > Psilopogon haemacephalus. The sequence continues at coordinate 1,253,701 of VWZI01005110.1, forward strand.
CCCCAGCCTTCTTGTAGGCTCTCTTTAGATACTGGAAGGCAGCTCTAAGGTCCCCCCACAGTCTTCTCTAGACTGAACAACTCCATCTCCATCAGCCTGTCCTCACAGCAGAGGTGCTCCAGCCCTGGTCCCTTCTACAGGTAAACCCAGCACAAACCTGTTGTCATGAGGCAGCTTTTCTTTGTTTAGTTAAATGCACTTCTCTCTGCCCTGCACTCTGCAGTCCTCAGCCTTCCAGGAGTACCAGGAAAGGTGGTGAAGGACTGATTGCAGGACTGCAGACTGGTGGTGTGGCTTTGGATTTGCTGTGCCAGTTTGCTTTGCAGTGTTCTACCTTGTTTGCAAGGACCAGAGCTTTACTGCACCCATCTCAGCAGGGAGGGCTCCTAACTCACTCTTGGCTTTCACGGGGCAGTGTAGAAGCACGTGTCTACACCCATCTAACACAAGTGGGAATTAAGACGCTTGGTGTTGGGACAGTGTGATCTTGCAGTGGCACTTTCCTTATCTAATTGGGTCTGACACCACACTGAGCCAGCAGACAAACTTGAAGCCTTAAGTCTAATCTAAGAAACTTGAGTGCCAGTGAGACAGATGGGTTTGAGAGGTCTAATTTAGGAGGACTACTAAGTTGCAGTGTCTGCATTTTAAGGTGTGAAACAAATGGGTTTATCAAAAGCACGGCTGATGATGTTGTTGTGGACTCATGTTTTCAAATGTGCCCAAGGGTGGTTCCATCACTCATGCACTTCCCCATGAAGGACTGTTCATCTCCCTGTGCTAAGTGGGTACTGTGTGCTCCTGAGCTGCTGGTACCTCTCTTCCTATTGCTTAAAAACATTTGAGAGGTGAATATTCAAAGACAGTCAGTAGATAAGAGGGCTAAAACCAGAAGACACTTGAAACAAATTCCTTCTCCACAGAATTGTTTTGTTGGAAAAGACCTCCAAGATCATTGAATTCAACCATTGACTTAACAGCAGCATGGCCATAAATCCATGTCCCCAAGAGCCATGTCCACAGGTTTCTTGAACACCTCCAGAGATGGTGACTCCACTGCCTCCCAGGGCAGCCTGTTCCAATGCCTGACCACTCTTGCAGTTAATAATTTTTTCCTAATCTCCAACATAAACCTCTCCTGGCACAATTTCAGGTAATTTCCTATCATCCTATCACCTGATACTAGGGAGAAGAGACCAACTCCCACCTGACTGCAGCCTCCTTTCAGGGAGCTGTAGAGAGCAATGAGGTTTCCCCTCAGCCTCCTCTTCTCCAGACTAACCAACCCCAGTTCCATCAGCTGCTTCTCATGAGACTTGTTCTCCAGGTGTAAGAATTTGTGTTTGTCTGACATTGACTTTGAAGGAAGAGGTTGCCCAGAGAGGTTGTGGATGCCTTCTCCCTGGGGCAGTGTTCAAGGCCAGTTGAAGGCCAAGTCTAGTTGAGAGATATCCCTACCCATGGCAAGGAGGTTGGAGTAGATGACCTCTGAGGTCCCTTCCAACCAGAGCCATTCTATGATTCTTTGACAATAAAAAGCTAAGAGGTCCCTTGTAAGGGTGCTCCTGAATGCTGTGGCTTTGGCTCTGAGGCACTCAGCTGTGAGCAAGCATTTCACACATCTCACAGCAATCAGCACACTGGGTGCTTTGCTATGGTACAGTGCTTTCATACTAAGAGGTTTTCTTGCCTTTTCACTAAAGTGAATCTGTGGTGTAGCTGAAATAGGTTGTGCCATTCAAGGATGAGCTGGAGCTACTCTTTGGGAAAAAAAAAAAAACTATTTGAGGTGTCCTTTGTAGAGCAGAAAGTATTGAAAGTGTTTCTCACTGAAAGGGAAAGGACAGGATTTAATACTTCAGCAGAGGGTTGCTGTTATCTTCTGTTGTTTTTAGTCTTCTGCTGAAGATCTCTCAAATCTGTCTGGAGCATCAATAAACAGGTTTCTCTAGGACCATTTGTACATGGATGAATTTCTGTGATTTGTGAAGATGGACTAATGCAGACTCTTTTAAAATGCCCTTGTAAGCAAGTGTGGTTTAATGAGTACAGAATCTTCTTTGGGAGCTTGCAAAAGTATTGTGTGGCTGTAGATAGATCACTGCTGACACAAAGAGGTGTTAGCTTAAGGAGGAGGGAGGCAGCTGTGTTTGAGGACCAACTTAGAGTGAGCTGAGTGGGTGTCCTGGTTTAGGACAATTACATCTTTACCTGCATTATCTGTATGGCAGTGATGGGCAGGAATACACAAAGCAATCTGAAGGCATCGAGTTTTCAGTACCCTCAAAGCCATTTGCAGCAAGTGTGTCAATGCTCGTGTGTGACTGTGCACACAGGAAAAGGAGCTGGAGCCCTTAAGAGATCTTGACTTGCTGTGGCAAGCTCTGCAAAGAAAGGGTTGATGCTGGAGTCAGAAGGCAGGCAGAGATCCTCTCTCTGGTTTCCCCTCAGTGGCAGGTGAATCCTGAGGCTGCAAAAAGGAAGATTTTACTGCTGTCTGTCTTGCTTTCCTATGAGGACAGGCTGAGGGACCCTTGGGTTGTTCAGCCTGGAGAAGACTCCAGGGAGGCCTTAGAGCAGCCATCCAATGCCTGAAGTGAGCTACAGGAAGGCTGCAGAGGGACTGTTTCCAAAAGCCTGCAGTGATAGGATGAGGGGCAACGGTTTGAAATTAGAGGAGATTTAGACTGGATGTGAGGAACAACTTCTGCACCATGAGGCTGGTGGAACATTGCAGCAGGTTGCCCAGGGAAGTAGTTGAGACCCCTCGACAAGGCTCTGAGCAAAGTGATCTAGTGGAGGATTGTTCCTGCTGACTGCAGGGAGGTTGGACTAGATGACCTTTGAAGGTCCCTTCCAACCAGGCCATCCTATGATTCTCTGATTTACCCTGAGCAGTGCATGTCACAAGGGATCCTGAGCTGCTGATTCTGTCTAAAACTGGAGTGCTCTCTGTGTGCAAGTATTTGCATCTCATAAATAAACTGTGAAGAGTCTTCCTGTGAAACCATCAGAGTTTTACAACTGCAGTGAGCTCACTGCAGTGTTCTGTGCTGAATTTCATGGCTGGTGGGGAGAACAATCACCCTTCTTCAGGGAGAAAGGACAACCTTTAGTTCTCTGACCCAGAGTGGTGGGCTCAGCCCAGACTGCACTTGGGTTCACCATCTACCTGGAGAACATGTGACTCCAAAAGTGAATTTCTGCCGCAGGAAATCTTCACTGACTTCATTCTGTGTACATTACGAAGCCAGATTGCATGGTCATTGTGCAACCATGAAAAATTCAGCAACTGCTCTATATTTAAACCTTTGTGTATTAAATTCATTGCACAGCACCAGGGCCAGGCTAGGTTTGAATGTAAAAAAAAAGCTGAAATGTGAGAGAAGAAATCTGAAATATTTCATTAGCTCTGTCCATTTTGTAATGTCTTCTGGAGGTTTATATCCCTTGAAGTAGGTGTTCCGTTCGTAATGAATTTGTGATAGGGTCCGAGGCTCTCTGGGGTTTGGACTGAAAGAGTTAACATAGAGGAAAAGATAAAGCATTAAGTTAGAGGAAAAGATAAAGCATTAAGTTTTGCATCCATTTCTCTGCTGTTCTCACTCCCGTGGCTTTCAGTGATTCCATTTGCAGTGCTGTTTGATCTGTAGTGTCCTTTTCTTTCCAGAACACCACCAAGCAAGTATATTTAGCAGTTGAATTGAGAGTATGTCAGCCTCCTGTCCACAGAGCTGGTTCAGTAGACTAAATTTGGGGCCTCTGCAACAGAGGCACATGTTCAGCCACACAAGCATTTATAGCAGTAAAGCATCTTGCAGAAGCACAGCTAGGACCTTGGCGTGAGGCAAGCGCTGGTTCGTGCCCACAAATGGTTCAGCGATGCAGTGTGGTGTGAGAGGTCCCTTGAGTGAACTGGAGCTCCTCTGGCCAGCATTGCTCCTGCCTTTTCATAGCTCAGCACCAGAGCTTCCCAGGAGTGCACTCAGTGAGTAGTCTTCAAGTGAGCTTCTGGTGGATGTCCTCACATTAGAAGGAGGTTTAAGAACACCATTTTGCTGCGTTGTCCCTCCAGAGTTCATTCTGCTGTGGGCTCTGAAAAATCTGCCACTACTGCCTGTCATGGCTTGCATGGATTCCAAACCAGTTCAAGGCAATTCCAGCTGGTTGCCATTGTGTTAGTTGTCAGCTAGGTGCTTTATCCTCTTTGGGTGGACGTCATGAACCCTGCTCCTAGATAGAGCCACTGTGAGGGACACTAAGCAAGTCTGTGACCTTTTAGAAGAGCCATAATGCACATTTGTAGGGCCATGTTGTGAGCTTGCTTGTGGAGAAACACTGAAGTCTTGTAAGATCTGGAGCCCCATTATCATCTGGCACAAAGGAAAATGTGGTAGTCAGAGATAAGTCACCCATGCTCCTCTCCCCATGCATAGGGCTATAACCCAAATGGAGAGCTGGAGGCTTGAGGACTCAGATTTTGGATGGCTTTGTTTTTAGATCCTTACCTCCCCTGAAAAATTCATCACCAGAGACGAGGGAGGTGTTTCTTTGCATCCACATGAGGTGAGAGAAATGCTCCTGTCTGTAGGCAGCAGTGTCCTGGCCTGACACCAAGCTTTGTGTGGACAAAGGTGTCACAGCTGGGTTTGGAAGCTGAAGCAGAGCAGAATTACCCAGCTTCAACTGCAGTTCATGCGTGGAGATCCTTACCCCCTGACTCTCAGACCAGGCTGCTTTGCCTTTTTTTTTCCCCCCCCTCTTTGCTTATTTTCTAGGTGGAATTTAAGGTGTGAACTGCAAAACAGAAACCAGCTCTGGCTGTGATCACCTCTGAGTGCCTTTCCCTCCTCCAATGTCACAGTCAGCCAAGGAGAAGCGAAAGCTGTCAGGTTCCTGCAGAAAATGAGAGAAATTAGTTCTGGCAGAGTCTGTACGTGACAGCTTCTCTGCTGTGAAGTTGGAGTCCCTTGTTCCTGCTGGTGTGATCTGTTACCATAACATGCTGGAGATGTTTTCCTTGCATTCTTGGAGAGTTTCTTTTGCTCAGATGTGCAAAGTGAAAGACGTGGGGATGTTTACTCCAGTAGCACAGGAATTGTGCTGGGCTGAGTTTCTCACCTTCACAGTCTATGCAGTTGTGTTATATGAAGCCACACAAACACATCAGCTTTTCTGTAAGAATCTACATAAAGCTTAGGCTTTAAAATCTGTAATAGATTCCTAACTGCTGAGTAACTAAATGAGAGAAAANGTTCTCACCTTCACAGTCTATGCAGTTGTGTTATATGAATAAGCCACACAAACACATCAGCTTTTCTGTAAGAATCTACATAAAGCTTAGGCTTTAAAATCTGTAATAGATTCCTAACTGCTGAGTAACTAAATGAGAGAAAAAAAACTCCCTTGAAGAAAACACAAAAGGTAAAGTTAAAGCAGGTTCTTTAGCAAGTGTTTTTATTACCTTTAGTACTCAGAATGCCTTAAAGCATTTTTTTTACTATTTAAATTCTTCTGATTGTTCAGTTGAAATACTCTTCAGCCCAGTGCTCTTCACAGCTTTTGTGTAAAGCCCTGTGTCCTTCAGCTCTGTGCTCTTCACAGCTTTTGTGTAAAGCCCTGTGTCCTTCAGCCCTGTGCTCTTCACAGCTCTTGGGTAAAGCCCTGTGTCCTTCAGCCCTGTGCTCTTCACAGCTCTTGGGTAAAGCCCTGTGTCCTTCAGCCCTGTGCTCTTCACAGCTCTTGGGTAAAGCCCTGTGTCCTTCAGCCCTGTGCTCTTCAGAGCACTTCATCAGAGTCTTGCTTTACCTGATTGGCAGCAGACATAAAAGAATGAGTGCTTTAAAAGACCCTCCAGATCAGGGTTATGTTTTTGTGGACTCCTCAGCTGATGGTCAGGCAGTGCACCAAACCTTTGGTCTCTCCCTGCAGTCAAGCAGGCTGCCTTCAAGTAGCCAAGCAGCAGAGTCATCCAGTGTGTAGCTGGGCTTGGTGAACACTTTCCAGGATGGGTGTTAAGTAGCTCTCAGATCAACAGTTCTGTTTGTTCCTTATCAGACTTTTAATTACTCCAAGTGCATTGATCATTCCATTTCAATGTATTAACTCTCTTAATACTTGTATTAACTACTTGGATGCTATTCTTGTCCTCTTCCCTGCCACATCCCCCTTTCTCTTCAGTCCTTTTCTTTTCAGCTGTCTAAATAGAGTTGCATCCAAGTTGTGCTGGGTGACGCAGATGGTTGTGTGTGTGTGTTTAGAAGCCATTTCAAAAACAAAAAGATTTTTTGAGTTCAGGCCCCGGAGCAACTTTGGGTTTATAAATTTACCCCCCCTGCCCCCAGACCAGCCAGGTAGTTGTTAGAGGAGACAGATACCAGCAGTCCCTAATTCCAGGATTTCACTCCTTCAGAGATCAGTGTCCCACTCCAGGGGCACTCCATGATCTGAGGGGGCTCTTTCTGTGAATATTCACCCCAGTCTTTGTTGCTTAAATGAAATCATGTAGGTGGTAAAGTTTACAAGCTTATATTTAATAACAAAGCCCTGGCCTAGACAACAACAACAACCTGTCATCAGTTTTCTCCTGCAGATCACACTGTCACCAATATATTTTTTTGCCCTGAGTGGCTTGAAGAAAGAATTAATAATTTTATAGGATGTTCTTTGATTCGCTGCCCGACGCTGCCGATGGCAGCCAGAGCTAAGTGTGTGTGTAGTCATTGTACTGTATTTTTATTTTGCCTTGGTGTGGGTTTTTCCCCCCGCCATTTCTCAGGCTGTTTTCATATGACACTAATCCTTCTGATTGCACATCTGTGATTTGTCATTTGGTGCACAGCAAAGTCTCTTAGAATCATAGAATGGTTTAGGTTGGAAGAGACCTCAAAGCTCATCCAGTTCCAACCCCCCTGTGCCATAGGCAGGGACACCTCCCACTAGATCAGGTCACTCAAGACCTCATCCAGCCTGACCTTGAACACATCCAGGGAGGGAGCAGCCACAACCTCCCTGGGCAACCTGTGCCAGTGTCTCACCACCCTCACTGTGAAGAATTTCCTCCTAACATCCTGTTTAAATCTCCCCTCTGCCAGTTTGTACCCATTCCTCCTCATCCTGTCATTACAAGACCCTGTGAATAGTCCCTCCCCAGCCTTCCTGTAGCCCCCTTCAGATACTGGAAGGTTGCTATAAGGTCTCCTCAAAGCCTTCTCTTCTCCAGGCTGAAAAGCCCCAACTCTTTCAGCCTGTCCTCATAGCAGAGCTGCTATAGCCCTCTGATCATCTTCATGGCCTCCTCTGGACTCTCTCCAGCAGCTCCATGTCCTTCTTGTGCTGGGGGCTCCAGAACTGCACTTCAGCTGATGCTGAATTCTGCTTCTTAACTGATGGTTCAGTTGACCAGCAGTGTTATGCTTCCTGCAAAGCTTGTCTCCTTCATGCAGCAGGGAGCAGATCTGGAGAAGATGATTATTCATCTCCCACTTGGGATCCTCGATCCTCTTCGCTTCTTACTGCTGCTGCGTGGGGGTTCTTGGCATGTTCCAGGTTGTGGCTTTGTTCAGTCTGTAGCAGCTTGACAGAAAGGAAAAGTATTAGAGGAGCTGCTCATGTGAGGACTTTTGCAGCCATTTCTGTCTTATTGCTAGACTAAATGGATTCCTGCTCAGTTACTCTGCATTAAAACCAGGAGAGATTTTGGATTCAGCTACTGAAACACACTCAAACATTGTTTCTTGCTTTACCAGCCCTTGTGTCAAGTAACTGAAGCAACCATTTCCTGGACTATTGTATTGCCAGCTTCTTTCTCAAAGACAGACTAAGTTTGGAGACCAAGTAGCTGTAGAAATGGCACTTTGTGTATCCTCTTTTTACTGACAGATTTAACGGTGTTGGTACAAGAGAGAATGTGGAGTGCAGTAGTAAAGATAGTTGCAAAGGAGTAACAGAGAAAGCAGGACCCAGTATGGCTGGAAGGATTTTTTTCTTGTGTCTTTGCTCATACAGGTTGTCTTGGCTGTACAATAGGAAGAAAGAGTATATCCTTCTTGGCTGGGGGTCTGTGAGTCAGCAGATGAGAAGAGAAGGAACATCAGGACCTCCTGTTAGAATATGTTGATAAACCGTGGCAGGAAGCAGTTCTGGGCTGTGCAGGGCTGCAGGGATGCCTGAGGAAACTCTGTAGTCAGTAGATGAGAGAAGGGGCATCAGGATATATTGATTAACCCTGTCTGGAAGATGCTCTGAGCTATGCAGGGCTGCAGAGCTGCCTTTGCCTTGTGTAGCAGGAGCATGTCCTAGCCCATTAGGCAGGACTAAGGCAAGAGAGAGGAGCTGGGGCCTGTAGCCTTGCTCCCTCCCACTGCTCCCTCTTTGCTTGCAGAAATCACTGGGTTGGAGTGAAGTCCCAGTTTTTCTTCCTTATCCAGGCATGGACCCTGTGTACAACCCTTCCTGGATTCCTCAGATTCCCTCTCTTGGTTAAGATGGGAGTCACCAGGCTGAGCAAGTTGCTGTGGAATATCGGTGTGAGCCGACTGCCTGGATGTGCCAAGCAGCCTTACTGCATTTCAAGTGACCTTTGGGTCTGAAACCTTGCCAAAGGGAGGGGAAAGGAAGCCACCATTGAATGGAGTTTTGCAGAGGGATCCTGCAGGCAGATGGTGTTTGCATAGAGGATGTGCTGCTGGGGTGCAACTTTACTACAAGGCTCTTGGTTTGGACTCTTTCAGGCGGGCTAAACTCCGGCTATATTTGGAACAGCTCAAGCAGCTCGTGCCTCTCGGGCCAGACAGCACCAGGCACACCACTCTAAGTCTGTTGAAAAGAGCCAAGATGCACATCAAGGTAAATACATCCCTGTTTTTATTTCTTTTTTAAAAGCAGAATCTTCCAGAATGTGTGTCCAGAGAGAGGAAACAAGTTTTCACACAGAGTCAATATATCCAGCTTTCTGCATATGTTGAACTTTGTTAGTTGCAAGGATTTCAGTCAGTGCCAAAGTTTTGTAGTCTCAGATACATGAAATGGTGATTTTGTGGTTTCTGCTTAGTAACTAATGGTTTACATTGGACTTAAATACATATATATATATAAGTATCGAAGCTATTCTTGGAGATATATATATATATTTGCTCAGTCCTTATATATATTATATATATATATAAGGACTGAGCAAATTAGCATTGTACTGATTCACAGATTGCATCAGATTGCAGGGAACTCTTAAAGGTCATCTTGTCCAACCTTCCTGCTGGGACATCTCCAACTAGAGCTGGCTGCATCAAGTCTGATCTTGAATGTTTCCAGGAACAGGGCCTCCACCACCTCCCCGGGCAACCTGTTCAGTGTTTCCTCACCCTCATAGTAAAGAACTTCTTCCTAATGTCCCACCTAAATCCACCTTGCTCCAGTTTTAAACCGTTTGCCCTCTTCCTATCTCTACAGGCTCTCCTAAATTATCCCTTCCCAGTGTTCCTGTAGGTCCCCTTCAGATAGTGAAATGCAACTCTAAGGTCTCCCTTATAATTTAGCTTGATTTCAAAGCAAAAAATCAGATCCATTCATGATTAAAAGAAAAAAAAAAAAAGAGATCCATTGATGATCTTTATTTGATCTATTCCTGATTCCCTAATAGAGTCAAAGAGATTATAGCTATCGGCAAGCCTATCCCCATCCCACATCTTGATGAGCAGACCCTGAAACACTGACTCCAGATGAAGTGCCACCTCCTGCTAGTTGCTGCTCCCTGTATGTGTTTCATGGGTGGAACAAGCCAAAAACACAAAGCAGCCCAAACTCTCACCTGCAGTCATGCAGCAGTGCAGCTTGTACCTTTGCACAGGGTTGATGGAGAGAGACTGAGAGACCTGGGGCTGCTTAGCCTCAAGAAGAGAAGGCTGAGAGGGGATCTTATCAATGTCTATAAATATCTGAGGGGTGGGTGTCAGGACAAAGGTGCCAGGCTCTTTTCAGTAGTGCCAAGTGATAGGACAAGGAACAACAGGTAGAAGTTGGAACACAGGAAGTTCCACCTCAACATGAGGAGAAACTTCTTTACTGTGAGCTTGAGCCCTGGAGCAGGCTGCCCAGAGAGGTTATGGAATGTCCTTCTGTGGAGACTTTCAAAACTTGTCTGGATGCGTTCCTGTGTGACCTGCCCCAGGTGATCCTGCTCTGGCAGAGAAATTGGACTGAATGATCTCCAGGGGTCCCTTCCAACCCCTAACATCCTGTGATTTGCACAGGTAATTCCAAGGGAATGACTCCCTCGGGCCTCTTCTCTCCAAAGAGACCTTCACTCCCACTTCAGTGCTGTATTTGCAGGCTTAGACGCAGAATCAGACAAGCAGATATTCCAGTGTGCAAGTCAAAGAGCAGGTTTCTGCTGCTGTGTCCAGCACTGTAATTACTCCTCTGGTGTTTTTTCAGTGTTGTAAGGAAACAGGTCAAGAAAGGTGTCAGGAGAAGCTGAATGTTGCCAGTAATCTTGGAATGTTTTGGAGAGCAGCCTGCTGTTGTGCAGCTCTCAGATTCACTGTGCTGGCAGAAATGGTTGTAATTCATAGCAAAGATTAGAGAACAGTTCAAGCAAAACTCCTCTGTGGACAACTTTACCAAGCTATTTTCACAAGGTCACAGAGTCACAGAATATTAGGGGTTGGAATGGGCCTCCAGAGATCATCAGGTTCAACCCCCTGCCAGAGCAGGACCACCTAGGACAGGTCATAGGAACACATCCAGATGAGTCTGGAAAGTCTCCAGAGATGCAGACTCCACAACCTTTCTGGCCTGTCTGCTCCAGGATTCTGCCACCGTCAAATTAAAGAAGATCCTTCTCATGTTTAGGTGGAACTTCTCATGTTCAAGTTTATGCTCATTACCTCTTGTCTTGTCACTGGGGACCACTGAAAAGAGTCTGGCCTCATCTTTCATCTTTGCCCAGGGAGGTTGTAGAGACTCCTTCTCTGGAGACTTCTAAAACCCAACTGTGCGAACTACCCTAGGGCATCCTGCTTGGCAGAGGGGGTGGACTTAATCTCTGGAGGTCCCTTCCAACCTCTAAGGTTCTATGATTCCTGGCACACTCCCTTCAGATATTTGTAAACATCCTCAGCTAGTCTGAGCACTTTTAGTTCAGCTGAGCAACCCCTGGGTTAACCCCTGGAGATTTGGGCCTCTCATGTTGAGTTGAAGCTAAGTGTTGAAGGCACTGTGTGGGGTTTGGTGTTGGGCTGCCCCCTGGCATGGCCTTATGCATGCAAATGGCAAACCTGGTCTTACAAGTGGCAAGTGTGAGAGATCAGCTGTGGAGGTCCCATTTCAGCTGCTGATGACAACAGCTAGGAACAGATACTTCCCATGCCCATGATGTGTGTTACCAAGTTCTCATCTTTGGAGAACTGAAGCTGAAGATTACCTTTTAACATTTTAACTGAACCTACCCTAACTGGGTTGCCACTTACTGCCCTTCATCAGGTCAGCCTGAGCATGCTGGTACCTGTCTGCTGTGTCCAACACTGTCAGTTCCTCTCAACTTGCAACTTTCCAATTCCACCAAGCTGGGTTGGATGGGGCCTTGAGCAAACTGGTCTAGTAGGAGGTGTCCCTGCCCATGGCCTGTGGTTGGAACTAGATGATCTCGAAGGTCCTTTCCAGTCCAAACCATTCTGTGATTCTAAGATTCTACATACTGAAGCTTGCCCTGAAAGATTGGATGGATTTGAGTCTCCTGGTTATGAATCACTGAGTTCATTCCTAAAATAGTCGTTAAGAGTTTGGGACTGCAGCCAGGAAAAGAGAGGAAATCTGATCAATTGGGCACATTTTGGTCTGTTGTGTACATGGATGCCCTTTGCTTGTTATAACACAGGGTATCAACCTGTGATGTGCATCTACGTGCTGTGCTGCCTGGACATGAGGCTGCAGAAGTTCAGTTTCCTTTAGCTGGGAATCTGCTCTCTTCATAGTGTTCATTACTGTACCAATGATAACAACTTCTCCTCTCAGGCTTGCATTGAACAGCAGAATCCCTCAAATGATTTGACTCTTGGTTTGCTGCATGCTGGCCCAGGCTGCTCTCCTCAGAAAATCCAGCCTAGGTTCCCTCAGATGCCAGGGGGTAAGGATCAGCAGCTGTGCTGACTCCCTGCACATCTCCTGAGCCTTGGTGGTGGTGTAAACAGTGAAATCTGGCCTCGCTTATCAGAGCTTTTACTGCTGCAGCCTGTAATTTACTGCATCACTTAGGCAGGGGTTTGTAAGTCATAAAATTGTTTTAGTTGGAAAAGACCTTTAAGGTCATCCAGTCCAACCATTCTCTAACTCTGCCAAGTCTGCTGCACCACGTCTCTGCCTCTTTTCAACACCTCCAGGGATGGGGATTCAAGCACCTCCCTGCCCAGCCTGTTCCAGTCTTTGAGAACCCTTTCAGGGAAGAATTTTCTTCTAATGTCCAACCTAAGCCTGCCCTGGGGCAACTTGAGGCCATTTCCTCTGGTCCTGTTGCCTGATAGCAGGGAGAAGAGACAAGTCCCACTTGGTTCCAACATCCTTTCAAGGAGCTGTAGAGAGACAGAACGTCTCCTGTCCAGTCTTCTTTTCTCCGTACTAAACAAACCCAGCTCCTGGAGCTGCTCCTCAGCAGCCCTGTTCTCCAGACCCTTCACCAGCTTCAGTGCCTTTCTCTGGGCACACTCTTTCTTGTAGTGAGGGGCCCAAGACTGAACACAGTACTCAAGGTCTAGTCTGACCAGTGCTGGACACAGAGGGTCAATCACTTCTCTGGTCCTACTAATCACACTGTTGCTGATCCAGGCCAGGATGCTGTTGGCCTTCTTGGCTACCTGGGCACACCCTGGCTCAAAATACATAAAATAATGTAATATATAAACTGATTTAAGGTGTTTGGATTCGTGTGTCCTTCCTGCCTCTGATCTCACCATATTTCTAACACTCTCTTCCCTAATTATCAAGTCAGTATTTTTAAATGGCTACCAATGAGAGCTCTGCCCTTGGCTGCTCAAACTGTCCTGACCAGACCTGACCTCCAGAAGTCCCTTCCAGCCCCTGCTGTTCTATGATTCTATTGACCTCTGCAAGTGAAGAGGTGAGAAAGACAATAAAGGTTTGTTTGTAAGCCAACAAACCGCAGCTTTAGGTCTCCACTAATTAAAATATTTTAAGTGCTTTACAGTGACAAGGCATTGGAACAAGGCTGCCCAGGGAGGTGGTGGAGTCACCCCTGGAGGTGTTCAAGAACCGTGTGGACATGGCACCTGGGGCCACGGTTTGATGGCCATGATGGTGTCCTGATGGTTGGACTCGATGATCTTAGAGGTCTTCTCCATCAGTAACACTTCTAGGATTCTATGTCACACGTGTTTGAAGGTGAGGAGGACCTGCCAGCTTACTGTCTGTCTGTCTCCTTTAAGAAATTGGAAGAGCAGGACCGGAAAGCTTTGAACATTAAAGAACAATTGCAGCGGGAGCACCGCTACCTCAAGCGCCGGCTGGAGCAGCTCTCCGTGCAGGGCATGGAGCGGATCCGCACCGACAGCATGGGATCAACAATATCCACTGACTCTGAGCAAGGTAAAGGCAGCTGCACCCCCAGGGGAGCAACGGCACACCTCTGACTGGGGGCTAAAATCAAGCTTTCTGCAAAATGCAGAGACACCTGGCCGGTCATGGAAGAGAGACTTGAAAAGGGATCTTAGCAATGCTGATCAGTATCTGAAGGCTGGGGGGCAAGAAGAAGGGGCCAGGCTCTTGTCAGGGGTGTCCTGTCATAGGACAAGGGGCAGGAAGTTCCACCTCAACATCAGAGAAAGCTTTGCTGTGAGGGTGCTGGAGCCCAGGAGCAGGCTGCCCAGAGAGGCTGTGGGGTCCCCTTGCCTGGAGACTTTCAAGCCCCACCTGGAAGCATTCCTGTGTGACCTGCCCTAGGTGACCCTGCTTTGCCAAGGGAGTTGGATTCAGTGATCTCTAGAGGTCCCTTCCAACTTCCAGCGTTCTGTGACTGTGAGGATTGTTCTATTTTGTGGTGTGCAGGACAAAAAATTCCAACTGCATCTTTGGCACATGATTGGAAAAAGGTTGTTTTACCTAATCAGCTTCGGAAGCCATCGTTGATGCAGGTGTTTTTTTAAAGCTATTGGCAGTGCCTGTGGTTTTGCCTCTTTTTTAAACAATCACCATTTCATGTCCTGCGTTTTTTGTGTAATTACTGGCACAGGCTGCCTCAGTAAGGGCTTGGGGGAGCTGAGCTGGTGGTCAGCAGTTTCTGGGGGACAGATGGCCACGCCGTGGTGGCCACCAGCCGACACCCATATGGGCTGGAACTACCAAGAGCTGTCCTGCAGCCTTGGAGGGCTGGAGGATTTTTGCAGTCGGGTGTCTGTGAGCAGGTTGGAACGGTTCTGGGCCAGCATTTGGTACTGATGTCATGCAGTATATTTATGTGGATGAGGACAGAAGGGATTTGAATTCTCAGGTGGACAAGATGATCCTTTCCTCAGGAGCTACTGTGCCAGTTCTTGGGTTTTAATTACATAAAATGAGGATAGGCTGAGGGAGCTGAGGTTGTTCAGCCTAGAGAAGAGTCTAGGGGGACCTTAGAGCTGCCTTCCAATACCTGAAGGCTGCAGAGGGACTTTTCATAAGCGATGGGACAGGGGGAAATGGTTTGAAGATGAGGGAGAGCAGAGTTAGACTGCATCTTAGGAAGAAGTTCTCCAGTGTGAGTGTGCTGAGACTCTGGAATAGGTTGTCCAGGGAGGCTGTGGATTCCTCCTCCCTGAAGGTGTTCAAGGTGAGTTTGGATACAGGCTTGAGCAGCTGAGTCTATTTGAGAGGCATCCCTGCCCATGGCTGGGAAGTTGGAGTCGATGGTCTCTGAGGTCCCTTCCAACCTAAGCCACTCTGTGACTGAAAACAACCTAGGATTTTGGTGTCGGCTGAGGAGGGCTTGAGCATGGCCCAAGCGCTCCTTGCTGGCATTGCTGCCTTCCTGAAAGCTGCCTTCTTGTCTTTGCTGTAGAAGTAGACATTGAAGGGATGGAGTTCACCCCAGGGGAAATGGACAGTGTTGGGAGTGCCAGCGACGCCGAAGACCACTACAGTTTGCAAAGCGGCTCGAGCGACGGAGGGTACACACATTCCCGCAGACTGAACGCCAGGCTCTCCTAGTGCCTGAGGTACCCACCCAGCTCAGGACCATCTGACTGAAGCACTTAAATATGAATATTCCAGAGGTGTCAACTGCCACTCTTCCGGGAAACCCCAACCACAGTACTCTGACCTGGAGGTTTCTTACCCACGGTTCCCTGCACTGTAACCACGATATTAGGTCTTGTAAATCCTGGGTTTGCTGCAGAGAACTGTGGTTAGGTACAGTTGTGACTTAAAGCTAGCTTGATGTAGCCATACTGCAAATTAAAAGAGAGAGAGAGAAAAAAAAAAAAAACCC
>VWZI01005110.1:1277390-1301407 GCA_013396835.1 Psilopogon haemacephalus
TTTTTTTCCTTCCTTCCTTCCTTCCTTCCTTCCTTCCTTTCTTTCTTTCTTCCTTCCTTCCTTCCTTTCTTTCTTTCTTTCTTTCTTTCTTTCTTTCTTTCTTTCTTTCTTTCTTTCTTTCTTTCCCTCCTTCCTTCCCTTCCTTCCCTTTCCTTTCTTTCTTTCCACACAACAAAACCAACCCAAACCCTGTGAACCACTTTTAGAACTCAGAGGGGTTTTTTTTTGGTCTGGCAGATGTGTCCCAGAGGAAAGGGTTATCCTGGCCAGCTGTGGTGCCTGCATGTTGGCAACTGCACTTCTGTGGCTGGTTTCTGGTTTTTTTTTTTCCTTTCACAGGCTTTGCCAATGGGTAACTGATAACTTCTCTCTCTGAGGTACCAGGATCAAGAATGTCATGTTCTGCAGTGCAACAAAGGCAACGTGGCCTCGATGGACTAGCGCAGAGCTTGCAGACATCCTTCCAGAAATGTCCATTTCTTAATCTCTGCTGGAATCCACCATAAAATGGCTCGTAAAAGCAATATGCTATCTAAGCAGCCTCGCTGGTTTTCGGGCACAGATGCAAAACAACTGCTCCCAGGATGGAAAAAAAGGGTAAGGTAAAGCCTTTAATTATGTTTTGACTGAACACAAGCAAGAAAAAAGGAATCAGAGAAAAAACAATCTTGACCCATGAGGAGGTGCAAAAGCAAACACTGACACACAGGGCTGCGGCTGGGTGGGGAAAGGGGCCATCAGCAGTGCTGAAGATGTGTCTGTAACAGGCTGCTGTTTAATCTCTGCCCTAAAAGCTGGTGCATTTCCTAGCAAGTGGAATTTTGTTTCACATCAGAGGCTTGCTCTTCCAAAAGGAGAAATTTAGGTGCACAATGTTCTGACCTAAAACATTTCAGTTCTAGCCTGAATTCCAGTGCCAGCGGGGATGATGAGATCATTGCTGTCTGTCATCTCCTCTTTTGTCCATCTGTTCCACTCCTCCCTTCCTTGGTAATTTTGGAACCTTCGGGCTAATTTTCACCAAATTTGACCAAGCAGAGAAAGGCTGCAATGATAATCCACAGCGAAAACTTCCAGGGACATTCCCATTCCATGTCTGGGTCGAAAGAGAAATGAATTATTTCCTGCACTGATCATTCCCCAAGGCTGGCCCAGTTGAGCACTTTGCTATTTGGAGAGGTGGCTACTGGCCAGCACCTGTGCAGCTCTAAACCAGCTCAGCTACAGCTCAGCTAAACAGATCACTGAATTCTAGAGTGGTTTGGGTTGGAAGGCACCTTGAAGATCATCTAGTTCCAATCCCCCTGGCATTGGCAGGGACATGTTCCACTAAAACAGATTGCTCAAGGGCTCAGATGGGGATGGAGGTTTTGTAGAAGGCCATGAAGGAGGTGGAACTTTGTTATGTGTGTGCCTGGATAGAGGGAGAGGAAGTGGCCGAGCAGGGAATGGAAGGCAGACAGCCAAGGGGATAGACAAAAGAGAAACAACCTTTTATCAGCTTTGCCTTCCATCTTGGATGTGGACTTCAGTTACAGAGCTCAGTTGCTCTCAGGACAGAAGTGTGTTTTTTACAGGTACTTTTTTACATGAGTAATACTCTTATTTAAGAAATTGAAAAGAAAACAATATTGTGAAACACGAGCCTCCAAAATAGCCCTGTAGGACCTGCTGATGTTAGAGCAAGGAACTGACACACAAACTTCCACAATAGCCCTGTAGGGACTGCTGATCTTAGTGCAAGGAACTGACACACAAGCCTCCAAAATAGCCCTGTAGGACCTGCTGATGTTAGTGCAAGGAACTGACACACAAACCTCCAAAATAGCCCTGTAGGACCTGCTGATGTTAGTGCAAGGAACTGACACACAAACCTCCAAAATAGCCCTGTAGGGACTGCTGATATTAGTGCAAGGAACTGACTGAAGCACACCAGCACAATCTTCTGAAATCAGCCAGTGAACACTTTTGTTCCTTCCCCCTCAGCACGGCGCAGTGAACCCTCTTTCTGGTGGCCCCAAGGCCGAGGAGATAGGGAGCATGGCATGGAAGGGTGTTGGAAACAAGCATCTTGTAGAAAGCCTTAGTGCAGCCTTGCACCTCCAGCGAGGCTCAGTCAGGCTGTAAGATGGGGTAAAAATGTGGGGAAATGGAGGAAAAGGAGATTTGCTTTACAGAGCAAGCATTTCGGAGGGACCAGAGCTAAAGGGAGAAGCATTGCTGGTTTCTAAATTGATGTCAAAGCCAGAGGTAAGCTAAATGCGGGTGTGGCAGACAAGCAGTGCCACTGCTGGTGGCCATTTGAGGGGGAGGTGGGTTAAAAAAAATAAGGAAGTGTTTGTTTTTTTTTTTAAAGCAGCAGTTGGCAGAGTTCTGGTATGTGCTCTCTCTGTGAAGATCTGGGGTTATTGGCAGGTTCAAAAACGGGATTACACCGATTAACAGCCATGGAGTGCATGGGGAAAAGCCCTAAGGGAGCGAGGCAGAGGTGACCCCCGCGATGCGGCAACCGCCGACAGGAGGGTGGTGGCCACCGTCAGCCTCGTCCCTGGGCTAGGCGGCAATGGGGCTGAGACGCGGCCCTGGGGCCCAGTGAAAGCCGAGCAGCGTCAAGTCGCAGCCAGGTGAGGCTCGGAAGCCCCGCAGGCCCTCGGAAGCCCCGCAGGCCCTCGGAAGCCCCGCAGGCCCTCGGAAGCCCCGCAGGCCCTCGGAAGCCCCGCAGGCCCTCGGAAGCCCCGCAGGCCCTCGGAAGCCCCGCAGGCCCTCGGAAGCCCCGCAGGCCCTCGGAAGCCCGGCAGGCCCTCGGAAGCCCGGCAGGCCCTCGGAAGCCCCGCAGGCCCTCGGAAGCCCCGCAGGCCCTCGGAAGCCCCGCAGGGTAGGTTAATGAGGGGAGCTGAGCGAACGCCTTGAAAAGAGGTTCGCCACCTCCAGCGCTGGCTGAGGGCGGCCGGGCCGGGCCCCGCCCCCTGCCGTCACGTCCGGCGCCGGCCCGGGCCAGGCGCGCATGCGNGGCCTGTCCCTCCGGGCTCGGTTCCGCTTCCGCCGCCCTCCGCTTCTGCCCCGGGCGGGATCGCTGCTCAGCCGCTTCCTCTGCCTTCCCCCCCAGCCTTCTTCCCCCCCCCTCTTTCTCTTAGCCTTCCCCCTCGGCGTTACTTCAGCCCTCTCTCAGCCTTCCCGCCATTTTCTGGGTCGCTCCCGTCTTTCCTCCGTGCAGTGTCTGAGGCGGAGAGCTGCGGTGAGTACCGGCGGGTGCAGGGTCGTGGCTTGTTTGCACTGGGAGGGGAATAGCCGCCGCTTCATACCCGCTCCCCTCTCTCCCCTTCCTGTCTTTTTGCCCTGTCCCTCTGCGGGACGGCTCCTAGCCGCGATCCCCTCAGGGCTGCAGGCAGCAGCTGCCCCGTAGCTGGGACCCAGCCGGGGACCTTTCGGCCTCACGGGCGCTGGTAGAAAGGCCCCGGAGGGATCCCACTCGTAGCGATTTGGCTTCTCCGGGTCGGGAACGGCGATCGTGGGCATCTTCCTCAGGGGTCCGAAGGGGCTGTTGGATTAGGCGGATTGAGAGGCAGTGTCAGCGAGCCTCACGATCTGTGTGCACCTACATAAGGCTCTGTGCTTTGCGTTTCTTTGCTTTGACAAGGGCCCTCGTGTAAGCCTGGAAGGCAGAGGTCAGTTGCAAGGCTGCCCTGGGGCGTGAAACTTGCACGACAAATTCTATTTCCCACATAACCGGCGACTTATCTTAAGATAAATTAAATAGAGCATTTTAGAAGGATGCTTTTCCGTGTTCAGCACTTACCTCCCCCAGGCCGGCTGGCAAAGTGGAGTTTCCTGGTGGAATATGTCCTGAAAACAAAAGTAGTAAGTGATGCCAAACTCAGAAAAGCCCTCTGGATGTTGCTAGAGCATTGCAGACAGGGACTCCTGATTTCTTAGTAGTTTATCCTACCTGTTGCTATCTGTTGAGCTCACTGTAGGGTCCCAAAGCTGATGATTTGTTTGCTGGAGAACACCAAAACAGCAAACTTAACTTTTCTTTTAGCTTCTGAGTCTGATTTCCTAAGACTGTTTACACTGATTTGAAGTTAATGCAGGCTTTGGACCAGTTGCTATCTTGAGGCATTTGTATGCTAAAGGATTTCTTGTTCCATTTTCAGAAGAACTGTTAAATTAAGGTCTGAAGACAAGATTCTGCTTGCTGCTGAAGTAAAAAAAAAACATAAGCAAGATCTTGATGTGCAGTGAAATACCACTCTAGTTTTGTTTTTAGGGCAAGCTAAAAGCTCCTGGCATTTTGAAAGAGTTAAAATGATTGTGGGTGGCTGATTTTAGTTTTTTTTTTTTTAATGCAATGTGAGGAAAACTACTCAATATTTACATCTGTTGATTTTTTTTTTCCTTAATTCACATAAATCTATTACATTCAAATAGAATACTCTCGTTAATTTAAAACGTAAGTGCTTGCCAAGACCAGGGATTTAATTGAAGTAAAAATGTGTCCTGGTTGGATGGACAAAATATATCAAGATATCCCTGAAATAAAAATTCATTTCTAGTCTTTGAATAGACACTCAGATCTATAACACCATTCATTTTCTTTTGGTGTGATCTGACACTTTATTGCTCCTGTGCAGATTATTAAAAAACCTAAATACTCCTTTTAAATTACAAAAAGATTGCAAAATAAATTGTACACCAGATTTTTTTTTTAAATGTATTTGGATCTTTTCTGCTTACCAAAAAAAAAAAAAAAAAATTGAATCATGAGCTGTGGGAAAGATTTTGTGGAAACTCTTAAGAAAATTGGATATCCAGAAGCTGATTCACTTAATGGAGAAGATTTTGATTGGCTTTTTGAGTCTTTGGAAGACAGAGCCTTTCTAGAGTGGTTTTGTGGTAACATAAATGAGCAGCATGTGGTCTCTGAAAAAGAACTGCAAGATTTTGATAAGCTTTTGGAGTCTGGGAAGCCCATTTTGGAAGGAAATGCATTGGATGAAGTCCTTCAAACTTTGAAGCCTGTGGATTCAAAGTACAGTAGCCAGGAGAAGGAAGAAGAAGAGAGGGAGCTGAAGAAATTAGAAGATGAGCTTCAAACCCTTCAGAAGTTAAAAAGCCTTCAAATTCATCGGTGTAATAAGCTTCAAGTTATGGCTTCTGAAAACAACCATTTCTTACAAACGTTAAAAAGCAGAGAGCAGGAAACACATAAAGATTTGAAAGATGGACTGAGAATGCTTACTGCAGCAAATAATAAGCTTAATAGTGAACTACAGTTGCTTGTGGAAGCAGCTAAGAAATTTACTTCTTTCTTCACTGCTCCAGACGCAGAACAAGGATCAGATCGACAGGCAGCATTTTTCTCCCAGCTTTCTTTGGACAAGTATTTGGCTCAGGAAGAACAAAGTACTGCAGCAGTCACCTCCTATGTAAAGAAACATTTATATCAAGCTGTGTCCGAAAGGCTTGAAAATTCCCCCAGAGACAGCTTTCAGCTTTTAGATCTAACCAACCAAGTTGCTTGTGATGAGGCTGATGAAGTTTGCAAAGAGAGGGAAGAGATAGCCAGGCTCCGGACAGCATATATCTGTGCTCAACATCAGCTCATCCAGATGCAAGCTAAAGAGGAGAGCAGGAAGTCAGCTATCAAATGTGCAGAGGACATGCTGCAGTCCTTTAACAAGGTAAGCTGCAGAAGGGGATGGGAAATAGTGGATTCTTCCATGGGCAGGTGTGTTCAGCTGGATCTAGCAAAAAGGAGGATGGCTTTCTAATTCAGTTGGACATTTCAAAGTATACCTGGCTCTCTGTTGTCTGTACAGCAAGCAAGAGCTTAATTTTGGTTGGAATTTTGTGGTATGGTGGAGCTAATATGATAAATGTGTTCCTGTTTATTCTCTGTAGCAAACTTCAACTGTTGTAATTCACTGTCTTTCTTGAAACTCAGCTGTTTGGACCACATAAGTGGATCTGATAATTGAATCATAGAATGGCTTAGGTTTGAAGGAAGCTTAGAGATCATCTACTCCAAACTTCTGAATCTCTCAGCAAGTGACAAAGAGGTATGGCTACTGGAACTTAAGAAAATGTCACAACCCAGTATCTTGAGACATCCTTGGGCAATTCCTCAAGATACTGGGTTGTGGCATGCTCTGAAATTGTGCTAAGATTCACTTCAGTACATGAATTTTGAGTGAACTGAAGAAATGTCTGACATGAAGGCAACCGTAAAGATGATATTCACCACTATTTTGTTTTATGCAGGATCCTGGGAACCAGGAGAACCTGGATGCCAAAATATGGAGTTTAAATGATGAAATCTCAACAATTAAACAAGACATTGCTCGGATAAACAACGAGGAACTGCTTCCCCTTCTGAAAGAGAAGGCCCAGCTTTTGTGTGCACCGGTGGTGAAAGCATGCTTGGATCATCAGATTGCTCAGCAGGAGGGTCATGCTTCAAGACAGGAGGCAGTATGCAGGCATTTGATCAGACAGAAAGCATCATTTGAACTTCTTGAGCTAGCCTATAAAATGGAGATGAAGAAACTTAAGAAGATCTTCTCTCACCTGGAGGGTTTGGTGGAGACTCTGAAACAGAGCAGTGATGAGTTGGAGCAGAGAGTGCAGGTGATAACTGAGAGAGCTCAGCGTGCAAAGCCAAGGAGCACCATCAGTTCAGAGGATGGGTTCCCTTACAGGTGGGTGTTAACAGTCACTGCTGAACTTGGACTGACTTTAAAATAATGCTGGGGAGATAAAGGCTTAGGCCGGCTCACCATTTTCTGTTGCTAACTCATTAG
The DNA here is from genome assembly GCA_013396835.1 of Psilopogon haemacephalus. Taxonomy (NCBI): domain Eukaryota; kingdom Metazoa; phylum Chordata; class Aves; order Piciformes; family Megalaimidae; genus Psilopogon; species Psilopogon haemacephalus. Next base: position 1,284,191 of record VWZI01005110.1, read on the forward strand.
TTGCTTGCTTTAATTAATATCTTGAATTCTCCAGAATGAAACCATCAAGATCTGACTCTTGCCTGTTGCTTGTCTTTCTCAAGTTCTTTTTAGGTTTGCCTGAGGAAAAACTGTTCAATTCTCAATATTGTTACTGTTGCTGAAGCATTCCCAAGCAAGATGCAGAATACACAAGTATCTTAAAGCCAAACCTTTCATACATGATACCTTGATCTAGGACCTCTTGGAAGTTATTCTTGAATAAACAGAGCTGTTCTTTGCAGTGATTTTCCAGTTAGTGTGCACGGCCTCATCAGCTTAGCCTGCAAAACCCCCCGTGTGGTAGAGGAGAGGAACAGGTCCTGAAATACCTGACCTGTGCTGAGCTCATTTTTACTGCTTGATTTGCCGTCTGGTTTCAGTGTCCTCTCACCCACGTAGGAGTTAGTTGTTTTCTTGCTGTTTAAAAGCATTCTTGTAGCTCAGGTGATGCATTAGGGACATGTGCTGTGTTGCTGTCACCTCAAAGCTAAAGCTTTTGATGGAGTGCGTTGGACAAAGTGGACAACATGGTGTGTTCATGTCTGGCTTTTCCTCTTCCTTTCCAGTGATACTCTGTTTCGTAGTAATTGATAGTTGGGTGTGGTCTTGCAGAGTGAATAACTGCAAGGATCAGGCAGCAGTCATTTTGTCCCATTGTGTGTTTGGCAACTTGTAATATTTTTTTTTTCTCAGGTTTATTATTAAGTCTCCAAATCACTAGATGTTGGCTGGCTATTTTTTCACTTTTTTTCTTTTCTAAAGTTGAAGGAGTTACACAATTAATAGGAGTTACAGTTTTTTCACTTTTTACACTCGAAGGAGTTACGAATCCCACAGGAATTGCTCTTATTTCTCATGCTGGTTTTCAGCATTTAAAAAAAAATGTATCTTACTTTGTAATCCTTGAAGTGTCAGGAAATAGCTGGCAAGAACACACTGTAAGCTTCTGCTAGCATTCATTGTGTGCTTGCTGTCTGTTACTTTGGTATTTCATTGCTGTTAATGCTGAAATAGTTTGGAGCCCTGCTAATGTCATACAAACTATATACAGATGGAATCACTAAATCAGTGGGAGATATAATACAGTACTGACCTTTACTAGTCTTCTGCCTTCTCACCATGAACATCTGGGGGTGCTGGTTGACAACTGACTGAATGTGAGCCAGTGTGTGCTCAGGTGGCCAAGAAAGCCAACAACATCCTGGCTTGGATCAGCAATGGTGTGACCAGCAAGACTAGGAAAATGATCTTAACCCTGTACTGGGCACTGGTGAGGCCACGCCCTTGAGTAATGGGTTCAGTTTTGGGTCCCAAACTACAAGAAGGACATTGAGCTGCTGGGGCATGTCTAGACAAGGGGAGTGAAGCTGGTAAAGTCTGGAAAACATCTGGTAGGGAGCAGCTGAGGGATCTGGGGATATTTAGTCTGCAGAATAGGAGGCTGAAGGGAGACCTTCTGGTTCTTCACAGTTACCTGAAAGGAAGCTGGACAGGTGAGCGTTGGTCTTTTCTGCCTAGTACCAAGTGATAGGACAAAATGAGATAGCCTCAAGTTGCAGCAGGGGATGTTTAGCTTGAACATTAGGAAAAACATCTTCCCTGAAAAGTTTGTCAAAGACTAGAACAGGCTGCCCAGAGAGGTGGTTGATTCCACATCCATGGAGCTGTTTCAGAGAGACAGAGATGTGCTGAGGGCTGTGGCTTAACACCGGACCTGGTAGAGTTAGTGAATGATTGGACTGGGTGATCTTCAGGGTCTAAATTCTTTTTCTGTGGTCTTCTCTTGACTAATAATGACAGCAGTGCTTAGGAGACTCAAAAAGGCTTTGGTATCCCCTTTGTATGTTACAGGCTGTATCAGGCTCTGGAAAGAGACAACGAAAAGCCGCAGTTGTTTAGAACTTATGCAAACCTGGAGCAGATGGCTCGGAAGTTAAAGCAGGACTGTGCTGCTGCCCAAGATCAGCTAGCAGCATCTTCTCGGGAACAAGCTCTCCGGTTGTCCAAGCTAGAAAGTGATGTGGATGCCCTTTGGGGTGCTCTGTATGGTGAAGGCAATCAGCTACAGCTCAGAAGTCCGGTAAGCCTTTGCTTGGTCATTAAAATTATTACATTAATGTGTGTGTCATGATCTTTCACTAAGCAGAATGGAGTATGAAGGCTGGAGGCACACAAACTGGCTGCCATGCCAGCAGCACATTCATCACTATTTCTCTTTATTTCAACTGTTTGGTTTTTCTTGGTTTTTGTTTGTTTTGTTTTGTTTTGTTTTGTTTTGTTTTAAAGGGATTTCCAAGAGAGCTTGAGAGGGACTTTTGACAAAGGCATGGAATGACAGAATGAGGATTAATGGCTTCAAAGTGGAAAAAGCTGGATTTACGTGAGACATGAGGAAGAAATTCTTCCCCATGAGGGTGGTGAGGCACTGGAACAGGTTTTCCAGAGAGGTTGTGGAGGCTCTGAGCCTGGCAGTGTTGGAAGGACATCCATGGCAGAGGGGCTAGAACTAGATGATCTCGAAAGTCCCTTCCAGCCTAGACCATTTTAGAATTCTCTGGGTGACTGATTTGGGCAAACTGAAAACATCAGAGTTTTGAAAGACAGGTGTAGTAGGGCAATCCTACAGATCTGCCAAGTGCTGTACTAGAGTCTCTTTTAGATGGGAATAGGATTGTTAAAGGCAGCTTGTTAAATAGCTGCAGATATCTCAGAAGTGGATTGAGGGAAATCTTGTGTTACATAATACAGCCTTGGTTAAATACATAAAATTATAGATAACACTTCCATCTGTCAAGTTAATTTGCAACATATAGAACAGTTTCTATTAAAAAATTTGAAAGTTTGTAATTGGAACAATACTTAGGTAAAAATTCTTCCTTATTAAATCAGTCAAATACCTTTCTGTTGATTCAAGTTGCACCTTAAACCACAGTGACACCTCCTTCTGTTGCTACCATTTCTCAAGTAATCCGTTTAATTAGGAAATAATGTGCAAGTAGGTGAGCAGCCTGCTTACACTGACCTGAGTGTGCCAGCTAGGAAAGCTGTAGCTGCTAATTAATGGTTCAGTTTTAAAATTGAATTGGCTCTTTAGTTGTGGATTGTTTTGGTTCCCTTTTAAGATTTGGCTAGGACTTGCAGTTGCTTGAAAATGTCATTCAGCCATCTAGTTGAGGGCTGGGTTATTATAGTCTGAACATTATGGTTTAGTAGCTAAGTCCACAGTTCCATAATTCTCTGTGAGTACCATTTGGTGAGCTCAGAAGTTCCATATTGAGTGGAGTCTATCACCTGGGGTAACTTTTCAGTTATAAACAAAAGTGGGTTTCAAAAGGAAAAAACTTTTAATATTGATAATAAGAATATGAAAGTAATGATTTTTGATCTTGTGTTTCTTGTCAGGAACTTAATGAGCAATTCCATGAACTGGAAGCTGATTTAAAGAAACTAAATGAACTCCTCGTGAATCTGATTGCTGATGTGAAGTCCAAGAAAAACTTTCTGGAGTCCAACAAGCTCCGTCAGATGCAAAGAGACTTGTATGTGTATTTTTTCAATGATGAAGAGCACTTGAAAAAGATGGTGGAGCAGCTTGAGCAGCAGGCTCAGGCAAAAAACAGTGGTCTGGAAGACCAGAACCTCACCACCGGTGGAAGATGTTAATGATTCTACTTCAATGTACTCTTGTAGGAGACCACACTGATGTGAACTCTCTACACGTTTATGGAATTATCAGTGTTAGCTTACCAAGGGTAACATCTGACTGACATTGCAATGCATGTTGAACTGGCAGTTAACAACAGCCTTGGTTTGTGTGCTGCTTTATGCCTCTTGGCATCTGCCTGCTGATTCCAAATCTCAATTTTATCAGTTCTTTGCTCTGAAGTAATCTGTTGCTTATTGGATTGAATTACGTTCAGGCTGCTCTCTGCCAGCCTGTGTGTTGATTTCCGCTGCACAGAGCATAGTACCAAAAGGAACATTTCACACTCTGGGGATAAGTTTTCTTGCATGCTAAGAACGTTTGATATATGAACTGGAAAAGAAAGCAGGGAAGGCATTCCAGATTTTGGAACATGAGAGGATGTGCTCATTCTATAAAGAGGAGAGTTTTGCAAGACAGATCTTCTTCGATTGTTTCCTTTCCAGTTCTCCTAAGAAGATTTGGCTTTGTTAGAAATGTGTTGGAATCTGCACCAGATTCTGTTTCAATTACCAAGACCATCTGCTTTAAGACCATTCTGATATCTCTTGATGTAACTCGTGGACTGCTTTCTCCACTGAAGCCATCCTCATGTTGGCTTCTGCACGGGGGAACAAAAATTAAATTTACCTTTTGTCCTCCTGATTTGCTCTGCAATTGATAATGATCAGCAGTATGAAACTGAAATGCTTATTTCTTGGGCTTTGTTAGGCTGCTGATGCCTTCTTTTCTGTAGTTCCCAATGTACCAATGGCCCTAAAGAGGCTTTCACAGTATGAGAATTTCCAGTCTTTTGTGTTCTGGGGATCAGCTGTTCTTGCTTTCAGGCATTGTACACACTGATGAAAGTTACTAAATTAGCCTTAACTTCAATAACTTGTCTGAAAAGTATTTTGGTAGCAGACTTTCAAGTTTTATGGGAGTATAATTTATTTTTAGATATTAAATTAACTTACTGGTTGGCTGTAACTCATCTTAACTCTATACTTAACTCTATATATTGTGTTTATTATTAAATGACAAACTCTGTTAATTCAATTCAGTGTTGTCAATATTTATGGTGACTCTGCATGAGGCTGAGCCTTAAACCAACACACAAAGTGTCTCCTTTATGTTTGGTCTGATGGATTCTCATTTGGACCTGCCCTTCTCAGGCTCCTTCCCTGTCTGAAAAGTCAGAGGGTGTCTTCACCCTGTCTAGGAAAGAAGCATTGCTTTTAATTATCAAAGCTAGGAGGAGTTGGGGGCAGGGGGAGGAAAGAAGAATGCTTTTACCTCCTGGAACATCAGGGAAGTCCTTCTGCCTCTGATTTTCCTGAGGAGAGTGAATGGCTGAAACCCTTCACTCTATTTTTACCTTGAATGGCAGCAGAATGTGAGTGGGGATTGCTTTCTAGCCCTGATACAGTGCATGATGTGCATGTGTTCTGTGTTTAGGTTTAATCTTCCAAATGGAACTGGACACATACATAGGATGTGAGGTTTCTAAAGTGCCTTTGTCTGATATCGCTCAGAGGATTATGACAGCTTTGCAGTCTGTTCCTGTAGGAGTTCAGACTAGCAGGGAGAATAACCAGAGTGAGTAAATCTCAGTCTATTTAAGTGTTTCTATTTTCAGCTGAAAACCTGAAACTCAAACAAACAAAACAGTGTCAACCCTCTTTTCAAACAGGGACCGGAGGAGAAAAAATAAGTGAGAGTTTAGGTTTCCAGGTTTAGAAAAGAACCTAAACTGAAACTGACATTTGCTGGGAATTTCCCGATTAAATGCTGCTATGTGGGTGTGAGGAATTAGGATATTCACAGCACCCTCGATTTCATTGGGTTTTCTCTTCCTGTTCCTGCTATCTGGTATAGAAGTAGATGAGAATTTCAAACTTTTCCATTTACAGTACTAGTTAATTGTGTGTTGACTGTGGATTAGATACTTAAGGATCATTAGAGGGATAGGGAACCCTCCTGGCATGGATAGGGACCAGCTTGGTCAAGGTCCCATCCAATCTGGCTTTGAACACTGCCAGGCTTGGAGCCTCCACAGCTCTCCTGTAGTCTCTCTCAAACCCTGAAAGGCTGCTCTAAGGTCTCCCTGGAGGCTTATCTTCACCCAGCTGAACAACCCTGACTCTCTTCCCCAGCCTGTCTTGGAGCAGGTGCTTCAATCCTCTGATCATCTTTGTGGCCTCCTCTGGACCCATTCTCCCAGTTTCTATGTCCTTGTGTTGGGGGCTTCCCAGCCGGACATGGGACTTCAGGTGGGGTCTCAGCAGAGCAGATGAGGAGAATCTCCTTCCTCCACCTCCTGTCCATGCTGCTGGGGATCAGCCCAAGACATGGCTGGGTCCTGGGCTGCAAGTCGACATTGCCACCTCAGCACCCCCAAGTCCTTCTCAGGACTGTTCTCTGGCTGTTCCCTCTGCCCAGCCTGTATTGGGATTGCCCTGACCCAGCTGTAGGACCTTGCACTTGGCTTTGTTAAACTTCATAAGCTTGGCATGGGCCCACTTCTCCAACTTGTCCAGGTCCCTCTGAGTGACACCTTTGTCCTCTTGCATGTCCACCACACTACACACCTTGGTGCCATCAGCAAACTTGCTGAGGGTGCCTCAATCCCCAATTTAACTGTATTTTATTGGCAGATCTTTAAACATTTGTTGTAGTTGTAGGTACAGCCAAGGCCCATGTGACCAATTCTAACTACAGGAATTTTTTTTCCTTTTTAGAAGGTAAATATTATATAGGATAAACAGGACAAATATCTGCCAGGTTGAACTGACAGGTGAATTTATCTCTGCCCTAGACCTTGATGTTGTGCCATCCAGCCTTAAGGAGTTCAAAGACAAGGATGGCATTGGAATAGGTTGCCCAAAGAGGTGGTAGAGTTACCATCCCTGGAGGTGTTCAAGAAATGCGTGGACATGGCACTTGGTTTAGTGGCCTCGCTGGTGTTCGTGTGATGATTGGACTCTCTATGACCTCAGAGGTCTTTAACCAAAGCAATTCTATGATTCTCTGATGGGTTTCTGCTGCCATCTGGTGATCCTTTTTCATAAACCAGAAATCTGAGGCTATATAGCACTTAAGGTACTGGGTGTTGAAAGAGAGAAATGTAACCCTGGTCACCTCTGAAGGATCAATTTGCCAAGGAAAAATTCTCTAGCTGTAAAACAAGTCAAAGCACTGGATGCAAATTTGGTTACTGTCATTCCTAGGTTATAATTTTATTGTTGTAGGAAGTGTCAAGAACCCCAAATTTAAAGTGGTTGAAGGTTCCTGGAAAAGGTCAGGGAAATATTAGAGCAGGTCCAGAGGAGACCACAAAGATGATCAGGGTATCTCTGCTATGGGAGAGCTGGGGTTGTTGAATAAGGTCCTGGGGAGACCCTAGGGCAGCCTTTCAGGATATGAAGTGGGCTACAGGAGAGCTGGGGATGGATTTTTGAGAAAGGCATGGAGTGACAGAACGAGGGATGAGGGCTTCAGTCTGGAATAAACTGGTCTGATATGAGACATAAGGAAGAAATTCTTCCCTATGGGGGTGATGAGGCACTGGAACAGGTTGCCCATAGAATCTGTGCGTGATCTGAGCCTGGCAGTGTTCAAGGGCAGGTTGGATTGGACCTTGAGCAATCTGCTTGAGTAGGAGGTGTTCTACCCATGCCTGAGAGTTGGAACTGGATGATCCTGAAGTTCCCTTCCAACCTAAGCTGCCTGGTTTTGTGTAGCCTTACATTACCAGGGCATGACAGGCTAAAGTTGTGCCTGCAAATAGTGTTTTACTACCTAATGCCAAGGAAACAGTTAAACTGTGATGTGTGTAGTTTGGGTTTATGTTATTGTTTGGGTTTTTTTTTTCCCTCATCCATGTTCCCAGCTTTACCTTGGGATGTTTTGCCTTGAAAGAAGGAAATACCTCCATTTATGGCATTATAATACTGCCTCTTCTAAATACCATGTGCCTATTTGTGGTATTATAGTGCCTATTTATGTACCTATGTGCCTATTTATGGTATTGTAGTGCCTATTTATGTACCTAAGTGCCTATTTATGGTATTGTAGTGCCTGTTTATCTACCTAAGTGCCTATTTATGGTATTGTAGTGCCTGTTTATGTACCTATGTGCCAATTTATGGTATTATTGCACCTATTTATGTACCTGTGTGCCTATTTATGGTATTATAGTGCCTATTTATGTCCCTATGTGTCTATTTATGGTATTATAGTGCCTATTTATGTCCCTCTGTGCCTATTTATGGTATTATTTTACTTATTTATGTACCTATATGCTTATTTATGGCATTATAGTACTGTCTCTTCTAAATACCACGGGAAATGCTTGTCTGCTTTGTGCCACGTTGGAATTAATTTTTACTTGATGAGGACAGGGCATGCTTTTGCATCTAGAAACCTGCAGGGCCCTTTTAAGCATGAGTGATATTAATTTGAGGAACATGGTTGTGATGGAACAGTTCCTTGCAATTATTTTAGGGCTGGTAGAAGCGTCAGTATAGAAGTGTCAGTATAGTGTCACAAGTTTTGTCACCTGAGTTACAGGCACTGCTCTCAAGTTTTGTGTGTTAAAATGTTTCCCATTCTATTTTTTAAAGGTCTAGAGAAGACAAAGGAAAGCAAGCTAGGTGACCAGGAGGCATATCTGGAAAATGCAAAGGCAAGCCTCTTGTAAGATTGCAGATGACTAAGAGAAGCCTTTTCCTAGCAGGTTTGAAGTTGTTAGAGGACTGGCTTTGTCACAATTTCTTGCACACACTTGTGGTTCACAGAACTTTCTTCTATCTTACTTTTCACTTGGCCTCTATTTACTTTTGAGAGTTTTGGCCCCCACTTCTGTTACCCTGTTAGAGGAAGTTAGGCTTTGGTGACAGGTTGATCAGAAATCAGTAAGGTTGCTATGGTTCGTGAGCTACCAGGGTTTAAAAATGTTCTCAGACCGCTGTCACTGAGAAATCACTACCACATCATCATCAGGTGAGCTGCCATATGAAAAATTGCTCTGTATCAGGAAGTTTAAGCTTTGAGTTAATCATCTGTTTGAGTTGGGTTTTGCTTGGCTGCAAGTGAGTGCTAGTGCAAGAACGGGAATGGGTTAACTGCAGCAGCCCCAACTCAGGCTGTGCTTGTGAGATCTGTGGAGCTGACTGAGAAGCTGCAGATGCTGCACATTGCACAGCATCCCTGACTGATGCCTCTTAAAGACTTCAGCAAATCCACACAGGCCACTGAAAATATGGAAAACTGCTTTCTCCTGTGGGGTGGGATAGCTCTGTACAAAGAGGAGTAATTTGTAGGTAGACACACAGCTGTGGGTGCCCACAGAGAGTAGTAGTTCCCCTAAACTGACTCTTTGTTTGGTTAGTTTTGTTCACAGAATGCCATTTCATTCAAAGCTGATCTACATGAATTCCTCTGTGTCTATTTCTCTTAACAATTGCACTAAACATGCCCCATTTTCCCAGGAGATTCATGATTCCACAGTTGCCTCGTTAACAGCATCTGCCAGCCCTGAGAAAGCCACAACTGGTCAGCTAGTCATGACAGTTCATGCTGGTGGAATAGTTTGCTCTCAAGATACCAAAGAAGTGAGCTCCTACCAGGATTTAGGCTTGCCAAGGTGGGGGTATAGAGAAAGAAATATTTCAGTGGAAGCAAAAAACCTGAAGGCTGGTGAAAAGAAGGTAGCTACTCCCCTGAAAAGGAAACAGGATGTGCCTGCCTGCTGTTCAGAGAAAACGAGGAGATTACCTCCAAAGACTTCTTCACATGAAAGAAGATACAACAGTGGACAAACAGAGCCTTCTGAAAATGATCCTTGTGATATCAGGAAGCTGGGACACGAGGGAAAAAGAGACTTGCTTGCAGCTATACAACAGGCAGTGGCTTTTGTAACAACTATGGTGTTTCAAGATGGTTCTTCACAGCTCAGCTCAGAGCAGGTTAGTGCATGACTTTGAGGAAAGGCTGAGAGAATTTGGGCTTTTTAGTCTTGGAGAAGAGCAGATTGAGTGGGGTCTCATCAATGCTGATCCATACTTAAAGGGTGGGTGTTGGGAGAATGGGACCAGGCTTTTTTTCAGTGGTGCCTGGTGACAGGACACTGGGTAATGAGCACAAACTTGAACACAAGAAGTTCCATCTGAATGTGAGGAGGACTTCTTTAAGTGGGTTGGGGCCACTTCCCTGAAGGTGTTTAAGGCAAGGCTGGCTGAGGCTGTGGGCAGCCTGATCTAGGGTAGGGTGTCCCTGGGCATGGCAGTGGGGTTGGAACTTGATCCTTGTGGTCCCTTCCAATCCTGACAGATTCTATGATTCTGAGTTAAGGATGAGGGAGCACTGAAGCAGTCTTCTCAGAGAGGTGATGAAGTCCCATCTCCGGAGACATTCCAAACCCACACAGATGCATTCCTGTGTGGGTTCCTCTATGTGATCCTACCTTGGTAGGGAATTTGGGCCCTTCCAACCCCTACCTTTATGTGATTCTGTGATGTGCCCTATTTAGAGTCCCATTTGCAGAGCTGTGCATGTGACTCTGACAAACACAAACCCACATTCACTGGGAGCCTAGAATCTGGCTCTGGTTTGTATGCTACTGCTTGCCAAAATGTAAAATGAGGTAAACCTTAATACTTCTGACTAAACTAAAACATAAACCAAATAAAACCACTTGGGCTAAATGGGAATTTGTTACTCAAAGTGAAACTGACTGCATTAGAATTTTTTTTTTCCCCTCCTTTTTACTCTTTCATTGTGGATTTTTGTTTCAAGGCTGAAGCACTGGCATGCTCCTCTGCTGTGTCAGTGCACTAACTCTGATGTATGTAGCAGGTTTGACATTGTAAAACAGAAATATAATTTTCATTATGGGATTGCAGTAAATCTGTCAGAAGAAATGCTGTTGTAATTCTCCTCAACAGGCCTTAACCTCAGCAGTGAAAGGAGTTGTGGTGCTAGTGAAGAATCAGAGTGATCAGCCTTGCTCTCCCAGTTACTCCTCAGCTGGCTATCCTTGGAAAGCTGCTAATGCAAATGATAAATTAATTTTTTTGAAAACTGAATGGTCATCCCTTTGGGAAAAAGAACAACAGGCTCACAAGAAGTTTGCTTGGTAGGAAAAAAAATAGTTTGCTTTACAGGAGCTTTTAACCACGGTGGTGTTGGTTACATGGCATGAGGCTAATCTTAGAGGTCAAGTTCACTGATTTTCATATTAGCTGGTTCAGTTTTGTGTCAGGTCTCGGCTAACTGAAACTTAATAAGACTGGAATACTCCTTTAGGCCCAGTATGTCACTAATTGCAGCCCTGCAGAACTAGATTCTGGAGCTCTGGACTCAACACAGGAAGGATATGAACCTGATGGAAAGGGTCCAAAGAAGGGCCACAAAAATGTTGAGGGAGCTGGAACACATCTCTGCTGTGGGGACAGGCTGAGGAAGCTAGGGCTGTCCTGACTGGAGAAGAGAAGGCTCTGGGGAGACCTAATAGTGACCTTCCAGTACTTGAAGGGGGCCACAAGAAGGCTGCAGAGGGACTGCTTGGAAAGGCCTGCAGTGACAGGATGGGGGCAATGGTTTGAAATGAGAGAAGTGCAGATTTGGGTTGGATGTGAGGAACAAGTTCTGCTTCATGAGGATGGTGGAACACTGGAAGGTATTGCCCGTGGAGGTAGTTGAGGCTTCATCCCTGGAGCTATTCAAGGTTAGGCTTGATGGGGCTCTGTGCAACCTGATCTAGTGGAGGTGTCCCTGCAAGGGGCTTGGACTAGATGATCTAGAGACATGAGGAGGAAATTTTTCCCCACGGGTGTGGAGAGGCACTGGAACAGGTTGCATATTTGCTAGGATGTTTCATTTATTATAGAATGAAGCTTCAGGTATTGCTGAACTGAGAATTTAGTATTCAAATACAGTATTCTGTCCTCACAGGAACAAAGATATGTATTGATTGCTTAGTATTATGTGCTAATTAAATGTATAAGATGAACATATTCCCTAGTGACAATCTAGTGTTTATTGACAACCTATTTCTGTGCAGGCAAGTGTTGTTCCAAATGTTCCAGTGCAACGTTCCCATTATTTGCTTCAATGCAAAAGATTTCCTGAGGACACTGCTTCAAGTTTATGGTGATGAAATTAGCTGGAGACAAGGTAATGACCTAATCTGTCATCTCATGCTGTTGTGTCTGTGCTGTTGATGTTGCTGTTAAAATCACTAGATGCAGAAGCAACTAGATGGTGGTTAAGTGATGTATTGGAAAAGACAGTGTCATAGAAAACAACATCCAGTGGTAGGATAAGGAGTAATGGGGACAAGCTAGGACACAGGAGGTTTCACCTCAACATGAGGTGACACTTCCTTACTGTGAGGGTGACAAAGCACTGGAGCAGGCTGCCCAGAGAGGTTGTGGAGTCTCCTTCTTTGGAGATTTTCAAGGCCCCACCTGGATGTGTTCCTGTGTGACCTGCTCCAGGTGATCCTGATCTGGCCGGGGAATTAGACTCGACAATTTCTAGAGGTCCATTCCAACCCCTAACATTCTGTGATTCTGTGAGTGTCTACAGGAGAAAAAAAAAAAGGGTAAAACTTTACAGCTCTTTCTCAGTGTGGGAGGCAATTTAAATATTTTGGCTGTCAGAAATAACTTATTCTTGTAGTTGCAGATAGTGTGGTGCTAGATCCCAGGATCGCAGCGTGGCTGATAAACCCCAGTGACACAGTTCCCTCCTATGAGAGTCTAACACAGAGGTATTTTGAAAAGTCTGTGTCTGTGGGAGGAGTAAATACAGAGGCAGGCACTCTGAGAAACACTGCAGTAAGTAGTTTGTTTTCAATTTCTTGTGGTTGGGTTAAAGGGGGAAGGAAACGATGAAAGAATTCCTTTCACCATGGTGGGCGGTGGTGGTGCTGTGGTTGGATGTGATGATCTTAGAGGTCTTTTCCAGCCCAAATGATTCTTTGATTCTGTGATACATTGGCCACATTAGCCTTCAGAGCTTGTTTGACAAAAATAAGAGCCTGCAGCAACTTAGATGCTGTTTGAAACCTTTCACTTCTCAGAGGCCTTGCTTCTTCAGATGTGGGTGTTGCAACGTAGTTACAGGGCTTCTAGGACACAAATCCACAGATGCCACTGGGCTTAGCATGGACAGAGGTCAGTTGTGGCAGCACATACCCGTTGCTATAGACATTTCTGAGGAAACCAGAGCCAGTTTAAAACATCAGCTGCAAACTGCAGTTGTTGAGAAGCTACTTCAGGAGTTAAGCTGTCAGTGGAGGAAGCAGACAGGGAAAGAGGCAGAAGCTACAAACTTGGTTATTTCTGTGTGTGATAGCCCCTCCTGTGAGTCAGCATCCTTAATCTTGTCTCTTTCCTTACCTTGACTCAGCCTTTTGTTCTTCATATATCACATCTATTCTTAGTTGTAATGCTCAACTTTGCCATCCTGATTCCCAGCTTTCAGTTACATATTGAAGCCTTATTTCCTTCCTGCCCTACTTCAGGTCTGGTTTATTTCCTTACCCCAGCTATTTCCAGTGCCTTTATGCTGACTTTTTCACCCAGATCCCAGTTAATTTCTCCTCTAATATCCTGTCATTATTCCCCCTCATTCCTTATGCAATTTATTTGTTCCCTGGACTCTTCCCCTTTTTTTTTTTTTTTTGTCTTCTCTCTTTCCTGAGTGAGTTCCAGTTCTTCCTGTGAACAGATTTCTCTCTTCAGCCTTCTCACTCCAGCTTTCCTGGTAGGGCCCTAGCAACGGTAGGGTCCTAAGCTGCCCTCCCCAAGGGACTCACTCCAGCTGATTTGTCATACCTTGTGCCATACTCCTTTATTTTATCTCCCTCTGTGTTGTGCTAGCCTTGTCCACCCAACACAGTGCTTTGAACGATGCTGGTTTATTCTGCAGCCTGCTACTCACCCACACACCTCTCTAGCACAGAATCTGTGCTACTTGCTGCTTGTGTCTCTGTTGCATGCTGTGCCAGAAGGCTCAGCAAAAGGAGCATGGTCCAGATACCTTGAAACCTTTGCTAAAACAAGTGCTGAACATGATGCTGCTCTTGTCCTTGCTGCAATTGCTGATGAGGAATCTTGATGCCAACTGAAGCCTCTAATTAGGCTTATTTCTGCTTCTGGAATCACAGAATGTTAGGGGCTGGAAGGGACCTTGAAAGATCATCTAGTCCAACTCCCCTGCCAGAGCAGGAGAATGGGATTGAGGAAGCTGCCCAGTTATTTCACAGCTTGTGAAGCTACGCAGTTATTTCACAGCTTGTTTATTCCAGAACCAGGAGGTATGGAGGAGGTTTCTTGAAGGCACATTGATGACTTTTCACTGGATGATGGGCCTGCTTAAATTAATCTTTCTCAGGTAGAGAGAAGTCCTCATTGTTAGGACTAGACTGTTACAAAACAAGTGGATTCAGCTATCTCAGCTTTGAAGAAAACCCTCTGCGTTCTACCTTCAAGGGTCTTCTGCTTCTTAGTCTTGTAGTGCTGAAGTCCAGTGTAGGGCAAGGGGAAGCCTGCACAGTAGGTGGCCATGCTGTCTACTCACAGATGACCAGGATGAAGTTGGGTGGGCTTGAGCTGAAGTTGTGTAGCCCTTGAGCAGATGGGCAACCTGCAATGGAATTCATTACCCCATTTTCACTCTTCTCTACTGGTGGGCCTTTGCTGGGACATGCTTCCCACTTACAGACACCAGCTTAAACAGGATCTGTTTCATTTTATCTGCTGGTATTTTGAGTCATAGGGTCATTCTAAGATAAAACCAGCTAGAGCCCAGCATAAACATGTCCTGAATGCAACACCAGTGGCCCTTTATTTTAGGGGGTGTGTCTGCAGCAAAGACTACCCCAAAACTTGGGTATTTCTGGCTTTGGCATGAAACATAACTTCTTGTAACTAGCAGGTGTCTGCCACACTTCTGTTACGCTTGACACTTAAAAATTAGTTGGAGAACTACGATAGAGCTCTCCTGATGGTTCTTCCCCAGCTGTGCAACAGAATGCAGGCCTCTCTAACAATAATGTGCTGTTATTTGTCCTAATGGAAACTGATTTTCAGTCTGCTCTGCCTCTATTGTGTTTGAGCAGCGACAAGCAATTTGGATTCCTTCTGCATTCTGTTTGAACCAAATAATGAATGAGGCATTGCTGTTGTCAGTCTGCATCTGCTGCGATGCTTTGGTTCCAGACTTTTGTTTTTCTTCAAATAGTGGGGCTGGTTTGCAAACAGTAGGCCAGAATTGTGAGTTTAGTGTGGAAGGCAGATTTCTGTAGCCTGTTTGGAGGGTGGAGTGTGTTTCTTTGATTTATAGATGACTCCTGTATGGGGAGGGCACAGGGCAAGGTGTGGAAGATGTACAAATGTTTCAGTCCATGCCTATCCTCACTCTCTAGAAATAGAACCAGGATGCTCTGAGAGTCATCCTGAAGACAAGGAGGAGATAAGGGCAGCTAGTTCAGACAGTAATACCTGCAGATGACCCTGTTCAGGTGGGAAAAGTTGTCCAGAAATTCCTTCTCACAGACTCAGAGGAGCAGCAGTACCGATAGGAGGAAGAAAAGGAATTTTTCCTCATTTTGCAAGCAGTAATAGAACCTGACTGTAGTGTCAAAAGGCAGTGATGCTATTTCTCCAGACTCAGTCTGTGCAAAATGCAAATAAGGGAACAGCTAAATTCTTGAATATCCATGATCTGTACTGCTCTGCTCGTGAATTGTTTGTCTGAGAACATTGCCCAATGTTAAGTATAACAGGAGACATGCAGAAAAAAAGTGTTTGTCTGCTTTAATCCCTTTTAAAATAGACATTATTCTGAATGTCATTGTTAGCATTAAAACTATTGATTTTTAAAATGTATTTGTATCAGAAATTAGGTGTGGAATTGGAGAAGCTTTATAATATCATGATGGACCTTGCTCAGGACTTAAAGGTAAGCTATAAAATGTAGTTGCTCAGATGTAACCTTGGATGGATTGTTGTGAGTTAGTGATTCATAGATTCACAGAACGGCTTGGGTTGGAAGGAACCTCCAAAGCTCATCTAGTCCAACCCCTTCACTATCAGCAGGGACATCCTCCACTAGATCAGGTTGCTCGGAGCCTTGTCAAGCCTGCCCTCCAAGGATGAGGCCTCAGCTACCTCCCTGGGCAACCTGTCCCAGTGTTTCCTCACCTTCATGGTGCAGAACTTGTTCCTCATCCAATCTAAATCTGCTCTCCTCTCATTTCAAACCATTGCCCCTTGTCCTGTCACTGCAGGCCTTTGCAAGCAGTCCCTCTGCAGCCTTCTTGTAGCTCCCTTCAGGTACTGGATGGTTGCTGTAAAGTCTCCCCAAAGCCTTCTCTTCTCCGGGCTGAACAACCCCAGTTCCCTCAGCCTGTTCCCATAGCAGAGGTGCCCCACCCCCGATCATCTTTGTGGCCTCCTTTGGACCTGCTCCATCAGGTCTGTGTCCTTCCTGTGTCGAGGGCTCCAGAGCTGGAAGCAGTACTCCAGCTGAGGTCTCAGCAGAGCAGAATGGCAGAATTAGCTCTCTCCATCTGCTGATCATACTTCTTTAGATACAGTCCAGGGTGCCATTGGCCTTCTAGGCTGCAAGTGCACACTGTTGGCTCATGTCAGCTCATTTAAATGACCCAGCAGCATGATGAAACCATCCCTGAGGAAAGCTAACAGCAAAACACCAAAGGCACAGAAATGCTGAGAGCCAGCCTACAGGAGGAGTTTTTGGGCAAGTGTTGCTGCCCAGTTGCTTTCAGTGGCCAGAGGGAAAACAGACTTCCTGTTCTTTGTACCTACATTTGGTACATAACCCTGCCACCTTTCAGTTTCTTCCTAATTGTAGTGGGTTTGCAGTGACCTGCCCCCCCACCTTTTTAAACCAAGTTATGAGTTCTGAATGGCTGTTTAATTATTCAAGTGAATAAAGCAAAAGGGGTTGCTGTGTCCTGTTAAAATGGAGCTGGCTCTGAGAAGAAACCATTCAGAAAGATGGGGGTGAGGGGGGCCAGTGTGTGTGTATTTATTCCTGTGCCAAATGATTGCTATTAAAAATGTTTCCCTGTTCCCCACAAAATGGTGATGGGCTGCAGTGTTTAGGTATTATAATTCACACTGAATTGTAGTTCATCCCACAAACAGCATTGTCACATAAAAAGAGGATTATACAGAAAGTGGGACACTGGGAAATAGATCTACAGAATGAGGCTACTTTATGTTTTCAGATAAAATTTGTTTGCATCTTGCTTTCCAGGTTCAAGGTTTATGGAAATTATATTGCACGTTAGAGCTTCCACTCCTCAAAATTCTGGCAGGTATGAAAGCTCAATTCAAAATATGGGATGTCACTATTCAGGATGAGGACTGATGGCTTCAGATGGAAGAAGCTGGATTGAGATGTGAGACATTAGGAAGAAATTTTTGCCTTGTGAGGGTGGTGAGGCACTGGAACAGGTTGCCCAGAGAAGCTGT
>VWZI01005112.1:4544-27306 GCA_013396835.1 Psilopogon haemacephalus
CAGAGGGCAGGATCCATCCAGAGGGACCTGCACAGGCTGCAGAGCTGTGCCCAGCCCAACCTCAGGACATTCAACAAGGCCAAGGGTAAGGTCCTGCACCTGGGTGGGAGCAATCCCAAGCACAGCTTCAGGCTGGGTGGGGAATGGCTGAGAGCAGCCCTGAGGAACAGGACCTGGGGGTCTGGAGTGATGGAAAGCTGAAGATGAGGCTGCAGTGTGAGTGCAGCCCAGACAGCAACTGTGTGCTGGGCTGCAGCAAGAGCAGCTGTGGGCAGCAGGGCAAGGGAGGGGATTGTGCCCCTTGGCTCTGCTCTCCTCACACCCCACCTGCAGCACTGTCTGCAGCTCTGCAGCCCCCAGCACAAGCAGCACATGCAAGGGTTGGAGCCAGTGCAGAGGAGGCCACCAAGATGCTGAGAGCTTCTGCGAGGAGAGTCTAAGAGAGTTGGGGCTGTGCAGGCTGGAGAGGAGAAGGCTGCCAGGAGACCTTGGTGTGGCCTTGCAGGATGTGATGGAGGCTGCAGGAGGTCTGTGGAGGGACTATTGACAAGGTCTGGTAATGGGAGGATGAGGAGGAATGGGTTTAAACTTGCAGAGGTGAGACTGAAAGTGGATATTAGGAGGAAGTTCCTTTCAGTGAGGGTGGTGAGAGACTGGCACAGGTTGCCCAGGGATGCTGTGGAGCACAGAAGCACAATCTTTGATCCCTTTATATGCTTCTGTGCTTCACAACCTCCCTGGAGGTGTTCAAGGCCAGGCTGGATGAGGCTGTGACTGCCCTGTTCTAGTGGGAGGTGTCCCTGCTTGTGGCACAGGGGAGCTGGAACTGGCTGAGCTTTGAGCTCCCTTCCAACCTAAACCATTCTATGAAGGCAGACCTACTGCTTTCAGACCTTGAAAGACCTCACTTAGTGAGTCCAGTTCTGAACTCATATTTGTATGAGACTCTAAGCCCTTCTGTATTGCATCAGTCCACTGAGCACAGCCTCACACAGTGGCTAACAGCAGGCAGCTGCCGAGATGCTTTCCCCAAACACTTCAGTGTCCAGCACTTTGTATTTCAAAGACATTCCCTGCTGCATTGTTCTCTTGCATGAATCTTTCTCACATTATTTTTTTGGTTTAGGTAACCACTCAGCATCCTTAGAGGGGCCAAAATGTTTTCTCAGTTAAACCATACATCAGATTTGGGCATCAGCGATAAATTCACCCACAGCATGGAGCTGAAGCTGCCAGGCTTTGAAAGGCAGCTGGTTGCTCATCTGGAAGTCCAAGCAGACAAGTTCACAGAGCTCAGTTCTAAGCACAGTTCCTTACAGCAGGAATTCACAGAATCAGAGAATGGATCAGGTTGGAAGGTACCCTCAAAGGTCATCCTGGCCAAAGCCTCTGCAGGGTGCAGAGATGTTTTTAGCTACACCAGGATGCTCAAGCCCTTATCTGACCTGGTCTTGAACACCTTGCAGGGAGGGGACATCCACAGCCTCCCTGGGCAGCCTGTGCCAGTGTCTCACCACTCTCACTGGAATGAAATTCCTAATCTCCAATTTGAATCCCTCCTCCTCAAGCTTAAAGCTGTTGCCTCTCATCCTATCACCACAAGCTCTTTTAAACTGTCCCTCCCTAGTTTGTTTCTAGGTCCTCTCCAAGCTACTGAAATGCTTCAATAAGCTTTCCCCAGAGTCTTCTCTTCTCCAGGCTGAATAGACACAACTCTTCCATAGAGGAGGTTCATCAGCCTTGGTCTGGAGAAGAGAAGACTGAGAAAGGATTTAATCAATGTTTCTAAATACCTAAGGATTAAATCACTGTTTCTAAATATCCAAAGATTTAATCAATGTTTCTAAATATCTAAGAGTTAATCAATGTTTCTAAATATCCAAGGATTTAATCAATGTTTCTAAATATCTAAGGAGGTAATCAATATTTCTAAATATCTAAGAAATTAATCACTGTTTCTAAATATCCAAGGATTTAATCAGTTTTCTAAATATCTAAGAAATTAATCAATGTTTCTAAATATCTAAGGAGTTAATCAATGTTTCTAAATATCCAAGGATTTAATCAGTTTTCTAAATATCTAAGAAATTAATCAATGTTTCTAAATATCTAAGGAGTTAATCAATGTTTCTAAATATCCAAGAAATTAATCAATGTTTCTAAATATCCAAGGATTTAATCAATGTTTCTAAATATCTAAGGGCTGAGGGTCAGGAGTGGGGGACAGGGACAGGCTCTGCTCACTGCTCCCTGCCATAGGGCAAGGAGCAATGGATGGAAGCTGCAGCACAGGAGGTTGCAGCTCAACACCAGAGGCAACTTCTTGCCTGTGTGGGTCCCAGAGCAGTGGCACAGGCTGCCCAGAGAGGCTGTGGAGTCTCCTTGTGTGAAGCCTTTGCAGACTCTGTGTGGATGTGTTGCTGTGTGCCCTGAGCTAGCTTGGATGGTCCTGCTCTGGCAGGAGGGGGTTGGACTGGATGATCTCCTTGGGTCCCTTCCAACCTCTGGCATCCTGTGAGCCTATCAAGTGGGATATGCCACAGGTGATCTTTTTAGTTTCAACCTCTTTACCTCATGATGAATTACAGAGGAGAACACACATTTCTGAGAATATTGATTGATTGATTAAATATTAAGTATTGGTTAAATCCCTTCTCAGTCTTCTCTTCTCCAGGCTGAATAGACACAACTCATCCATAGGGGAGGTTCATCAGCCTTACTCTGGAGAAGAGAAGACTGAGAAGGGATTTAATCAAAGTTTCTAAATATCTAAGGGCTGAGGCTCAGGAGTAGGGGACAGGCTCTGCTCACTGCTCCCTGGGACAGGCCAAGGAGCAATGGATGGAAGCTGCAGCACAGGAGGTTGCAGCTCAACACAAGAGGCAACTTCTTGCCTGTGTGGGTCCCAGAGCAGTGGCACAGGCTGCCCGGAGAGGCTGTGAAGTCTCCTTGTCTGGAGCTTTTCCAGGCCTGTCTGGATGTGTTGCTGTGTGCCCTGAGCTAGCTTGGATGGTCCTGCTCTGGCAGGGGGGCTGGACTTGATCTCTCTGGGTCCTTTCCATCCCCTGTGAACCTGGGATCTAGTGGGAAGTGTCCCAGCTCATGGCAGGAGGGTTGGAAATGGATGATCCTTGAGGTCCTTTCCAACTCTTCCCTAACAGCCTGTGAGCCTGTGAGCCTGTGATTTTTGTGGCCTCCTCTGGACCAGCCCTAGGAGGTCCATGTCTTTCTTCTGTGGGAAGTCTTAGGGGTGGACACAGCCCTGCAAGTGAGGTCTGAGCAGAGCAGAGCAGAGGGGCAGGATCCCCTCTCTCCATCTCTGGCTGCACTGCTTTGGATGCAGCCCAGGATGTCTTTGGCCTTCTGGGCTGCAAGTGCTCATTGCTGGCTCCTGTCCAGCTTCTCCATCCATCAAGTGGGTGACAATTGCAAGCTCTTAAAATAAAGCAGCTTGACAGATTGGCTGTGACTCCTTAGTCCTGGGAGCAGTCACTCTGCATGCAATTGGGTTAACACTTCACCTGCCCCAGTTTACCAATTACCTACAGTTTGTTGTTTGGGAGGAAAAAAAGTTTCCTCCAACAAGACGGGGGGTGGCTGGCAAGTGAAGGCTCTTTCCTGCCCTCCCAAGTTGAGCAATAAAGCCTGGCTGAGTAATCAGTTCCCAGCTTCTGCTCTGAAGCTCTCAGCATGCTCCTTGTCAGGCTGGAAATTGGACTCTATGGCTTGGAATTAAAGAAGTCATCAGGAGAAGATAAATTTGAAACGTTACTGCCAGCTCTCAAAGCCTTCCCTGCTGCTGTGCACCAACAGAGAGCCAAGTATGAGAATTTCAAGTGGTCCTCCCCCTCTGCTCCACACTGCTGAGAGCCCTCCTGGGGCACTGCATCCAGTGCTGGAACCTCTGGGACAAGAGGGATGTGGAGATGCTGGAGGTGTGCAGAGAAGGGCCCCGAGGATGCTGAGAGGGCTGCAGCAGCTCTGCTGTGAGCACAGCCTGAAAGAGTTGGGGCTGTGCAGGCAGAGCATTGAGCACCTGGGCTAATGGAAAGTGTCTCTGCCTGTGGCAGGGGGGATTGGAACTAGGTAATCTTGAGTGTCCCTTCCAACAGGAACCATTATATTCTGTGTCAAGCAAATAGCCTGGAAAGGTTCTTATCAGGGGGCTGGAGAACCTCCCCTGTGAGAAGAGGCTGCGAGAGTTGGGGCTGTTGAGCCTGGAGAAGAGAAGGCTCCAGGGAGAACTTAGAGCAGCCTTCCTGTACCTGAAGGGGCTCCAGGAGAGCCAGGAAGGGACTTTTTATCAAGAGCTTGTGGTGATAGGACAAAAGGGAATGGATTGCAGCTGGAATAGGGCAGATTTAGACTGGATATTAAGAAGTTCCTTCCAGTGTGGGTGGTGAGACACTGCAATAGGTTGCCCAGGAAGGCTGTGGGTGCCCATCAGTGGAGTTGTACATGCTCATGTCAGGCAGAGCATTGAGCACCTGGGCTAATGGCAGGTGTCTCTGCTTGTGGCAGGGCAGAGTTAGAGCTAGGTGACCTGAGTGTCCCTTCCAACAGGAACCATTCTATTTTATGTGAAGCAACTAGCCTAGAAAGGTTCTTATCAGAGGGCTGGAGAACCTCCCCTGTGAGAAGAGGCTGAGAGAGTTGGGGCTGTTGAGCCTGGAGAAGAGCAGGCTCCAGGGAAAACTTAGAGCAACCTTCCAGTACTTGAAGGGATTATGATTGCAGAGTCTGTGCAAAAATATACTGGAGGCTCTGGATATAAAATAACTCAAACAGAAGGGGTACTGAAGCCTTGATGAAAACTGCAGCACCAGCTCACCCAGCTCTTTGCAGACGTATGCACAGCATCACTGTGAGTAGTTTAACCTGTATTGTGAAGATGTGGGAATTATTTTCTTGGGATTTTAGCTCTTCATCCTAAAATAAGGTTCTCAGTGTCGTGAAATAGGACTACAAAGATGTAGCAAAAAAAAGTCATCGAATCCTAGAATCAGTCAAGGTTGGAAGGGACCACAAGGATCAGGCAGTCCCAACCCCCCTGCCATGCCCAGGGACACCCTACCCTAGAGCAGGCTGCCCACAGCCTCTGCCAGCCTGGCCAAAAACACCTCCAGGGATCTGGCCCCAAACACCTCCCTGCAGGGGCAACCCATTCCAGGCTCTCACCACTCTCATGCTCAACAACTTCCTCCTCACATACAATCTCAGTCTCCCCACCTCCAGCTTTGCTCCATTTCCCCTAATCCTGTCACTTCCTGACACCTTCAAAAGTCCCTCCCCAGCTTTTTTGTAGCCCACTTCAAATCTTGGAAGGCCACCAGAAGGTCTCCTGGGAGCCTCCTCTTCTGCAGCCTGCACAGCCCCAACTCTTTCAGGCTGTGCTCACAGCAGAGCTGCTGCAGCCCTCTGAGCATCCTCGGGGCCCTGCTCTGCACACCTCCAGCATCTCCACATCCCTCTTGTCCCAGGGGCTCCAGCACTGGATGCACTACTCCAGGTGGGCTCTCAGCAGAGCACAGCAGAGGGGCAGAATCCCCTCCCTGGCCCTTGACCTGATAAAGAGACAAGACATTTAGGTCCATGAGTAGCTGACAAAGGGAAATCACCAGCAAACACTCTTATCCAAACTACTCCCTGCTCACAAAATGCACAGCAAAACAAACTCCTGTGCCAGAGAGATCCTCCCAGTAGCTTAAGCATCTGCAGTAAATCCCCTACGTGCTGTTCAGTTAAGATCAAATCATGTGAATTATTGAATGTGACAGAGGAAAAACCTTCCTCATCTTAAAAAGAGCTGCAGGCTCCTCGGGGCTGTGGAATTCAGGGAAGAGAAGGCAGTGCCAAATCCTTCTGGTGGCCTCCCACTGATGCCAAAAGCCTTCCATCATCATGCCTGGAAGGGGGAATTTAACTCTTCATTTTCAGGTCAGAGGAGCCTTTAAGGTATGGTCTGCTGGTTTGAGCTAATTGGAGGACTTGGTTGAGAAATTAGGCTATAGGCTGAGAAATGTAGACACATGATGCTACTTCACCCAAAGCTTTAATGAGAAAGGAAAAAAAAAAATGTTTTAAGAGTTGTAACCCAAATATAGATAAGTCAGACTGCTTCAGACCTCTCTGGGTTCTGGCTGGCTCCCTGCATGGCTCCTTTGTCCCTGCCTTTTGTAGCTGATGCTGTGTAATTCCACTCATTTCTTTTCCTACTGCTAACTCCCCTCCCCCATCTTCCTTCACCTATCTGCTGCATGAAGCAGATGGTGATAAAAGATTGGGGAAGGAGGGAGAGGTGGTAGGGGGTGGTTAGAGACCCCTCTTAGGGATTTTGGTCTCTGGAAGGGCTGTGGTGTTTCTCTATTACCTTTTCACTGTCTATATCTGTAAATATCTGTTATACATTGTAAATATCTGCTTGGATATTGAGCATTGCTGTAATATAAAGCTTCATTTATAAACTTTCAGCCAACTGAGCCTTGGTCTGGGTTATTTCAAAGTGGGGGGGGGCAGGCAATTGCTAAAGCACCCCATATGGGATGGTTTGGGAGCTGCCTACCCCACCCTCCTACATGAATTCACCAGATTAGACTCAGTCAGCTGGAAGTTAAGGAAGCTTAGTGCAACGTGCAAGCAGATACATGAACAATATAGACACAGGCTGAGAGAGTTGGGGCTCTGCAGCCTGGGGAAGAGAAGGCTCTCAGGAGACCTTGGAGTGGCCTTGCAGGATCTGAGAGAGGCTACAGGAGGTCGGGGGAGAGAATATTCACAAGGTCTTGTAATGAAAGGATGAGGAGGAATGGGTTTGAATTGGCAGAGGGAAGATCAAAACTGGATGTTAGGAGGAACTTGGCCACACTGCTCCTGCTGCAGCCCAGCCTCTGCTTGGCTTTCTGAGCATCCTCGTGGTCCTTCTCTGCACACCTCCAGCATCTCCACATCCCTCTTGTCCCAGGGGCTCCAGCACTGGATGCACTACTCCAGGTGGGCTCTCAGCAGAGCACAGCAGAGGGGCAGAATCCCCTCCCTGGCCCTGCTGCCCACACTGCTCCTGCTGCAGCCCAGCCTCTGCTTGCCTTTCTGCCCTGCAAGTGCACACTGCTGCCTCAGCTTCAGCTTCTCCTCCACCACCAGCACCCCCAAGTCCCTCTCCTCAGGGCTGCTCTCCAGCCACTCCCTGCCCAGCCTGCATTGCTGCTTGCCATTGCCTCCACCCAGCTGCAGGACCTTGCCCTTGGCCTTGTTGGACCTCCTGAGGTTGCCTTGTGCCCACCTCTGCAGCCTGCCCAGGTCCCTCTGGATGCCATCCCTGCCCTCCAGCCTGGCTGCTGCCCCACACAGCTTGGGGTGCTCAGCAAACTTGCTGAGGCTGCACTCAATGCCTCTGCCCATGGCACCCACAGAGATGTTGAACAAGACTGGGCCCAGGACTGATCCCTGAGGGACTCCACCAGCAGCCACTCTTTGGGTGCTGCCATGAAAAACTCACCCACACTCATCCAGCCAATTGGATCTCTCATCCTTAGAGCCAATCTAATTGAATTGGCTGCTGGAGTGGACTGGTTTCAGTTATTGCCTCAGGATTTATTGGCTTGCCCTCCAGCTAAGGATGCTGAGAGTTAGGCAGGGAATTCTGTCAGTGAATCCAATTAGTCTTAGTTACTTTTTGATAATGAATGTAATTGTTGAAAGTGTACCTTGGCATGGTGCCAACCCTGGCCAGCAGGAATGTTCAAGATGCTGACTCAAGTTTGGTGAATAAACCAAACTAAGTCCAGCAAGATTCTCCTTCCAGGAGGAGCTTCTCCTTTATCCTGAAGTTAGACACCTCGAGATGAAATCTGCTTTTGCTTCCAGTGGTGATAAGGCATTCCACTGGATGCTGGGTAGAGCAATGGGAGGGGGAAAAAAAAGCAGGAAAAGGCATGGCAGGGCAATTTTAGGGAATTTGTGACAAGCAGAGCAAGATTCTGCACAAATAGCTCCTACCATGAGCGTGGTGAGATACTGGAACAGGTTGCTCAGGGAGGTGGTGGAAGCCTCACCCCTGGAAGTTTTTAAGGTCCAACTGATCTGATTATCCATGGCACAGCAATGTGCCCTGGGGGCCAAGAGGGCCAAGGGGATCCTGGGGAACATTAGGCAGAGTGTGTCCAGCAGAGCCAGGGAGGTTCTCCTCCCCCTCTACTCTGCCCTGCTGAGACCTCACCTTGAGCACTGCCTTCAGTTTGGGGCTCCCCAGTTGCAGAGGGACAGGAACTGCTGGAGAGGGTCCAGGGGAGGGCTGTGAGGATGCTGAGGGGACTGCAGCACTGCCTGGGGAGGAGAGGCTGAGGGACCTGGGGCTGAGAGTCTGCAGAAGAGAAGCCTGNGCTGCAGAAGAGAAGCCTGAGAGGGGATTGGATCAATGTTTGTAAGTGTGTGAGGGCTGGGGGTGAGGAGAAGGGGGACAGGCTCTGCTCACTGCTCCCTGCCATAGGCCAAGGAGCAATGGATGGAAGCTGCAGCACAGGAGGTTGCAGCTCCACACCAGAGGCAACTTCTTGCCTGTGTGGGTCCCAGAGCAGTGGCACAGGCTGCCCAGAGAGGCTGTGGAGTCTCCTTGTGTGGAGCCTTTGCAGACTCTGTCTGGATATGTTGCTGTGTGCCCTGAGCTGGATTGTCTGGTCCTGCTCTGGCAGGGGGTTGAACTGGATGAGCTCTCTGGCAAGGTGTTCAAGACCAGGTTGGATGAGACCTTGAGCGACCTGTTCTAGTGGGAGGTGTCCCTGCCTATGGCACAGGGGGGCTGGAACTGGCTGAGCTTTGAGCTCCCTTCCAACCTAAACCATTCTATGATTCTACGAAGGCAATCCTGCTGCTTTCAGACCTTGACAGACCTTGTTGAGTGAGTCCAGTTCAGAACTCATTCTATGATTCTATGATAGGTTGAACTCAATTATCTCAGAGGTCTTTTCCAACCTGGTTAATTCTGTGATGCCTGTGAGGGGAGGCCAGGAGAAATCATAAAAAGGCACAGAGATTAGGAGTCAGCATTTAAAAGAGACCTTATGAAGTAGTCAGAAGAGTACAGTGATGGATGCTCCAGAAAAAAACAACTCAGCAGCCACAGCAGGGAAAAAAACCCAGCCCTGGCTTCAACTATGAACTCAGCTGCTCCATCAGAAACAGTGATTTGGCAGGAGAAGGATGCCAAAGGAAGCAGTCTCCCTGGTAAGTTTTGCTTGAGCATCTGCCTATGTAATGAACTTTCAGCAGGGAGAAGAGTGTGACCCTCCAGTGCCTTTTTACCAAGGGCAGCAGCATTGCCTGGGCAGAGTGCAGCCAGCCTGCCACTCTGCTCCATTGCCCACACACCTGCTGGAACACAGCAGCCCACCTTGGACCTGCAAGAGGCTGCCCAGACACCCTGGCTGCTCATCTCAGCTTAATTTTTTTGCAAAATTGCAGCAGGTAATTCCAATTTCACACCCTGCTGCCCCCACAGCTTCTCTCCTTGGGGAAGGTCACAGCCTGCCCTGGCTGCACGGAATGGACTCCACCTCCCACCCTGCCATCGGCAGCAAAATGAAGAGGGAAGAGGTGAGCAGTGTGTGCTGTGCTCCTGTGTGACTGGGGATTGTGTGAGATGTCCAGGATGGCTTGAAATTAGCTGGCTCAAGTCAGAGACTCATAGAATCATAGAATGATAGAATCATAGGATCACAGAATCACAGAATCAATCACAGAATCACAGAAACAGAATCATGGAATCACTGAATCACAGAATCAATCATAGAATCAATCAACTATGGAATCACAGTGTTGCAAGGGACCACAAGGATCATAGAACAGAATCATAGCATCGCAGCATCATAGAATCAGAGCATCATAGCACACTAGAATGATAGAATCCTAGAATCAGTCAGGGCTGGAAGGGAGCACAAGGATCAGGCAGTCCCAACCCCCCTGCCATGCCCAGGGACACCCTACCCTAGAGCAGGCTGCCCACAGCCTCTGCCAGCCTGGCCAAAAACACCTCCTGGCATCTGGCCCCAAACACCTCCCTGCAGGGGCAACCCATTCCAGCTTCTCACCACTCTCATGCTCAGCAACTTCCTCCTCACCTCCAGCCTCCATCTCCCCACCTCCAGCTTTGCTCCATTCACCCTACTCCTGTCACTCCCTGACAGACTCAAAAGTCCCTCCCCAGCTTTTCTGTAGCCCCCTTCAGATGCAGGAAGCCCACCAGAAGGTCCCCTGGGAGCCTCCTCTTCTGCAGCCTGCACAGCCCCAACTCCTTCAGGCTGTGCTCACAGCAGAGCTGCTGCAGCCCTCTGAGCATCCTCGGGGCCCTGCTCTGCACACCTCCAGCAGCATCTCCACATCCCTCTTGTCCCAGGGGCTCCGGCACTGGATGCACTACTCCAGGTGGGCTCTCAGCAGAGCACAGCAGAGGGAGAAAATCCAATCCACAGCTGTCCTTGATCCCATGGCTGTCCTTGATGCCATGACTGTCCTTGATCCCATGGCTGTCCTTGATGCCATGACTGTCCTTGATCCCATGGCTGTCCTTGATGCCATGACTGTCATTGATCCCATGGCTGTCCTTTTTGCCATGGCTGTCCTTGATGCCATGGCTGTCATTTCTACCTTTACTATCATTGATACCAGAGCTGTCCTTCATGACATGTCTGTCATTGATGCCATGGCTGCCATCAGTATCACAGCTGTCATCTACATCATCACTGTCATCCAACGCAAGTTTTAACTTGCAGTTTGTTTATTTGCCTCTGGGCTAGCCTGAAAGTTCCCTTTCTCTTCAGTGGCTTGGAATCCTGTTCAACCCCTGCCTGTACTCCCTCCTGGCTCTTCTTCTTTTTAACTCACCTCCAGAGCCTGCTTCAAAAGGTAATCCTGGAGGAAGTCCAGCACAGAGGACCTTGACCACAAATAGTCTCTGCTTCAGCATCAGCCCTTATATGAGGACCACATCGCTGAAGGCTCAAAAAAAATCAGTATTGAGTTCCCTCCTCATCTGCAGGGACAAGCCACACATCACAGGCGAATGCCATAACCTACCAGGGATGAGAAGTGTATGGGGAGAGCAACTCTCCTCATTTATCTTCTGAGCACTGATGCTTCTCAAGCAATTACAGCCCAGATCCTGCCTCACCCAGGCTTGTGCCCTAACAGCTAGACAGAGTCATGATTCTTTCTGCTCCCTCCCTGTAGCCCGATGAATCTTTAATTTCTTTCATTAAAACTGGATCAGCTTCAGCAAGGAGGCTTCTCAGAGCTTCCCCTTTTGGTGTCCAAATTTATTGCCATTGATCTTTTGCTGGCAGCTTTTCACTCCCCTCCAGCTTGCTTCCTGAAAGATGTTTTGCTGACCTGACTCTGTTGGCTGTTCCTTTGACAGTCTGTCCTTACATACTAATGTCTGGGTCTGCTGACCAGAATCACCAAGCTTGACAGGCTGGAAGTTTTGAGGGGGATAATTGAGTGCTGACAAGCATTACAAAGATGGACAGGAGGATGAAAAGAATAAGATGGATGAATGTGGTGCAGGGAAGAGGGGTTAGAAGCCAAGCATTAGCCTTTCTGTTTGGCATTAACCAACCTGTTTAGCATCATAACCAGCAGTGGCTTCAGCGAGGGCAAATCCTGCCTGACAAATTTGGTGGCTTTCTAGGATGAAGTCACAGCAACACTGGACAAGAGTGTTGTCACCTGATGTCATCTACCTGCACCTGATGCCATCTACCTGGACCTGAGTAAGGCTTTGACTCTGTCCCACAGGACATCCTGGGTACCAGGAAGGTGTTCAGCATCTCTCTTGAATTGAGGGACCCAGAACTGGACACAGAACTCCTCAAGGTGTGGCCTGACCACTTTGCCTTGTTAGTGTGAAACTAATGATTGGACTCAAAGAAATTCTGTGATTCTGTGACCTCATTATCTGCCCAAGACATTTTTACACTTTCAATTAGTTTTGGTTGTTCTGTTCTTTTGTGGTTTAGTTTTTGGGGTTTTTTTTTTTTTGTTTGTTTTGTTTTGTTTTGTTTTTGTTTTTGTTTTTGTTTTTTTTTCCTGAAGTTTCTGAGGCTTTGACCAGTTGGGAGCTAGGATGTAGTATGGCTTTTATTTACCCATCCCAAAGGTGACTGTTAGTATGCAAAAGAAGAGGCAGGGAAGTGTGAAGGCCCTGCTGGAAGGGAAATCAATGCATCTATCCCAGGAGAAAATACACAGGAGTGAAAAACATTTTTTTTATTTTTGAGGGGGGAAAGAAAAGGAATATTGTCCTTGTCTGGGTAAATTCATTTCAAAAGAAAACTTTGAGCACCAGAGCTGGAAAAATTTGTGGTGAAGCTTTCTTTGCTACCTGGGCACACTGCTGGCTCATATGGAGTTGTTTGTCTATTACAAACCCCCAGGTCCCTTTCTGCCATTTCTGGCTACAATGTAGTGCAAAACAGTTGAAAAAAAAAAAGGTTTTTTTTGTGGCAATAGGTTGTCTCCAATACCTCCATCAGTATTCAACTACTACTGAAAAACAAATAAAAAAAAAATAATTAAAAAAAAAAACAACAAACCAAAACCCCAAACAAACCAACCCCCAAACCACAAATCAAAAAGTCCAAACCCCTGAAGCAAACAAACAAGCAAATAGATTTTGAAACAAAAGCAACAGGGGAAGATGGGAAGGTTTGAGGGCCAAAGCACTCTGAGCACAGCTTTGGTGTTTCAGCAGGTGTCCTGTGTGCCTGTTCAGCAGCACAAGCACAACTACAGAGCCATCTGCAAATCCTTCACACGGCTACAGAATCACAGAAGTGACCAAGAAGAAACATTTAGGCAAAAGCCAAGGTTCAATGATTTTCACCACACATTTCCCTTATCACAGAATCACTCAATTACAGAATTCAGTAGGTTGGAAAATGCCTCTAGGATCATGGACTCCAACCTATCACCTAACCCTTCTCATTAACTAACCCATGGCACTCAGTGCCTCATGCAGCCTCCTCTGAAACACCTCCAGGGATGGAGACTCCACAACCTCCCTGGGCAGCCCATTCCAATGCCAATCTCTCTTTCTGTGCACAACTTCTTCCTAACATCCAGCCTGAACCTGCCCTGGAACAGCTTGAGGCTGTTCACCTCCTTCTGTCCCTGGCTGCCTGGCAGCAGAGACCAACCCCAGCTGGCCACAACCTCCCTCCAGACAGCTGCAGAGAGCAATGAGCTCTGCCCTCAGCCTCCTCTTCTGCAGGCTGCACCCCCCCAGCTCCCTCAGCCTCTCCTCTTGGGGCTGTGCTCCAGGCCCCTCCCCAGCCTTGCTGCCCTTCTCTGGGTACCTT
Organism: Psilopogon haemacephalus; assembly: GCA_013396835.1. Lineage (NCBI taxonomy): Eukaryota > Metazoa > Chordata > Aves > Piciformes > Megalaimidae > Psilopogon > Psilopogon haemacephalus. Next base: position 17,894 of record VWZI01005112.1, read on the forward strand.
CCAGCACCTCAACATCTCTCTTGAATGGAGGGGCCCAGAGCTGGACACAGCACTCAAGGTGTGTGCTGAGCAGTGCTGAGCACAGAGGCAGAAGGACTGCCCTGCTCCTGCTGCCCACACTACTCCTGATCCAGGCCAGGATGCCATTGAGCTTTTTGGTCATCTGGACACAATGCTGGCTCCTGTTCCTCTTTTCCAGCTGACCTGGGTGGAAGTCCACCAGTAGAACATGCACATGTGTATATGCATGGGTGTACACACATGTGTGAATGCACAGAATCACAGGATGGACCTCCAGAGATCATCCAACCCTCCTGCCAAGCCAGGGTCACCTAAGGGCAGGTTACTCAGGAATGTGTTCAGCATCTCTCTTGAACTAAGGGACCCAGAACTGGACACAGCACTCAAGGTGTGGCCTGACCACTTTGCCTTGTTAGTGTAAAACTAATGCTTGGACTCAATGATTGGACTCAAAGGTATTCTGTGACCAGTGCTGAGTACCGGGGCAGAAGCACTGCCCTGCTCCTGCTGCCCACACTGCTCCTGCTCCAGCCCAGGATGCCATTGGCTCTGCTGCCCACCTGGGCACACTGCTGGCTCCTCTTCAGCTCCTCTCTCCCAGCACCCCCAGGTCCCTCTCTGCCTGGTTGCTCTCAGCCATTCCGTCCCCAGCCCTAACTCATCATGATTTTCTTTGTGGAGCTTTTCCCCTCTTTCCTTTGTGCACTTTCTGTTATGGATTTGTCATACAGCTGTGGCCTGACCACACTGTGCCTTGTCAGTGTGAAACTAATGATTGGACTCAATGATCTTGAAGGTCTTTCCCAATGTAAGAAATTCTGTGATTCTGTGACCAGTGCTGAGCACAGGGGCAGAGCAACGTCCCAGCTNCAGAAGAACCTCCCTGCTCCTGCTGCCCACACTGCTCTTGCTCCAGCCCAGGATGCCATTGGCTCTGCTGCCCATGTTCATCTCCTGCTCCTCTTCAGCTCCTCTCTCCCAGCACCCCCGGGTCCCTTTGTGCCTGGCTGCTCTCAGCCACTCTGTCCCCAGCCCTAACTCACCATGATTTTCTTTATGGAGCTTTCCCCCTCCTTCTTTTGTGCAATTTCTGTTATGGATTTGTCATACAGCTGTGGCCTGACCACACTGTGCCTTGTCAGCGTGAAATTAATGATTGCACTTGATGATCCTGAAGGATCCAATGTAAGAAATTCTGTGATTCTGTGACCAGTGCTGAGCACAGGGGCAGAAGAACCTCCCTGCTCCTGCTGCCCACACTGCTCCTGCTTCAGCCCAGGATGCCATTGGCTCTGCTGCCCACCTGGGCACACTGCTGGCTCCTCTTCAGCTCCTACCTCCCAGCACCTCCAGGTCCCTCTCTGCCTGGCTGCTTCCACCACTTGTAAGGCTGACTTAGATGCAGAACTTCTCCAACTCTGCTCTGTGTCTTCAAAGTGACTTCTCTCTGCACCATTATTCATGGTTTGTTTGTTTACTTATTTAAGGTGTGTGGAAGCAGCCTTTAATTGGCAAAGGGAGGCAACAGATGCCTCGGAAAGCCATTAAGCTCCACGCACCAATTCTGCCTCTCAGCATGGTGGCAATGGCCTGGAACTGGGAGCCAGCTCTTTTGTGGTGAAGTTATTTTCTTTCTGTTTCCATGAACTGATTAGCTGGTGCTAAAAAGCTCTCCTGGTAGAAGGTGTTTGCTGCTTCCACTGGCTGCTGCTAAGCTCATTTAGCCAGCCAAGGATCTGCTCAGAGGGTTTATATTCCATGTGGGTCTGAGAATGATGGTGCTGAGTATTGCAGCTCTCTTTTTTCACTGCTTTGGTGGGGGGCACCAGTCTTGAAGTTCACCACTGGCACACTGAAGATGACAGAATCATAGAACGATTGAGGTTGGAAGAGGCCTCTAAGATCATCAAGCTCAACTGTCAACCCAACACTATCATGGATCATGGCCTGAGGTGCAATATCTACATGGTGGTTTTAACACCTCCAGGCTTGATGTCTCTCCTCCATCTTCCTGACTCCTCCTCTCCCAATTCCTGAGCACTCCTTCACTTATGGAAAGTTTTTCATTGATATCCAACCTAAAGCTGCCCTGGTGCAACCTGAGGTTATTTCCAGAGGGTTTATATTCCATGTGGATCTGAAAAGCTCTCAGAATGATGGTGCTGAGTATTGCAGCTTTCCTTTTACCCTGCTTGGGTGGGTACCAATCTTGCAGTTCATCACTGGCACACTGAAGCTGACAGAATCATAGAATCATTGAGGTTGGAAGAGGCCTCGAAGAGCATCAGGCTCAACTGTCAACCCAGCACCATCATGGACCATAGAATCATAGAATCATAGAATGGTTTAAGTTGGAAGAGAACTCAAAGATCATCCAGTTCCAAACCCCCTGTGCCATAGGCAGGGACACTTCCCACTAGATCAGGTCACTCAAGACCTCATCCAGCCTGGCCTTCAACACCTCTAGGGAGGGAGCAGCCACAACCTCCCTGGGCAACCTGTTCCAGTGTCTCACCACCCTCACTGTGAAGAACTTCCTTCCTAACATCCACTTCAAATCTCCCTTCAGCCAATTTGAACCCATGGCTTGAGGTGCCATATCTAAAGTTGGTTTTAACCACTCCAAGCTTGATGACTCCTCCATCTCCCTGGGTAGCCTCACCCAATTCCTGACCACTCCTTCAGTAAGGAAAAAATTTCATTGATATCCAACCTAAATCTTCCCTGGTGCAACCTGAGGTCATTTCCAGAGGGTTTATATTCCATGTGGATCTGAAAAGCTCTCAGAATGATGGTGCTGAGTATTGCAGCTTTCCTTTTTCCCTGCTTGGGTGGGTACCAATCTTGCAGTTCATCACTGGCACACTGAAGCTGACAGAATCATAGAATCATTGAGGTTGGAAGAGGCCTCTAAGATCATCAAGCTCAATTGTCAACCCAACACTATCATGGATCATGGCCTGAGGTGCAATATCTACATGGTGGTTTTAACTCCTCCAGGCTTGATGACTCCTCCATCTCCCTGACTCCTCCTCTCCCAATTCCTGAGCACTCCTTCACTATGGAAAGTTTTTCATTGATGTTCAACTAAACCTGCCCTGGTGCAACCTGAGGCCATTTTCAGAGAGTTTATTCCATTTGTATCTGAAAAGCTCTCAGAATGATGGTGCTGAGTATTGCAGCTTGGAAGAAGCCTCTAAGATCCTCAAGCTCAACTGTCAACCCAGCACCACTATGGCCATTAGATCATGGCCATATCTACGTGGTGGTTTCAACCCCTCCAGTCTTGATGTCTCCTCCATCTCCCTGACTCCTCCTCTCCCAATTCCTGACCACTCCTTCACTTATGGAAAGTTTTTCATTGATATTCAACATAAACCTGCCCTGGTGCAACCTGAGGCCATTTCCAGAGAGTTTATTCCATGTGTATCTGAAAAGCTCTCAGAATGATGGTGCTGAGTATTGCAGCTTTCCTTTTACCCTGCTTGGGTGGGTACCAATCTTGCAGTTCATCACTGGCACACTGAAGCTGACAGAATCATAGAATCATTGAGGTTGGAAGAGACCTCTAAGATCATCAAGCTCAACTGTCAGCCCAGCACCACCATGGCCATCAGTTGTTGAGCATGAGAGTGGTGAGAGGCTGGAATGGGTTGCCCCTGCAGGGAGGTGTTTGGGGCCAGATCCCTGGAGGTGTTTTTGGCCAGGCTGGCAGAGGCTGTGGGCAGCCTGCTCTAGGGTAGGGTGTCCCTGGGCATGGCAGGGGGATTGGGACTGGCTGATCCTTGTGCTCCCTTCCAACCCTGACTGATTCTATCATTCTAAGGAGCCTAAGGATGAATGGTTGCTTTTAACATGTCCAGGGGATGTAATAAGCCCCTAGGTGTAGTTATTATGTTTACCAGGGACTTGAACACAGTAAGTTTTACCTCAACGTGGGGAGAAGCTTCTTTAGAATGAAGGAGCCAGAGCCCTGGAGCAGGCTGCCCAGGGAGGTTGTGGATTCTCCTTCTCTGGAGATTTTCCAAACTCACCTGGATGCCTTCTTGTGCAAAATACCCTAGGTTGGGGGTTGGACTGGATGATCTCTGGAGGTCTCTTCCAACCTCTAAGGTTCTGTGATTCTGTGATTCTGTGGCTGAGATGCACTGATTTGACAGCTGTGGCACCCAACCCTCTGTACACAGCACTCTCTAGCCACACACTTCACTGCTTCCTATACTGCAGTCAACTTTGCATACAACAATCATTCCCTATCACCTCTCAGCTCTCATTTCTCTCCTTCCCCCCCCTCATCCCCACCCCCTGCCATTCCAGGAATAATCATCAGATTTCTCCTTTTTTTTTTTTCTTCTTTTTTTTCTTTTTTAATTTATTTTTTACCTGCACATTTTGTTACTTTTAATTTTATTTCGGCGAGTCTAAGCAGGAAGGCTGCAAAATATCACCTTGAGCCTAAATCTGCTTTCTCAGTATTTAAATTTGCAGCAAATCCTCAACCCTTGGCATCAGACTGCCTGGTGAAGGCTTACAGACACACACAGCTGGCAACAGACAGCCATAACCCCACTGTTCTCTAACAGCACAGGTCTTGGCTCACCTCTTTCTCAACTTCATTCTGAACTGCACATTAATGTAGATGATGCAGATCTGCAGCTCTCCATTCTCCTTGGAAATGCTGCTGCAACTCTTTGCTAAATTGCAGCCAAACTCCTTTCAGCATTGCCTGTGGCTGCTGGCACCAGCACTAGGCAGGGCTGCCCCAAGCAGGAATCACAGAATGGCTTAGGTTGGAAGGGAGCTCAAAGCTTTTTTCTCCATTCTGAAAGTAAAGACCCAAAAATTGTTTTCTGTTCTTTTGGAACAGTAGAAAAGGCAGTTTGGGGTGTGATGAGAGCACAGTAGAGAGAAGGGAGGCTTTGGAAGATGTGCATTGGGAACAGGCATTGCCTGTGATGATTTACATAGAACCATAGAATGGGTTAGGTTGGAAGGGAGCTCTAAGCCTTTTTCTCCATTCTGAAAATAAAGACCCAAAAATTGTTTTCTGTTCTTTTGGGACAGTAGAAAAGGCACTTTGGGGTGTCATGAGAGCACAGTAGAGAGAAGGGAGGCTTTGGAAGATGTGCATTGGGAACAGGCATTGCCTGCGATGATTTACATAGAACCATAGAATGGATTAGGTTGGAAGGGAGCTCAAAGCTCAGCCAATTCCAACCTGCCTCTGCCATAGGCAGGGACACCTCACACTAGATCAGGATGCTCAAGACCTCATCCAGCCTGGCCTTGAATACCTCCTAAAGCCTAAATCTGCCTTCTCAGCATTTAAATCTGCAGCAAATCATCAACATTTCAGCATCAGACTGCCTGGTGAAGGCTTACAGACACACACAGCTGGCAACAGACAACCTCAACCCCACTGTTCTCTAACAGCACAGGTCTTGGCTCACCTCTTTCTCAACTTCATTCTGAACTGTCTGTTAATGTAGAGAATTCAGACCTGCAGCTCTCCATTCTCCTTGGAAATGCTGCAGCAACTCTTTGCTAAATTGCAGCCAAACTCCTTTCAGCATTGCCTGTGGCTGCTGGCAGCAGCACTAGGCAGGGCTGCCCCAAGCAAGAATCACAGAATGGCTTAGGTTGGAAGGGAGCTCAAAGCCTTTTTCTCCATTCTGAAAGTAAAGACCCAAAATTGTGTCCTTGCACTTGTGGGACAGCAGAAATGGCATTTTGGGGTGTGATGAGAGCACAGTAGAGAGAAGGGAGGCTTTGGAAGATGTGCATTGGGAACAGGCATTGCCTGTGATGATTTACATAGAACCATAGAATGGGTTAGGTTGGAAGGGAGCTCAAAGCTCAGCTAGTTGCAACCCCCCTGTGCCCACTAGAACAGGTCACTCAAGGCCTCATCCATCCTGATCCTGAACACCTCCCTGAGCAACCTGTGCCAGTGTCTCACCACCCTCACTGCAAACAACTTCCTCCTAACATCCACTTTCAATCTCCCCTCTGCCACTTCAAACCCATTCCTCCTCTTCCTCTCATCACCAGACCTTGTCAATTGTCCCTCCCCAGCCCTCCTGGAGCCCCCTTCAGCTCCTGCAAGGCCACTCCAAGGTCTTCTGGAAGCCTTCTCTTAACTCCAGGCTGCAGAGCCCCAACTCTCTCAGCCTGGTGGGGTTGGGCTCTGCTCACAGACACCCAGGGACCGAAGGAGGTGAACAGCCTCAAGCTGTTCCAGGGCAGGTTCAGGCTGGATGTTAGGAAGAAGTTGGCAGAAAGAGAGATTGGCATTGGGATGGGCTGCCTGGAGAGGTGGTGGAGTCCCCATCCCTGGAGGTGTTTCAGAGGAGGCTGCATGAGGCACTGAGTGCCATGGGTTAGTTAATGAGAAGGTGTTAGGTGATAGCTTGGACTCCATGACCTCCAAAGTCTTTTCCAACCTGGTTCCTTCCAAGATGTAAAAGCCTTCCTGATGTAAAACCTGGGGCTAATTCAGCTAGGTTTGGCCATGGCCATTTTCTGTTCATCTGGGTGGGTGCTCAGCTCTGTGGAAATCTGTTCCAGGTCTCTGCCAATCTAGGATTCAGCAAGCTTAATCTCCTCTCAGACCCACATCAGCTGAGGCTGGCAGCTCCTTTTTTTTATCTCTCAGTTATTACTGCCTGTTAACAGGAGCTTTCTGAGATAGAAAATAATGGCTTCTTTTTAATCCCAGCTTGGGAAAGGTCGACTTTATATACTCACCCAAGTTCCACTGGGATCTAATCACATCCCTAAAAGCCCTTTTGAGTAGAAATCCCAAGTCAAAAAGTGAAAGTGGTCAAGCAGTCTGCTTCAGAATATGGCCAAGGGAGTAGCAGCACTGAAATCTCAGAACCACAGAGTGCCAGATTGGAAGGGACCACCCCAAGGATCATCTGCTCCAACCTTTCTAGGTGATAGTGCAGCTGAAATGAGCTGGTCCAGCAGCCTGGCAAGCTGAGCATTAAAACTGTCCAGTACAGAGGACTCCACTGCATCCCTTGGGACCTCACTCCAATGTCTGACTGTGCTCATGGGGAATGTTTTCTTCTGGAGTCCAACAGGAACCCTACCCCAGCCTGCTCTAGGGTAGGGTGTCCCTGGGCATGGCAGGTGGGTTGGAACTGGCTGATCCTTGTGCTCCCTTCCAACCCTGACTCATTCTGTGATTCTAGGAAGGTCCCCAGCAATGACTTGTCCCCAGCAGTGACTTCTCCCCATCAGCCATTCTCTTTCCCATGGGACTCCTTGTGGAAAGGGAGTCTCCATCCTCCTGGTAGCCAGCCTTTATGTACTGCTCCAACATCAAGTCTCCTCTCAGCCTTCTAATCTGCAGGTTGAACAACCTCAGCTCTTTCAGCAGGGCTTCAGCCCTCTGACCACTCTCCTGGCCCTTCTCTGGACACTTCCCAGCCTGTCCACATCTTGATCTGAAGTGAGACTACAGAAAAACTGGAGAGGGACTTTTTAGGGTGTCAGGGAGTGACAGGAGTAGGGGGAAATGAAGCAAAGCTGGAGGTGGGGAGATTGAGGCTGGAGGTGAGGAGGAAGTTGTTGAGCATGAGAGTGGTGAGAGGCTGGAATGGGTTGCCCCTGCAGGGAGGTGTTTGGGGCCAGATCCCTGGAGGTGTTTTTGGCCAGGCTGGCAGAGGCTGTGGGCAGCCTGCTCTAGGGTAGGGTGTCCCTGGGCATGGCAGGGGGGTTGGGACTGGCTGATCCTTGTGCTCCCTTCCAACCCTTACTGATTCTAGGATTCTGTGATTCTAAGATTCTAGGATTCCAGGATTCTATGATTTGTACAGCAGGGACCAAAACTGCAGGCAGAGCTTCAAATGTGGCCTAACCAAGGCTATCTCAGACAACAACATTTGGCAATTAGAAAATCAAACAAGGCCAGCAAGTGCCAGGGGTAGACTTTAGGTCTGCTGCATCATGGAATCAAAGAATCCCACAACTCATTTAGCTTGGCTGCAAACACCTCCAGGGATCTGGCCCCAAACACCTCCCTGCAGGGGCAACCCATTCCAGCCTCTCACCACTCTCATGCTCAACAACTTCCTCCTCACCTCCACTCTCAATCTCCCCACCTCCAGCTTTGCTCCGTTTCCCTGTGTTCTGTCACTCTCTGACACCCTAAGAAGTCCCTCTCCAGCTTTTCTGTAGCCCCCTTCAGATCCTGGAAGGCCACCAGAAGGTCCCCTGGGAGCCTCCTCTTCTGCAGCCTGCACAGCCCCAACTCTTTCAGGCTGTGCTCACAGCAGAGCTGCTGCAGCCCTCTCAGCATCCTCGGGGCCCTTCTCTGCACACCTCCAGCATCTCCACATCCCTCTTGTCCCAGGGGCTCCAGCACTGGATGCACTACTCCAGGTGGGCTCTCAGCAGAGCACAGCAGAGGGGCAGAATCCCCTCCCTGGCCCTGCTGCCCACACTGCTCCTGCTGCAGCCCAGCCTCTGCTTGCCTTTCTGCCCTGCAAGTGCACACTGCTGCCTCAGCTTCAGCTTCTCCTCCCCCAGCACCCCCAAGTCCCTCTCCTCAGGGCTGCTCTCCAGCCACTCCCTGCCCAGCCTGCATTGCTGCTTGCCATTGCCTCCACCCAGCTGCAGGACCTTGCCCTTGGCCTTGTTGAACCTCCTGAGCTTGCCTTGTGCCCACCTCTGCAGCCTGCCCAGGTCCCTCTGGATGCCATCCCTGCCCTCCAGCCTGGCTGCTGCACCACACAGCTTGGGGTGCTCAGCAAACTTGCTGAGGCTGCACTCAATGCCTCTGCCCATGGCACCCACAGAGATGTTGAACAAGATTGGTTCCAATATTGATCCCTGAGGGACTCCACTGGACCATGGAGCCATTGTCAGCGTCCCCTCTCTCCACCCTTATTCCCACTAATTCCACATCTGATCTGCATTTTACTCATGCCACTGTGTAGTTTGTTTTGGAGTCATTTTCTGAGCAGGTTTCTGAATGAAAGGTAATTCAGCTCTTTCTGCTCCTCCTGATGACAAGCTGCTTTGATTTTTTTTTTACCCTGTGTTTCATTTAGCTTTCCCGAGGAGGAGCAGTCAGAGGTTAGGCAAGCTGACATTCCACTGCTACAGAGATTAGTCATGGTCCAGGGGACACATCAGTGTGCTGAAGATGCAAGAAAATCCAAGGGGTTCAGAGCAGTAAAGCAAGCAAGATAGAGAGATCATGCCAGGATTTGGTGTCTTTCAGATCTGTACCTACCTGACTTTATCAAGTTAATGTATAGAACACATCTTGAATCTGTGGCACTTTCCTCACCCACTTCAGCTTGGACCCCATCTCAATTCAGGTCTCCCACTTTTGATTTCCCTCTCTCTCTCTCTCTCTCTCTCTTTTTGTTTTTATT
>VWZI01005114.1:0-51490 GCA_013396835.1 Psilopogon haemacephalus
TCATTCAAACCTCCGGTGGGGCAGTGCCCTGCTCTGCCACATGAATGTAGTGAGACACTGGCCCAGACTGCCCAGAGAATTGGTTAGAAACCCCATCCCTGGAAACATTGAAGGTCAAGCTGAATGTGGCTCTGAAAAACCTGATCTGATTAAAGATGTCCCTGCTGCCTGCAGGTGAGTTGGACTAGATGGTCTTTGAAGGTCCTTTCCAGCCTAAAGTGTTCTGTGATTCTGTGATTCTATGATTCTATGACGGTGAGCAGGATCACCAGCCCCACAGAAACCTCAGCCCTGCCTTCACCCACCACAGGAATAACAGAATGGAGTGGGATGAAGCCACACAGAACTAAATTTAGATCTTAATTGGTTTATAGCTTCCCCCATGCTACACTTGCTGCACCAGGACACCTAAAGAAACAAAATTTCCTCCAGGACATAAGTCCCTCAGGGGATGTCCTGCCAGCACATTTTTATTAGTCTGATTTTAGTGTCACTTTCACTCCCTCCCTATTATCCCTATCCTCCTAGGAGATCAGCATCTAATGGCCAATATTTGATGGTACCTGTCTTACCACTTGAACCAAATGAGCATGTGATTGCAAATGGTAGATTCCAAGCCATAAGACATTATAGGTATTTAAAGGCCTCTCAGTGATTTATGGCTCTTTAATCAAGGGCTTTTAACATTTAATTAAAAAGCTACAGGAGCTGTCCTTCTTTCTGAGGAATCCATCTACGGTTGGGGGCATTAAACAACATGAAACTCAATACCTTCTGCACATCCTCACTAGAGCAGAGGCAGAGAGGGTGGGCACCAGGAGAAATAAAATAGCCCTTTTTCTTATGATTTTAAGCTCCTGCAGAAGTTTAAGATGATGAATTAATCCCTATTATTTTCAAGGAGCTTTGGAAACTATGAAAGATTCATCAGAGCATCTTGCAGAGAAAAAGTATCATGCAGCAGAAAGAAGGGTCAAATGAAGAAGATGGTGACTAAGGCCAAGTTTATCCTATTTTCCATCCCTCCTGCTTCCTTTTGATGCTCTCCTGGCAGGTGGGAGATTGTTTTTCAAATCCCTGCTATAGCTGGGAAAGGAGAGAATTTGGGTTTGGGACACCTACAAGGTGGTGATCCTTGGCATGCAGCCCAAGCAGCACCCTTCTGCAGATATCCCTCATCTGAAAGCCAGGGCCTGTCATGCCTTGGAAAAAAATGTCTGAATCATGACCAAAAAGGCCAAGAGCATCCTGACTTGGATCAGCAACAGTGTGACCAACAGGACTAGGGCAGTGACTGTACCCCTGTACAGGACACTTGTGAGGCCATGGCTCAAATAATGGGTTCAGTTTTGGTCCACTCATTACAAGACAGACACTGAGATGTTGGAGTGTCTCCAGAGAAGAACAATGAAGCTGGTGAAGGGTCTAGAGAAGAAGTTTTGTGAGAAACAGCTGAGGGAAATGGGGTTGTTGAGCTTCAAGAAAAGGAGGCTGAGGAGAGACCTTCTCACTCTCTATAACTATTTGAAATGAGGTTGGGGCCAGGTAGGGATCAGTCTCTTCTCCCACGCAGCAAGCAATAGGGCAAGAAGAAACAGACTCAAGCTTCGCTAGGGAAGGCTTACATTGGACATTAGGAACAATTCATTCACCAAGAAGGTTGCCAAGCCCTCAAACAGGCTGCCCAGGGCAGTGGTGGAGTCTCCATCCCTGGAGGGATTTAGAAGTCATGTAGATGTGGTGCTGAGGAACATGGTTTAGTGGTGAATTGGAATTGCTGGGTTAGCAGTTGGACTTGATGATCTTAAAGGTCTTTTCCAACCTAAACAATTCTATGATTCAATTATTCTAATATTCCCCAAAAGGCTGCTGAGCATCAAAGGAGGCTCTAAGATGAGCATCTTAAATAAAAACATCTTCAGTTAAATGAGATGAATCCTACCCTGTGACTGATGTAGCAGAAGAAAAATTACTCTGGTAGCTTCTTGCTGGGACACTTTGTACATAGTTCCTGTTCAATGAACATTTTATGATTTCTAAAGAGCAGAAAAGCACTGAAGGAAAAAATGGAGACTCTCAACCCCCAACACTGATGTGTCCACGGCTGGACAGTCTATGAACTTGTGTCTCCTACAGTCACAGGCTGAAAAAGTCCTTCTACTGTTGCCAAAACAGCCCAGGAAGAAATCACATTAATTTTCCTGTCAATTTTATTATAAGCCTGAAATAAAACCAATTGCCAATTTAATCTCATTTGTATGCTGCATGGTGGAGACAGACCTGGACATCAGGAGGGCTTAGTTTTGCCCTAGCAGGCTGTTGACCTTGAGATGTGAGATCTCCACTACCACTGTTTCTTTTCTTGAGTTTGGATGTAATTTTGGAGATGTTTGCACCAAGGGCTGTGTTTCATTATTTGTATGAGTGCTGCCTGGTGGGACAGAGCTGTGATCTTGGTTGTGGCCTCTGCAGTAATTCTAGCACAAATAATAATTTCCATCCCATCTATTCTTTTATTTGCCACTGGTCTGTATTAAACAGTTGGTGATTACTACATTTATGGGCGATTATTGCACTTAGGCTGTGTTAAATCTAAATGTTTATTTATCTTGATGTGGTCTCTGTGTATATGTTTGTCTGGCTTTTAACTTTATGTATCACAGGGTTCCTTAATTATAAAATCAATAATTTTTTTTTTAAGTTTTGACTGTTGCATAGATAGAAACCCACACAACAGCCATGTCTATGCAACAATGATTCTTATCTCAAGCTTGTGGCAGCACATAAAGCTCAGCTACAGAAATCAGCAGACTTTTTTAGTTTGTTTTGGGGTGTTTTGGGGTTGATTTTTTTTTTGTGCTAGTAGCAATTAATTCTTTGTTAGTTTGGCTCATTCTCTGTTTCTCATCAAAGCTTTCCCTCTGCAAGCTGTTCTTCTCAGGCAGACTCACATCACCCCGGAGGCCTGTTGACTTTGGTGAAAGTCACGATTAGTGAGAGTTGTAGAATCATAAAATCAGTAAGGTTGGAAAACACTTCCAAGATCATCAAGTCCAACCATCAACCAAACACCACCATGCTCGCTGACCCATTTCCACAAACGCCATGCCTACAGGTTTTTTGAACACCTCTAGAGATTGTGAGTCCACCATCTCCCTGGGCAGGTCACTCCTTCAATAGTGAAATCCTTCTCCACATCCAATCTAAATTTCACCTGCTGCAATTTGAAGCCACCTTCTCTCACCTTTTTGCTAGTCATTTGGGAGAAGAGACCAACCCCACCTCACCACAACCAGACAGTCCCAGAGACATACCCTACCCTATGAATGAATTAGATTAAGCTGAACATCAAAACCATCTTTCCATCACTCAGAGGATGAAGCACACTTGCTTGATGAAGGCTTTGCTTTCATTACTGCTTCATCATAACTGTGCCTCAGTTTCCCTCACAGGGTTTTAATAACAGAGGAGTATGTTAAAATCATCAATGTTTCTCCCAGTACCAAAAGTCTCAAAGCTCCTCCAGACAATCAAACCCTGTGAACAGACAAATACAACAGGAGATGCCCATTGCCTGGCACATATTGCTGCCTGCAGTTGATGAGGAGCTGCAAACCTCCCATGAAGGCAAGAGCTGCAGCCACTCAGGTAAACATCAGCTAATCAACCACCAGCATTAAAGAAGCACAGTCAGGTGATGACCCCAATTTCTTTTATTCTAGTCTATATTTCTTAAGCAGCAGCCCACACTGTCTCTTATGCTTCCTTTCTATGCCATTTACATCTAATTAGGACCTGTGCTCACAAGGAGCAGAAGCATCTGTAATTAAACCAAACCTCAGCTCTGCGACTGAGACGTTAGGAAGAGATCCCTCAGATGGCTGGATGTGGGAATTTTTACCATGGCTGGAGGCCAGGGATTCAGTAGGAAGAGACCACCAGGTCTCTCACCATGGACAAAAGGCTGGTAGGAGATCTGGAAATGCAAGGCAATGGGGACACAGGCTCCTTTCCAAAGTGTTGCTTAAGTGTTGTCTGGACTGAGGTCCTGGTGTTGCTAGTGGTGTCACAGCCAGGATTTCTTTGGTATCTTGTATGTGTACTTCATCAAACTGCCAGCCAGCACCAAGCTAAGCAAACCTATATAACCTCTAGGGGGAAACTGAGGAAGGAGAGGAAAGTCATGCTTGCACACAACGTTAACTCTCCATAAGAATGTGATATTTACCCCAATATAAATGTACTCCATGTCAGTACAGGTGAATTCACTTCCAGAGAAGAAGAGTTAGTAATTACAATGTGATGTTTTGGAATGTGCACATCTCAGAATAACCTGGAGCTGTATCCCTGGGCTGCATCAAGAGAACCACGGCCAGCAGGGCAAGGGAGGGGATTCTCCCCCTTTACTCTGCTCTCGTCAGACCTCACCTGCAGTACTGTGTGCAGTTCTGGAGCCCCCAGCACAAGAAGGACATCGAACTGTTGGAGCAAGTCCAGAGGAGGGCCACAAAGATGATCAGAGGTCTGGAGCAGCTCTGCTATGAGGACAGGCTATGAGAGTTGGGGCTCTTCAGCCTGGAGAAGAGAAGGCTTCAAGAAGACCTTATAGTAGCTTTGCTGTATCTGAAAGGGGCCTATAGGAACGCTGGGGACGGACTATTCACAAGGTCTTGTAATGAGACAGGATGAGGAGTAATGGGTTCAAACTGGCAGAGGGGAGATTTAAATGGGATGTTAGGAGGAAATTCTTTCCACAGAGGGTGGTGAGACACTGGCACAGGTTGCCCAGGGAGGTTGTGGCTGCTCCCTCCCTGGATATGTTCAAGGGCAGGTTGGATGAGGCCTTGAGTGACCTGTTCTAGTGAAATGTGTCCCTGCCTGTGGTGGGGGGTTGGAAATAGATGATCTTTGAAGCCCCTTCCAACCTGAACCATTCTATGATTCTATTCTGTGATTCTATAATTGATTTATTTTTTTAAAACCTATCTTTAACCACACCAGTTCCCATCAGAGAAAATACCATAAATCACAAAAACATTTTAATTGGCAAACACCTTTAAAGCATGAATCCAAATATTAACTCAACACCACCATTCTCACTAAACCATGTCCTAATGGGCCATGTCTATGCACCTTTTTAACAACTCCAGGGCTGGTGTGGTGATTCCACCACCACCCTGGGCAGCCTATTCCAAAGCCTGAACAACACAAAGATGTTAAATCTCTAGCAGACATAGGCAGGTAATTCATGTTTTAAAAGGAAAGAGGGAGAGGATTCTGCTCCTCTGCTTCCCTCTGCTGAGACTCTACTTTGCACTGCTGGGGCCAGCGCTGGAGTCCTCAGCACAGGAGAGTCATGGAACTGTTGGAACAAGGTCCAGAGAAGCCCACAAAAAATATTCAAGGGCTGGAATCCCTCTGCTATGAGGACAAGCTCAGAGAGCTGGAGTTGTTCAGCCCGGAGGAGAGAAGGCTTCAGGAGAACATATTGTGGCTTTGCAGTAATTAAAGGAAGACCGTGAGAAAGCTGGGGACAGACTTTTTAGCAGGGTCTGTTGTGACAGGACAAGGGGTGATGGTTTTAAACTAAAAGAGGGAGATTTAGACTGGATTTAAGGAAGATTTTTATTTTTTTTTTCCACAGTCAGGGTGATATGATGGAACCAGGTTGCCCATAGAGACAGTAGATGCCCCATTCCCAGAAGTGTTCAAAGTCAGATAGGATGGTGCTCTGGGTAGCTTGATCCAGTTGATGATGTCCTTGCTGACTGCAGGGGTGTTGGACTAGATAATCTTTAAAGGTCCCTTCGAAGCATCCTGTGATTCTATGATTCTAATTTAGCCAAAATGTATTCAGTATCAGTAGGCAGCCCTCACTCCATCCAGTGCCAACCTGGAGCTATGTTTTTCATGTTAAATCAGGAATAGCAAGGAGTTATAATAGCTACACTTGGGTAAGATGAAAACGGGAGAGAAAGAGTCCCAGATCCAATTGCAATTCTAAGGGAAACACAGGAGCATAATTGATGTGTAAAAGCAGCTTGTGGATGTAAGTCCCCACTCAGAACCCAAGCCTGCAAGTCAGGTGTCACCGGGCCTCTATGGCCCCACGTGGTCAGAAACTTAATATTACAATTCATTGGAAAACTTCAACGGGTTGTAATTTTGTTACAGCATTAAAACACACCAGTGGTGGAGGTATCCCAGGGACTGTGTAATTTGAAAAAGACACATTCCAGCAATGCCTTTTTTTTTTTTTTTTCCCTTGGAAAGAAAAGCTGATCTTAATGGTTTCAATTATTTTCAATAGCTGCCCTAGGACGATGTGGAGTTTCAAATATGGGCAGGAAATTATTTCAAAGGCAACATGAAAAGTGTGTTTATGGACTAAAATATGTATAAATGCAGACCTCAAGAAATGGACTGGAAAGAATTGCTTGGAGCTAGTTCCACCAAGGGAGGGAAGGAGCCCACAAGTTCACTCACATGGTCTGCAAGGTCAGTGCAATCCTTCACTGGGAATATTTTCCTTTTAAACTAGAGCAGGGTAGATTTAGGAGGAGTGCTTTACAATGAGAGTGGTGAAATACTGGAACAAGACTGGCCAGACAGGTGATAGAGGCCTCAGCTCTGGAGATATTCAACATCAGATGTGACAGGGCCCTGAGTAACAGGATATAGTTAAATATGTCCCTGCTCACTGCAAAGGTGATCGGACAAGATGACCTTTGAAGGTCCTTTCCAACCTGATGCATTCTATGATTCAATGATTCCATCTAGAGAACTCTTGTCCAACTATTTATTCCAAACCAAATCCCACATCTTCTAGGTAGAAACTGATACCAAAAGATACATGCCTGCATGTGGCTTGCTTGCCTTCATTTAAAGAAGAAATGTGGACTCCTGAACATTAAACTAGAATTCAGGACCTCCCATATTCTTTGTACTGGAACAAGTTTGCTGGGTGATAGTGGAAAAGGCATTTCCAGCACCAGCCTGCCTCTTTCTGAGATAGCTGGAAGGAAATGGTTCACATAACTCAACCCACACTATTTTAAATCAATCCAGGAAGATATTTGAGGTTTTGATAGTTTTCCAAAGGCAAAGCAGGATTTTTTTTTTTTTTCTCAGTCTGGAAGACATCTCCTAGGACAGCAATATGACTTCCAAGCCAGCTCATGAACCAATCATACTTCATACACTTTCAGATGACTTACTTGCAAGTCTTGAGGCTGCAGACACATTGCCAAAAAAAAGGCTGTGTTACCTGCAACCTACAGGGCTGCCTGAGCTCCTCATACCTTATTGCAGCAAACTCACATTCCAGCAATTTAGCCATGCTGAGGGAATAGCAGCCTGCAGGTGGAGGGAGGGGATTCTGCCCCTCTGCTGCGCTCTGCGGAGACTCCCTCAACAGCGCTGGGGCAAGCTCTGGAGTTCTCAGCAGAGGAAAGACATGGACCTGTTGGAGCAGGAACAGAGGAGACAACAAAAACAGTGTAAGGGCTGTGAGGAGGGCTGTCCTCTGCTGTGAGGACAGACTAGGAGAGTTGGTATTGTTCAGCCTGTAGGAGAGAAGACTCTAGAGAGATGTTCTTGTGGCCTTTCAGTATTTAAAAGAAGGTAGTGAGAAAGCTAGGGACAGACTTCTTAGCAGTGGCTGTTGTGACAGACAAGGGATGATAGTTTTAAACGAAAGTTAGATTTAGTCTAGATCTAAGGATGAAATGTTCTACAATGAGGTTGTTGAAACACTGGTCCAGGTAACCAGAGAGGTGGTAGATGTCCCATCTCTGCAAACATTACATGCCAGCTTGTTTGGAGCTTTGAGGAACCTTGCAGATGTCCCTGCAGGGAGGTCAGACTAGAGGATCTTTAAAGGTCCCCTCCAATCCAAACCATTCTTTGATTCTATCTGCACACACTGCAGGGCTGGTAACAGCAGTCAGCCACGCAGCAAATACTCCTTATCTCCTGCTGTGGAGTTCCACCCTTCTGATGATCCCTGGAGAGATGCTGCCGACAGATTGGCCAAATTAACAGATTTTTGTGATAAGATTTCTGCCCTGTGGAGATCTCATGAACAGTAACAGAGTGACTTGGAGAAGCAGGGGATCCTGCTCCTTTAAAGGCAAAGCTACTCTAGAACTGAAATCTATGGTAAACAGGCAGCTATTTTAGATACTCATTCCAGTGGCTAATACTCATAATTCCCTTTCTAATACCAGTCAAGATGTTTACTGCACTTAACCATGACAGAAAAATGTTGATGGGACATTTAGCAGAGTTTCTCTGTGGGCCTTAAATGTAAGGGTCATTATCCTTAAGAGAGCTTCACAGAGATAAATCAGCCACAATGACACTGAGTCACCACACTGGTTCCTAGAATCCTAGGAGACTCAGAGTAGAGATATGGCTTTGTGGTTAAAACTCTGGTTTATATCAACTGGAAGAGCAATTCTGCCACATCTTCTGTTGCAGTCTCTGCAGATCAAAATGGAAGAGAGAAGATTTACACAAGATTTTAGGAAGAAATTCTTCACCATGAGAATGGTGAGACACTACAGTAGGTTGCTCAGAGAGGTTGTGGGTGCCCTATCAAGTCTTCAGTGCCAGGTTGAATGGGGCTTTAAGCAACCTGCGTTTGTGGAAGGTATCCCAGCCAAAAGCAGGGGGTTAGAACTAGATGGTCTTTAGAACAGAGGGGTATTAAAGCCTCCAAGGGGACTTGGTGCTGCTTGCCATGACCTACCATACATCCATGCCAACCTTAGTCATAGAATCATGGAATGGTAAGGGTTGGAATGGACCTTTTGGAGATCATTGAGTCCAATCACTCTGCAAAAGCAGGGTCACAGACAACAGGTTCTCTCTCTAGAGAACACAGAATCTATTTTGGGAGACTCCACAACCTCTCTGGGCAGCCTGATCCAGTGCTCCACCGCATTGCAAGGAAATAAGTTTTTTCCTTATTTTTATATGGAAAAGTTCTACTGACAGCAGTGGGGTATGATTCCATGAGGTGATCAATTATTGCCTGAAAGTCGACTAACAAAGAGCAGTTCCCAACACTTTGCAGCAACTCTGATTAAGAGATGAACACAGTATCTGTCCATCTTAGCTGCCCCATCCCAGATTTCCAGGGAGCTCTATGCAGATGCTCCTCAATTTTATTTTCATCAAGGATCATTAAAATATAATTCTCTCCTGGATGTGCTTATGCCATGGTGTTACACAAGAATCTGAAAACCAAGGTAACACTCAAGTATTGCTGTGGGGTTTTCCCTTTTTATTTTGTTGTCCAGTTGTGCGTTCAGGATTGTGTAGGTCCGAGGTTTGCAGTCATATCACAAAGCTTCTTTGTAATGAGTACAGACTAGAACACAGGAGGTTTCACTTGAGCTTAGGGAAAAACTTTTTATTTTAGGGGTGCTGGAGCACTTGATGAGGTTGGCCAGAGTGGTTGTGGAGTCTACATCTTGGGAGACTTTAAAGGCTTCCCTGGACACTGTGGTTTGTGCAACCTGTTTTAGGTAAACCTGCTTGAGCAGGAAGCTTGGACTAGATGATCTCAAGAAGTGCCTCCCAAGCCCTACCATTCTGTGATTCTGTGACTTTGTGGGTATCTATAGCAGTATTATTGACCATGCTGTATCTACCCACCTCTTCAAAGGGTCTGCTATTTCTCCAAGGTGCCTACATCCCTATAGAACAATGTTCTCCAAGAATTTCTGCCCAGCAGGAGCAAAAAAAAAAAATAAACAAACCCAGAGCAGGATTTTTAAAACCCAAAAAAACTTGTAGTGTGAAAGGGAGAGAATGATGCCTGGCTGAGCTTCATCCATCTAATTTTATGTGTCATCAGTTTGGATGTGTAAATCTGAGCGAGTTGTCTAGACGTCTTTTATAGTCGGTGGAGAGAAAAGAAGAACTTCCCGGGTGCAATTCAGCCCAGCTGGGAGAGATGAATTGTGCTCTGGAAGGGACCATCTCTCTTTCCCAACTGTAAAGCAAAGTCACAGTGATAAAGCAGCACAGACATAACCGCCTACCTCTCAGCAAGCTGCAGTTAACTGAGAAAAGACCCACTCAAAATAACCCACAAACAACCACCAGCTTCCCTAAACAGCTCTTAGGGCGTAACAGAATAAAAGCAGCCAGTGTGCTTTCCACCAGCCTCAAACCAGCACAAGCTCTTGGCCACGGCGAAGTTATCTGACCTGGGAAAAGACCTGCTTTAAACCATGGCTTTAACCATAAAATCACTAAGGTTGGAAAAGACTTCTGCAATCATCAAGTCCAACCATCAAGCCAATACCATCATGCCCATTAAAACATGTCCCAAAGTGCCAGATCTAAATGTTTTTTTAATACCTCCAGGGACGGTGACTCCACCATGTCCCTAAGCATTCTGTTCCAGTGTCTGACCACACTTCCAGTAAGTGTAATAATATTCAGCCTAAACCACTCCTGGTGCAACTTGAGGCCATTCCCTCTTTTCCTCTCATTCTTCGGGAGTGAGCCTCACCTTGCTATGATCTCCTTTCAGGGAGCTGTAGAGAGCTGTAAGAAGGTTTCCCCTCAGTCTGCTGTTTTCTAAGCTAAACAATGCCAGTTCCCCCTCATCTGGTCCTCGCGAGACTTATGCTCTAGACTCTTCACCAGCTTCATTGATCTTCTGTGGGCATGCTTCAGCACCTCAATGTCCTTCTTGGTGTGAGGGGCCAAAACTGTGTTCAGTATTCAAGGTGTGACCTCACTAATTCTGCGTACAGGGGGATGCCTGTATGTCTTGCTGGCCACACTACTGCTGATCCAAGCCAGGATGTTACTGGCCTTCTTGACCACCTGGGCACATGCTGGCTCATATTCAGCCAGCTGTCATCCAGCACCCCCAGGCCCTTTATTGCTGGGCAGCTTCCCAGCTAATGTGTTAATGCCCTGTGCAGGAATCTGGGACTGGTCTGGAGCTGCAGAGCTGTGCTCACTCTGGTTCTGGTTCTGTAACAGCAGAGAAGTTGGACAGCATAAAGAGGTTGCAAATCTTTCCAGGTTGATTTGCTGTGCTGTGACATGAACAGCATCTGACTCCTGGAGATGCAAGGACAGACCAATGAATTACAAAGGGACTGGAATATTGCTGCAGGTTTTCCTGACAAAAGAGGCTCCACCTTTTCCTCCTTCTCAAACAGGGAAAAAATCTCTGAGAATATTTCCTCTGCTCCCTTTGAGGCTCCACCAGCACGTACACACACACTAGATACACAGTCACTCCCCACGTTTGCTTTTCAGATTTGCCTATTGACATCCCCCCCCTCCCTCCCTCCTTCTCTCCATCTCCTGTTTTTCTCTTCTCCCAGTCTGCGGAGGCACCGACGCGACTTTCTATAGAACATTCACCATCTCTAGGAGACCTGGGGCTGCTTTGAAAAACAATAATAATTAAAAAAAAAAATTAAAACAAGAAATAGGGAAAGAAAAAGACAAAACAAAACAAAAAATTTAGAAAAACCACAGGAAAAAGGGAGCTGTGGAAAAAAGAGAGCAAGAGAAAGAAGAGAATGCATGTCAGCTCCAACCCACTGCCGTGCCGGCGTGCACAGGGGTTGCCTTTTGCTCGCCGCACATCAATGCCTCTTCTCCTCCGAAGTTATTTCCCCTGGAGTGAACCTATCAAAGATTTTCAGCCTCTCTGGAGAGAGCAGTTCCAGATAACGCTGGATTTCCTTGTCAATTTTTGCCTACCAGGCTCTGGCAGCATTTTCTACCTAACACTCTGATCTTGACATACACGTACAGAAGCAGCCTCTGTGTGTGCGTGTGTGTGTGTGTGTTTCTGGAGCTCTTTCCTCCTGCTTTACAAGTGATGCAGCTGCCTTCAGACTGCAGAGAGGAAGGGAAAACCCAGAACCACTTGGCATCTGCATAGCACCCTACTCATCTGTGATTCCTGTAGTGTCTTGCCCTCCTTGTAATTACAGTAATTAATATAATTATACTAATAATAATGATTATTCTTTAGGGCGTGACAGATCTTTCCTAATACAGCTCCTTCCCTGGAAATCCTGGGGCTGTAGTTGTAAAAGTAATCACTGTAGGGTTTCCAAATAAATGCTCCCAATGAAATCTTGTAACTCTACAGCCAGGAATTCAGAAATGTTCATCCCTTCTCCTCTCCTTGCTGTGACAATGGTGCTGGAAGGACCAGCCACTCCAACAGTATGTCTCTGATAGATCTGCTTTAGATAGGGCTACTTCCAGATAAAGTCTAGTTTAGGCTGAAATAGTTGGGCCTCTTCAGCCTGGAGAAGTCTTCTGAGAGACCCTATAGCTGCATTTCAATATCTGAAGGAGACCTAAAAAAAAAAAACAACTGAGTAAGGACTGTTTAGAAGGGTTTGTAGCAATAGTTTTAAACTAGAGCAGGGTAGATTTAAGCTGGACATTAGGAGGAAGTTCTTCACAATGAGAGTGGTGAAATACTGGAACAGGTTGCCCAGAGATGTGGTTGAGGCCCCATCTCTGGAGACATCCAGGGGCCCTGGGCAAGCTGATCTACTTTCAGATATCTCTGCTCACTGTAGGGTAGCTGGACAAGATGACTTTCAAGGGTTCCCTTCCAACCTGATGCATTCTGTCGTTCTGGTCAGTCATGATGCGTTTATTTTGGCTGGAGGGGAGGGACTGGTGAAATCTGATGGTACTGACTACTCAGCTAGATGGTTTATTTGGTCAGCCTTGGTTGGCGAAGGTCCTAAAGCAGTGGTTGTGAGAGGAGAGACTCAGTTCAATCTGTAAATCACCATCCCAGGGATCCATGTAATTACTATCTCAAGGGCCCAGAGCTCATTAGCCTCAGCAATAACAGAAGCAGTTTATAGGTGCTGTAACTCGCTGCACTGAAGGCTGGGCACGTGGCAACACAGCAAGCTGTAAGGCACAGCTGCTTGCCTGTAGCTTCAGCCTTGACCAAGAATTTTCCAAAGATCCAGCACAGCTGATGCCTCCAGCACAAAACTTCTCCCCAAAACATAGAACCATATGTGCCAGCTGGTTATTTCTTTCTATTTCCTGATTCCCTCTTGGGATCTCTGTCCCATAGAATCATTTCTTATTGAAAAGACCTCTGAGTTCATCAAGTCCAACCACTGACCTAACACCACCATGGTCACTAAATCATGTCCCAAAGTGCCACATCTACAGTGTGGTTGTTGAACACATCCAGGGATTGTGACTCCACCACTCTCCTGGGCAGCCTGTTCAGATGCCTGACCACTCTTTCAAGAAAGAAGCTGTTCCTAATATCCAAGCTAAACCTCCCCTGGCACAACTTTGAGGCCTATTCCTCTTGTTCTACCACTCGATACTAGGGAGAAGAGACTAACCCTCATCTCACAACAACCTCCTCTCAAGTAGTTGCAGAGAGGAATGAGGTCTCCCCTCACCCTCCCAGGATGACATCAGACCCAGCTCCAAGGTGGATTGGGATCACCAGATCAGCTCCCATATCAAGCATGAGGACAGCAGCAAGAAGTGACTCTGTTATGTCACCCAGCTTCCTCTTTGGCAATGTTATCCTCAGCACATGCATGGATGGTAGAAGTCACTGCTCTGTCATTAAAAATAGTCCTCAATTATTTACTCTGCATATACATACATATATATATATATATNGCCTTGGAAGTAGAATTGTTCCTCAAGGGCAACAGGACACTCCCTCTGAAGATCTTAGTGGTGTGAGAGGAGGATCCTTGAATGCAATTTAGAATCATAAACCCATAGAATGATTTGGTTTGGAAGACACCTTAAAAATCATCTTGTTCCAATTCCCCTGCACATGAGCAGGGACATCTTCAACTAAATAAAGCTGCTCAGAGCTGTGTCTAGCCTGACCTCAGCAACTCTTGGATACCTGAGTGAACTGCTCAATCTAGGAATCCACCATCAGTATTACATTAGGACTGCTCCATCACATCCACCCTAAGCATCCAGACTCCTTTTGCCCCAAGGACATGTTTTTCTCTTCCCGCACTCCCTAGAGGCACTGATGTGACTTTCTGTAGAACATTCACCATCTGGGGCTGCTTTGAAAAACAATAATAAAAAAAAAACAAGAAAGAGGGAAAGAAAAAAACACAACAAAACCACCATAAAAAAAAAAGCTTTCTCCAGTGGAGACTGTAGAAGCAGGAAGAAGGCAAAGGGAGTTGAAAGCATGGTTGTACATTTATTGAGGCCTCCTGGCCATTCAAGCCAGACCTCAGGGTTCAATTCTTTCAGCCAGTGCTGATGTTCCAGCAGCAGTGAATGTGTTCTAATTACCTCATGCCTAAGCTTGCAAACCCACACACTTCCGCAATCATAGAATAGTGAAATAATTGTGGTTGGAAAAGACCATCAAGTACAACTTCCAACCCACCACTGCCATGTCCACCACTAAACCATGCCCCTCAGCACCACATCTACACAACTTTTAAAACCCTCCAAGGACTGGCACTCTATCACTGCCCTGAGCAGCCTGTTCCAGGCCATGACAACCCTTTTAGGGAAGAAATTGCTCTTCATAGCCAATCCAAGCCTCCCCTGATGCAACTTGTGCTGTATCTTGTTTCTTGGAGATGAGACTGACTTTCGCCTCACCTTCTCTCAGGTAGTTGCACAGACTGAGAAGGTCATCCTTCACCCTTCTTTTCTCCAGACTATACAACCCCAGTTCCCTCACAAGAACAAGTACTTCTCAAAAGACTTGTTCTCCAGATTCTTCATCAGTTTGTTGTCCTTTGGAGACACTCCATCACTTCAATGCCTTTCTTAATGTGAGAGAATAGTGATAATACTTATCACACTCCCATGGGTGTATGGGTCACCACCACCAGGCTTGCATGTAGAGGCTACTGGTGTGTAAACAACAAGGAGATGGTGGTAACAGAAGACTTGCACTGCATGGTGTCCACATGGGATCTTTCAGGCATTGTGGGACATACAGACAAAAAAAGTTGTTCCTGAAGACATCCATGCTGAAACCAAGAGGTCTGTTTGAAACTCAGCAGCACAATAAAGCCCTTCAACAGCAAATCCAGCCCTGGAGAGGACACTTTTAATTACAGACTTTGCTCAAGGGCTCACCTGTGTTATTCCTGCCCTGTAAATACAGATTGGAGAACTGAGCTTCTGGCTAGTTCATGCTCTTTGCCCTCTGGGAGTTTTAGCATTTGTCAATTCCAGGAAGATCCAATAATATTTTAAAGGCAGGATGTGAAATTGGATTATGTGGGACTCAGCCTTCGAGCAGAAAAGAGGTAAGTCTCCTTAAAGGCCAAGAGCAATCTTTCCTTTTTCCTTTCCTGGGACCTTCACTGAACCTTGAATGGTGAAGCACATGGTTATTCCATTTCACCTTGCAGCTGGCTTACTGTAATTGATTATATTTGTCAGCCTACTTTTTTTTTCCCCCCTCTTTTTTCCTTTTAAATGCCACGAATGGATTCATGCTGCAGGTCCGTGTAAACCAGAGTCACTGCCCGGCAGCAATAACTCGTGCTCACAATGGAAGAGATGCATCCAAATAGGGCAGAAAAACACTGCTTTAGAAACCTGAAGTAGGTGTGCAGCATCTAATCCAGCCATCCATCATGTAGCTGCTCTAATCTGACTAAAGTCAATGGGGACAGAAAGGGAAGACGCAGGCAACAATAACAGTATCATGGTAACGGTGAGGGAGATGCTGGAGTGGATCTCTCTGCTCCGAAAGCACAGGGAGGGATGTGCAACCTCACCCACAGCTTCCCCAGGCTGCGTGTCCTGGGTAAGCTTTAATCAGATACAAAAGGGCAGGTGTCACATCAGAATAACTCTGCTGTTATTATTGGGGGTTTTTTTCCATGTAATGCTCTAGCTCTTTAGTCAGGTCAGAGCCGTGGTTTTTTCATTCAAAGCCTGAAATAGCTGGAGACATACATGGCTAAGAGCATATTGTGCAGCCCCATTATCAGCTCTGGTCAGGGTTAGCACTTTCTAGTCAATGTTCCCAGCAGGCTGGGCAAATGGGAGGTCACCATGCCACTGGAAATGCCATGGAGCCAAGGGCCCAGCTCAGAGAAGGAAGGTGTGAAGCATTCTTCTCTATCAGTAACCTCAGGAGATATTCCCCCTGGGCATATCCCTCATCCTGGTAATGATTAACATGATGATATGAAGTAAAATGTGGGCAACATTAAAAAGAAAAATTATCTCTAAGAGTTTCAGCTTTGCAAAACCCGAGTTTCTGCCCAAATATAATTTCAAATGGAAGCCTGCATCTAACTGCCTCCCTGCTGTGCTTTGAGACCTAATCTTGTGCCATCACAAGCTGCAACCACTCCTACAGTCTCCTCCTACCCTGGGATGTGTGTGATGATAGCAGAAGTGTTGAGCCAAGGGCTGTAACTTGGAGTTCCTGCAAAAGGCCCTGCTTGATGTGAGCTCAGACAATGAACTATCTCAGGGCTTCCTGCCATGGAAGCAGAGTATGAAAGGCACAACTGCATTTCCTTAGCAGGCTACTGGACTCCTTTAGTCTTCTAGTCATCTAGGGGATGTCAGTTGATGAAAAACTCAACACAAACCGGCTATGTGCACTTGCAGCCCAGAAGGTCAACCATGCCCTGGGATGCATCAAAAGAAGAGTGACCAGCAGTACAAGTGGGGTGAGTCTTGCCTCTACTCTGCTCTCAAAAGATCCCACCTAGAGCACTGAGTACAGTTCTGCTGTCCCCAGCAAAAGTAGGATTTCATACTGCTGGAGTGGGTCCAGAGGGGAGCCATGAAGATGATCAGGTGGCTGGAGCACCTCCTTTCTGGGGACAGGCTGAGAGCTGGGAATTATCAGTCTGGAGAAAAGACCTTATGGTGGTTTTCCAGTACCAGAAGAGGGCCTACAAGAAAGCTCAGGAGGGACATTTTAAAAGAGCTTGTAGTCATAGGATGAGGGGGAATGGACTGAAGCTGGAAGAGGGGAGATTTAGACTGGAGATTAGGCAGAAATTCTTTACAGTGAGGGCGCTGGAACACTGAAACAAGTTGCCCAGGGAGGCTGTGGATGTACCCTCCCTGAAGCTGTTCAAGGAGAGGTTGAATGGGGCCTTGAGCAGTGTGGTCTAGTGAAAGGTGTCCCTGCCCATGGCAGAGGAATTGGAACTAGATGATCTTTAAAGTCCCTTCCAACCCAAACCATTCTGTAATCCAGGTACCCAGGAAGGAACAAAGACAATCTGCAGTAGGAACTGACAAGATGCAGAGCAATTACCCAAGGAATAGGGTCTTTAGAAATAATTCCAACTAAAAAAAAAACCAAACAAACCAACAAAAAAGACAAACAAACCAAGACAAACAAATCCAAACAAGCCACCTCAAGCCTCACCACCGCCCCTCCAAAAAAACCCAAACAAAAACAACAAAACAAGAGCACTTTGGGGGGTGCATCTTTCTCTCTCTTCTCATGTCAGTCACAGGATGAAGGTTGCCCTCTTGTAAGAGGTTTAAATGACAACAGACAGGGAGAGATAGTAAAGCAAAACGACACAAGAATGTTGCACTGCAGTTTCTCTCTGTGGCTTTGCAGGAGCTGCAGGGATGTGACAGCAGAATGCAGCAACTGGAGCTCAAGAGCTGCCAGCACCATGATGGGGGAGTGTGAACAGGGACACAGGAGGAGAAGCTGTAAATGCAGGGTAGATGCTGAAGTAGCTTTAATCCATTTGGCAAATTGGTGCCTGATGCTGCATAAAGCTGTGTGCTGAGACATAAAGATGGTGTTTGGCTGAAGTTTGGCAGGGTGTGATTTGTGGTTGCTGATGTACAGTCTGCAGTAGCAAAAGAGAGAAATCCTGGCGGATTCAAGAGGGAGAAACCCTGATGTATTCAAGAGAGAAATCCTAGTGTACTCAAGAGAGAAGTCCTGATACATTCCTGCCTCTGCACAAAAGAGACATTTTAAAGGGTGTTCATTCTGCATCTGGATGCAGAGGTGGGCCCCATACTGCTCTCTCTCCTCTACTTTCACAAGTGGTCTCTCCAGATAGCACATTCCACTCTAAGGACTTGGCTTGCTGGCAGAGCATCACATTCAGTGGTTCATGGATGGGACTAAGCCCAAATCCATTCTCTAGTTTGATACCCAGTTCTGCCTCTGCTATTAAACCTAAATAAAAAGCAAGTTTAGTGGCTGCAAGAGCTGCCAGGCTATTGCGGCTTTATTTAGCTGCATAGCAGGTGTGTTTTGGGAAGTGATTTTTGCAGTCTTCCCTCACATGTGCATGCCCACAGAGTGCCTCTGAGGTTAACCCATGCCTGCAGGACTAGGAGTGTGAAGAACATTTGTTTTCCCCTCTACTAACCAGCAGAGCAACTGCTGCAGGGAGGTATTTAGTTCATGGAGTCTCTACTATTGGATTTGAGAACCAATCACCAGCCTCAGATGGAATCATAGAACCATAGAATAGTATAGGTTAGAAGGGACCTCAAAGATCATCCAGTTTGAACACCCTGCCATAGGCAGGGATACCTCACACCAGATCAGGTCACTCAAGGCCTCATCCAACCTGGCCTTGAACACCTCCAAGGGAGGGAGCATCCACAGCCTCCCTGGGCAACCTGTGCCGGTGTCTCACCACCCTCACTGGAAAGAACTTCTTTCCAACATCTAGTTTAAACCTCCCTCTTCCAGTTTAAACCCATTACTCCTGATCCTGTCATTACAAAACCTTGTAAATAGTCCTTCCCCGGCCCTCTTGTAGGCCCCCTTCAGATATTGGAAGGCTACTATAAGGTCTCCTCAAAGCCTTCTCTTCTCCAGGCTGAGGAGCCCTGTCCTCATAGCAGAGATGCTCCAGCCCTCTGTTCATCTTTGTGGCCCTCCTCTGCACTTGCTCCAACAGTAATCTGACAGCACCAGAAGTGCCAAATGAGCAGGTGGAAGGATGGAGAGGGACAAGTGTTAGAACAAAAGGAAATGGCCTCAAGTTGCACCAGGGGAGGTTTATATTGGATATTAGAAGGAACCTCTTCACTGGAAAAGTTCTCAAACGCTGGAATAGGCTCCCCAGAGAAGTGGTTGAATCCCTGTCCTTGAAGGTGCTTAAAAGACAGAGATGTGGTGCTGAGGGACATGGTTTAGCACAAGGTAAAGTTAAACAATTATTTGACCCAAAGGTCTTTTCCAACTAAAGTGATTCTGTGATTCTATGGATGGATGGATGATGTTACATAGCACTCAACATTGCCTAAACCCTGGTATTGCCATGAAAAGATCCTGTCCAGAAAGAGTCCCACTGCAGATGCCTGGGAAAAGGACCTCTGTGTTTAAGAAGCATTCAGATTTTTTTTTTAGGATTTTAGCTAACAGCTTCTTGAACCTTTGTAAGAAGGTAAGCCAGCAGAATAATGTGAGAAGGGAGCCAGCAGAGTAACTCACCATCTGAAGCATGTCCTTTTTTTGTTTTCAGCTTGCTTTCTGCAAAGTGCTGTCTGCCTGGCAGAGTTGACGCCTCCTTGTTCTCGTGTCAGAAGAGATGGTGAATGAGCCTGGTCTCTTCTATTCTTCAGCAGCACTTATAGTTTTACAGATGTCTACTGCATCCACTCTCAGCCATCTCTTATTTAAAGTAGTTTCATTGCACTATTGGGATCTCATTTCTGGCTTGAAGCCACAAACTGAGCAAGTTTTGAAATAAGGAAAATAAGAAAAACTGTCTTTGGACTGTCCATAATCTTGGCTTGCTACAGCCCACCCTTGCCTCCAAGAAGAACTTTCTTTGCAGCCATCTACAAACCATTTAAAGCTTGGTTCACTTCTCCTAATTCTGTTCAAATTTGAGGCATTTTACAAGTCAAAGCTCAATACTTGGGCAGAGTGGCTGGAAACCTGCATGGTGGAAAAGGACCTTCAGGTGCTGGCTGATAGCCAGATGAACATAAGCCAGTGTGTGGCCAGGTGGCCATGAAGGCCAACAGCATTCTAGCTTTGATTGGCAATAGTTTGGCCAACAGCAATAGGAAAGTTATTGTGCCCCTGTACTTGGGACTGGTGAGGCCACATCTCAAATACCGGGTTCAGTTTTGGGCCCCACTACAAAAGGGTCATTGAGGTGCTGGAGCATGTCCAGAGAAGGGCAATGAAGCTGGTGAAGGATTTAGAGCATACGCCTTATAAAGAGTGCCTGCAAGAAACGGGATTGTTTAGTCCAGAGGAGGCAGAGGAGAGACCTTCTGGCTATCTACAGCTGCCTGAAATGAGCTTGTAGTGAGGTGGGGGTCATAGAATGGTTTAGGTTGGAAGAGACCTCAAAGATATCCAGCCCCCTGCCATAGGCAGGGACACCTCCCGCTAGAACAGATCACTCAAGGCCTCATCCAGCCTGGCCTTGAACACCTTCAGGGAGGGAGCAGCCACAACCTCACTGGGCAACCTGTTCCAGTGTCTCACCACCCTCACTGTAAAGAACTTCCTCCTAACATCCTGTTTAAATCTCCCCTCTGCCAGTTTGAACCCATAACCCCTCGTCCTGTCATTACAAGACCTTGTGAACAGGTCAGTCTCTTCTCCCTTTTATCAGGTGATAGAAAGAAAGGAAATGGCCTGAAATTGTGCCAGGTGAGGTTTAGGTTAGATATTAGGAATAGGCATTGGAATAGGTTGCCCAGGTTGCTGGTGGAGTCGCAGTCCCTGGACATGTTCAAAGAATGTATAGACATAGTCCTTTGGGACATAGTTTAGTGGGGATGGTGATAATACATTGACAGTTGGACTTGATGATCAGAGAGGTCTTTTCCAAATGTATTGATTCAATGATTCTGTAAGTCAGGAAGATGCAAGCTTCTCTAAATGCATTTTTAGCTTTGCTTTTGGCCCATGGTCCTTTCTCATGCTGCAGTCCTGGCTACTGTGACTACCCAGAGCCAAACATACACAGCACTTCAAGCTTTGTTTTGCTTTTTCTACAGGCAGCCATGAGCCATGGTCTCCACTGTTTGCACAGCTGAGTGCCCATAATACCTGAGTCAGTGCAAATCCCCCCAGCTATCAGGAAATCCAATTTTATGGACATGGCTAAATTTGTGTGATGTGTTGGTGGATTAATTCATGAAGATCATTGCCTTCTCAGTGCTGTAATTCAAGCTCTTCTCTTACAGGGGAGAGAAGCAGTCACACAGATATTTTTCACATCATGGGGCCAGGCAACAAGTGTCGCAGTGGGATGCAGAAGCAGCATGGAAGATTGCGCTTGGCCAGAGGTCAACACGACTATTACAGTGCTGCACGGGATTGCTAAAAGTTCTTAAATGAGCAGTCCAGATGGGTTAATTCTGATTTCAGGGATATTCATAGGTCAGAAGGCTTCCAGGAACTCCTGGATTGTGTGCATGTATTGCCCATTCTGGGAATTTTTTGCTGGATAGATGTAGGGTGGCCTAAATCAATAAATCATGCCCACTTCATGGATCAAGATGGGGAGGAAAAGCTTTTACCAGGGAGGCAGTAATTTGGTTATACCATGATGATGCTCTGCGTCCTTTTGCTCTTTCATTTGTACAGTGCACTAGAAAAGCTGAAGCATTTTGCTATGACTTCCTGGTATCCCTGGCTAACTCCACTCCAAGGCCCTTTACACTTCAACAGGTAGCACCAGTGCTTCCCCTAGAAGGACCTTCCTAAACTAGACAGAATATTAGAATCATTCAGGCTGGAAAAGACCCTTAAGATTATCAACTCCATCCATTAACCTAACACTACCAAGTCATCAGTAAACCATGTCCCTAACATCACTGTTCTTGCACTGGTGTAATCCCTGCCATTAAAACAAAGGCCAGAGAGGTCCACTCTTCCCAGGCTGGGCTGCTTAATGGTAACATCACTCTCAGAGACTGGAAGACAATTGATATTTTCTTCCCCTTTTACTTTGACAAGAAAGCTGAGGGCAAGTACAGCTGTGCTTTGTGGGAAAAGCAGTGTGGGTTTCCTTGTGCATAACATCCCTTTAACCCACGTTTACCATCTTCACAAGATCTGCTGGTCTGCTGCTCCTGCAATGGGAGGAACCACCACAGTCAGATGTATGGGTTAGATGAATGGACAGTGGAGTGGATTGGAAACTGACTGAAAGACAGAGCTCATAAGGTTGTGGTCAGTGGCACAGAGCCTAGTTGGAGGTCTGTAACAAGTGATGTTCCCCAGGGATAAGGACTTGTTCAATACATTGATCAAAAACCTGTATGAAGAGACAGAGTGGACTCTCAGCAAGTTGCTGATGATATAAAATTGGGAGGAGAGGCTGATGCATCAGAAGGCTGTGTTGCCATTCAGTGAGACCTGGACAGGCTGGAGAGTGGGCCAGCCTCTTATGAAGAAAGACTGAGGAACCTGGGGCTTTTTAGTCTGGAGAAGAGCAGACTGAGCAGGATCTTATCAATGCTTATAAATACTTAAAGGGTAGCTGTCAGGAAGATGGGGCCAGCCCTTTTGCAGTGGTGCCTAGTGACAGAACAAGAGGTAATGGACACAAAATTGAGTATAGGAAGTTGCATCTAGACATGAGGAGAGACTTCTTTACTTTGAGAGTGGTAGAGCACCAGACCGGACTGCCCAGAGAGATGATGGGAGTCTCCATTTCTGGAGTCATTCAAAACCCACCTGTACACTGTCCTGTGCAACCCAATTGCTATCATTCACAGAATTTTAGGGATTGGAAGTGACCTCCAGAGATATTCTGTGCTCTGTAATCAGAAGTTTCTGTTGTTTCAACAACCTTTGGGCCAGTTTATTTCATGCACAGGAGAAACCTGTTGCAATTCTGAGCTGTAACAAGAACATCAGCAAGGCAAAGGGAAAAAAAAAAAAAAAAAGAAAGTCAGAGAGAGACTTAATAGAGGGATCTGCTGCGTGAGGTCTGAAAAAAACAAATATATCCATGAAGTAAATGGGGACAAATATCGAGACCACGGATGGTGTTTGCAAAAAAATGGCAGCCACTGGCTAATGTTCTCTTTCTCATTATTCCTCATTTGTGGAACAAAATCAGACATTATCTCCAGGGATGTTTTCAGATGTAAATAGATGGCTAGGCATGTTCCGATGATTTTTGCCATCCCTAGTGTTTATGTTTCATATCATTTCATGGGCACACTTCAATCAGATTGTATCAAAACTCGTGGCTGGATCAGAGATGTTTTGACTGAAATGAAGATTAAATGTTACTCAAGACGATTTACAGCCCTCCAAAACTAGATCTAGAAGGAAGCTGAACAATTTGTCTGGCACTTTCAGAGCCTCAGGGGTAGGAAGTTCTGTGCAGATTTGTATTTTGTATTTCTATCGTCTTACAACTGCTCACTAATGAGAACAATTCCTCACATCTCTGATGTACGTAGGACACCAGCACTGCAGTTCCTCAACCATGGGGCTAGACATGAGCATGTTTACATCTGTGCACACCCAGAGTAACTGATGGAGCAACCATAGTCTGAATCAGAACCATAGCTTCAAGTTGGCAGAGTCACCTACCTGTGTCCTACTCTTCATCATCCAGGTTGTTTGCAGTAGACTTTAATCTTAGAAAGAAATTATTTACAGTGAGGGTGGTGAGACAGATTTCCCAGGGAGATGGTAGATGCCCCTTCCCTGGAGGTCTTCAAGGACAGGCTGGATGAGGTCTTGAGCAACCTGGTTTAGTGGGAGGTGTAGATGTCCCTGCCCATGGCAGGTGGATTGGAACTAGGTCCCTTCCAACCCAAATCATTCTATGAATCCGTGGAATCTGTGAATCTATGAATCTCCAAATGTATCCAAGCTTTGAAATACCTGGGATCTCCATTCCAGATTTTCAGGCTATGTCTATGTTTTTAACATTAAAGGAATAGCATTTTTTTTCTTCTGCCTGTGAATTATAGCAGGTATCAGGACAGAGAAGCATTAGTGTGGGGTCTGATAGGCATCACCACTGTCATGTCCATGTCCTATTCAGAATTTTCCAGAAATAATCAGTGGCTGGGGCCTTTGTGCCAGCAGAATGAGTCAGATTGGGTGACCATGTGAGATGGGTACTTTGGGAACAGCAGGAACACACTGTCATAGAATTACAGAATGACTTGAATTGCAAGAGACCTTCAGGATCACAAACTCCAAATCTCCCTGATAAGGGCTAGGCCAGGTTGCTCAAAACCTCATCCAGCCTGCCCTTGAACACTTCCAGGATAAGAAGTCCACCATTTCTCTAGGTAACTTGTTCCAGTGTTGCACTATCTTGTCTACTTCCTTTCCTAGGTCCATTCATCTTGATGTCAGGGTTCAATGTTATTTGTTTGAGGAGCTCTAATAAATTCTTTGGGAAATTCTTGGGTTTTTTTCATGGTCCACAGGCTGGATGAGGGGAAAAACCATGATTTTTCTATGCATTGGGTGTCTCAGGGCAGAGGTGTAAGCTGTTTTGCTGTTTGGTACAGGGAAAAGGCAAGATGAAAAGTCATGCTGCCAAAGGAGAAGCATCTTCTTAATTTGCTGTAACTGTGCAATCCCTGCACAGTGCCATGGGGAAACTTGGGGACTTTTACAGCTCCTCTACAAGATCAGTTGGAACTATTCTCAATATATAACTGAGGAAACCACATCCAAAGAGGGTGCCTTGGTGAGCTGCATGTCTTCCCCATGACTAACTTTAATTAGGTTTTTCTTTTATTATTTTCTTTTCTCCTGTTGATTCACATCTCACAGCACTTTGCTGTTCCTGACTCCCTGTCCTCAGCTGATGAGAACTGGGGTTATGCATCTGTCTCTCACTGCTGTTGCATGAAGCGAGTCCTCTGTGTTGCATACAGATGAGACTTGGCTCTCGACCATGCAGCAGCCAGACTTAAATCTGTAGGAATCACAACTCCTCAGGTGTAAAAGTATGGGGAGGGGGGGAAGTAACAAGCTCACAGTTTGGAGAGAGCTGGTGGAAGACACTGCTGATGCTCTACCGGTGCTCATGATTTTACTGTCAGTCTCAACACCTAGAGGTGTCTTGAACCAGTGGAAGGATTGTATGATAAAAAGCCAACACTGCATGGTTGTCGCTAAGGAGCAAAGCTAGGATGCAGGAAAGCAGAGGGCTGTAGAAGGACCCCAGATGTAATTGCTTTTCAAATCCTGAACTGTTTTCTTTCTGCAGTTACGGTTGGCAGTGGCGAGATTAAGGGCTGAGTTGTACCTGTGTGCTCCAAAGTTTCTTGCAATACTGTTTGATCCCTGAAGATTATTCCTCCATCTTCTTCAAACTCCTTCTATTTAAACATTTCTGCTACAAAGTCAGCTTTCAGCCCTGCATTTGAGAAAAGCATTAAGCTGTTTTGTCAGAGGAGAGGCAAGTATCAGAAAAGGGGCTCTTTCTGCAGCATGTGCCTCAGACCTCCCCAACTTCTATTTATGCTGCTTTTGAGCAGAAAGATAGCTTCCTTTTATCTGTCCAATGGCTTTCTGTTGCTGTGATCATTTCTCCCCTGAGAAAGGTGTCTGTGGCTCTTTCCACCACCGCAGAAACACAAAAGACCCCTTTTCTTTTTGTCAAGAAGCCAATGTTCAGAATTTCCTGCTCTCTCACTTGGGGGTAGTGACTGACCTGGAAAGAATATCTCAACCTGAATATTAGTTTCCCCAACTGAAATATCACTTACCCTCTTCTTTGCTGTGCCAGTAACACGGATGGTCTCCAACCACTGTAATTGCTTTGCAGTAGATTGAAATGAGGAGGAGCAGCTTTGCTGATTTGTGATTTAGAAGAATGCACAATATATGTGTCTCCAACTGATATTAAAGATGACAGATTGGAATCTGAGCTGCCGAAGATGTGCACTGCAGATGACAAATTGCCCTCCAACTTTGAGAAGGGCTGGATCACAGCTCAGTGTGCAAGGGGAAGGCACACAGTGAAAGCCAGGAGACCCACACATAGTCTCCACAATTAGTGTAAGGATCCATCCCACATCTGTAGAGTGCTTCCCATTCCCATACAGATGTAAGTGAATTAGTGTGCTGAGGGCTGATAGCCCCATTAGATAGCCTGCTTTCCTTTAATGGTTTGATAAAAGGAAGGTGACAAGAAGATAGATAGAGATAATACTCCAGGCCTCTTGCAGTAGAACCATTATCATTAACAGCATTAATTAGCCTATAATACACTGTACAGGAACACCAGACACAAGCAGTCTAAAGGGAAGTAACCCAACAATTGTCAGTAACACGATAGCTTAGATTAGCATAGACAGATCATTGAATAGCTTTGTCTTCCTAACCTGGCCTTTCAAAAAGAGAAGAATTCCCAAGGCTGCCTTGCAGGCAGCAACTCCAGCCAAGTCATTAAAAAGACACATGATTATGGAAGTCAGAGCCACAAGGTTAGAAGCAGACTCCAGAACCTTTTTCTATCAAGTCAGCCTATGGAGGACTAGTCTAGTCTTATCCTTTGGAGACTATTTGCACTTGAAGGCATGTTCAGGAGGACTGATTTCTTTCTAAATTATGTTTTTCTTGAGTCCCACACTGCAAAAAGGATATTGAGGTGCTGGAACATGTCCGAAGAAGGGCAATGAAGCTGGTGAAGGCTCTAGAGAATAAGTTTTGTGAGGAGCAGCTGAGGGAACTTGGAGGCTGAGGGAAGACCTTCTTACTCTCTAAATCTCCCTGATAGGAGATTGTGGTGATATGGTCCCTCCTCTCAAGCAACAAGCAATAGGAGAAGAGGAACCACCTCAAGCTGTGCCAGGGGAGGTGTAGGTTGGACATGAGGAACAATTTCTTCCCCAGAATAGATGTCAAGCCCAGGAACAGGGTACCCAGGGAAGTGCTGGAGTCACCATCCTTGGAGGTATTTAAAACCCATGCAGATGTGGTGCTGAGGGACATGATTTTATGGTGACCTGATAGTGTTGTGTTAATGGTTGGACTCTTTCAACCGGAATGATTCTATGATTCTAAACCTGGCAATCTTTGCCTACAGAGAGTGATAGTGTATTTGGAGAGCGACTCAAGAGAGCTCTAATGTAAAGAAATTCAGAGAAGAACCCTGAGTCTGCCCATAGTGAGGTTACATAAAGAGAGATACACGTAGAATGGGAGCATAGCCCTAGACTGGGGAATTTCAGCCTAAACTCAATATTACTACCCTGCAGTCTGCCTGTGCAGAGATGATCAGTTACACAAAGGGAAAATGAAGTAGTTTACCATTACCCCTCACCAGCAGCTAGCCAAAAACCCCAAGGCTCCTACTAAGAAGATAAATTAACTTTGAAATCAATATTATTTTAAGGAATGTATCAAGCCACAGAATCACAGAAATACAGTAGAGATGCTTGTCCCAAAGCTGGAGCAAGGACATCTAGAATCACAAAATCACTCTGGTTAGAAAATGAACACTAAGATGATCAACTCCAACTGTCAGTCTAAGACCACCATGGCCAGTAAACCATGCCCCAGAGTGCAATCATAGAATCATAGAATCATAGAATGGTTTAGGATGGAAGAGACCTCAAAGATCATCCAGTTCCAACCCCCCACCATAAGCAGGGACACCTCCCACTAGATCAGGACACTCAAGACCTCATCCAGCCTGGCCTTGAACACATCTAGGGAGGTAGCCTACCTACCTGGGCAGCCTCTTTCTGTGTCTCACCACCTTCACTGTGAAGAACTTCCTCCTAACATCCCGTTTAAATCTCCCCTCCGCCAGCTTGAACCCATTCCTCCTCGTCCTGTCATTACAAGACCTTGTGAATAGTCCCTCCACAGCCTTCCTGTAGACCCCTTCAGACATCAGAAGTTTACTATAAGGTCTCCTCAAAGCCTTCTCTTCTCCAGGCTGAAAAGCCCCAACTCTTTCAGCCTGTCCTCATAGCAGAGGTGCTGCAGCCCTCTGATCATCTTTGTGGCCCTCCTCTGGACTCTCTCCAACAGTTCCATGTCCTTCTTGTGCTGGGTGCTCCAGAACTGCACAGAGTACTGCAGGTGGGGTCTGACGAGAGCAGAGTAAAGGGGGAGAATCCCCTTCCTTGCCCTGCTGGTAATGCTTCTCTTAATGCAGCCCAGCACATGGTTGGCTGTCTGGGCCACGTGTGCACACTGTTGGCTCATGTTGACCTTCTCATCTACCCAGACTCCCAGTTTACATACATTTAAATACCTCCAGGGACAATGACTCCATCATCTCCCTGTGCAGCCTGTTCCAATGCCTGACCACTCTTTCAGTAAAGACATTTTTCCTAATATTTAACCTAAATCTCTCCTGGAATAACCTCTTGTCCTATCACTTGATACTAAGGAGAAGAGACTAACACTCACCTCACTACAACCTTATTTGTAGATCATGCTCAGCAGCTTTGTGAAAACCCCTAATCAGGGAGGTTTTACAGCCTTCCCTGTTAAGCCATATTAGTATTTTGTGGTGAACACAACTTCTAGTCTGACGAGTATCCAAACTAAATCTTCTTTGCTGAGAATTAAGCTCATCTCTTCTTATTTTTCTCCCAGAGGACTAGAAGAATTGCTCTCATCACTTTTTCAAGTATCTTTAGTCTCTTGGAAGACTATCATTCTATCTCCACTTGGCTTCTCTTTTCTTGGCTAAGGAAATACAATTCAACCTATTTTGCTGATTACAAAAGTAATCAAACTACCAGAGAGGGTTTCCTTGCTCTGAGCACAAACCCTCTCTCAGTGAGGAGCCCTGAGACTTTGTTTCATCAATCTTTTCTACATGCTGCTGCTTCAGGCTGTGTGATGCTTTTCCCTACCAGCATAACTGCACAGAAAGGAATATCAAGTTTTAATCTAACTGCTCTCCGTGTCTCAGCAGCCTGAGGCATGTGGGCTGTGGGAGTTCTTCTTGGGTTCGGGGTAGGTCCTCAGGGGTTAGTTTGATACCTGAGCTGCTTTATGTTGCCTGAAATTTGAGGTTATCCCAAATTCTGAATCAGCTGCAGCTTTGAGACAACCTTAACAGGGATTTTAAACTCACAAACTCCCGGTTTTATTTGAATAAAAACTCTAATTGATTTCTCAGCTAAAGGATGGGAAGAAATCAACATCTGCAGTGAGATGTTTCATCCCCGATGCTAACCATAGGCTGGAATGAAACTTCTTTTCTAGCGGGAGACCTAAGGCTTGATCATTTTGGACACCCAACCTTCAGATGCCCTACATCTGATCACATGAGTATCTCTATGCCCTAAATTCTTTTCCTTTCTCAGAATCACCTCCAGCCCAAACAGAATATTATTTGTTAATATGATTAATAATGTTTATTTGTTGGGTGATAAGGGCAAAGTTTATGCTCCTGATTCCTTGGCTTGCAGCACTTTTATATCTAGAAGTGTTTTTTAGATGGATGCTTTGACCAAGTTGCTTCATGGACTTATTCTGGACCTGACCTCAGATACATTCCAAGCCCAGCCACTCTGTCTGTCCATGTAGCCCCCAAACTCTTAGACACCACACACCCATGACTACAAACAGGCACCTGCTGTCACCAATAACAATCTGTGTGTGATCATGAGGAATGCACTCATTAAGAACCTCCAGTAAACATGAGGGACAAATGAGGCCAAAGTGTCCTGCAGTGACCAGAAGTAGGACAAGAGGAAATGGTCTCAAGTTGCATCAGGGGAGGTTTAGGTTGTGCATAAGAAGAAATGTTTTCACTGAAAGGATTCTCAAACTCTTGAACAGACTTATCAAGGAGGTTGTTGAATCTCCATCCCTGGAGGTGTTTCAAAGATGCAGAGACGTTGCACTGAGGGACATGTTTAGCACAAGAGTTGACGGAATTAGGTAACGGTTGCAGTTGATGATCTTCAAGGTCTTTTCCAACCAAAATGGTTCCACAATTCTATGATTAATGGGCTTCAATGGTGCATGGAGGGAGTAGGGCAAGAGACACTCAGTGTGGTGGCAAGGTCAATCTTACTTTGAACCTCTCCTCTTGCAGTGATGGGACATTGACACTGGGGAATGGTTTATAACAGCATCTTGCCAGTTATCTAGTAACTGCTTTAGTGAACTGCAAAAAGAAATGCTATGCTGGCCATTCTGCTTGGCTTGGAATTTGGGAGAAAGGGAGAAGGAGAAAGAAATCTTCCTTGGGGGATGAGAAATATGGAAAATGGAAGAGAGCAGACAGCAGAGAGACTGACAGCTGGAGCCTGCTGGATCTATTGCTATTGACCATAAGCTTGGTTAAGGTGGCAGTTATCAGCTATAGTATCATCCCACCTGAAAGTAAAAAGGAAATGTCAATACTGAAATGTTAAAGGCACAAAAAGAAAAGCAGAGCAGAGATAGAATGTGAAATAATGGGACTACAACGATTAAGACAGGCAGGCAGACAGTGATGTTGCTGCAGCAGTGCTGGGAATGAAAGTCTGCATTACACTGTGAGAAAATATAAAAAAGAGATGAATTTTCTCTTGTGCTGCCTGCAGGTTCTGGTAGTCTGTGAAACAGATTCCTTGAATTCTCTGAAGGAACTGCTTAGAGAAAATATCCAAGTCAAGAGGTTATTCC
Organism: Psilopogon haemacephalus; assembly: GCA_013396835.1. NCBI lineage: Eukaryota > Metazoa > Chordata > Aves > Piciformes > Megalaimidae > Psilopogon > Psilopogon haemacephalus. The sequence goes on from VWZI01005114.1 coordinate 30,563, forward strand.
CTTTTGCTCATGAAAGACACCTGGATATAGTACCTATACCTCCAGTTTGAGAGCAATGGGATGGATCCATGCTTGTATTAGAAGATCTTAAAATGGATTGAGGCCAGTCATATCTCAAGAAAAAAGCCCAAACAAACCAAAACACACACACACAAAATCCCAACTGCCCCCAAGCCCCCCAAAAACCCAAACAACAACAATAACAAATGTTCTTGCTGCTTCGAACTTGCTTTGCCATTGCTTGAGGTGAAATCAGTGTAGATGCAGCAGCAGGGGTCAGATGGGCATGCAGCATTGTTATAAATAAAAAGAAAGTGGCTGTCTTCTTGCATTGTGCTTGGAACCAGAGCTTATTTCCCTAGAGGTCCAGGTGTCCCAGTTTATTTATGATCTCTAATGGCACCATCCCAAATGATGGCTTCTCCACAGATGGGCCTAGTTCCCTGAAGGGGACTGTCCTGTGAGTGCAGCTTTTCAGCAGCACCAACCACCTCTTCCTCACTACTTAGAATCCAGCAGATGTGCCATTGTCTGTGGCCATTTTGGAAGAGTGCCTTGCTTTGGGATGAGGCTCATTTGAGGGATATGGATGTGCTGGAATGTGTCCAGAGAAGGGCCACGAGGATGATCGGAGAGCTGGAGCACCTCTCCTATGAGAGACTGAGGGAGTTGGGACTATTCAGTCTGGAGAGAAGGCTTCAAGGTGACCTCATTGTGGCCTCTCAGTATCTTAAGGGGGCCTACAAGAAAGCTGGGGAGGGACTTCTTAGGATGTCAGGTACTGATAGGACTAGGGGGAATGGAACAAAGCTAGAAATGGCTAGATTCAGACTAGGTGTTAGGAAGATGTTCTTCAGCATGAGGGTGGTAAGACTCTTGAACGGGTTGCCCAGGGAGGCGGTGCAAGCCCCATTCCTGGAAGTGTTTAAGGCCAGGCTGATCTAGGGTAGGGTGTCTTTGCCCATGGCAGGGGGGTTGGAACTAGGTGATCCTTGTGGTCCCTTCCAACCCTGGCTGATTCTATGATTCTATGATTTTTTATCCTCTTGAAGAAACACCTTTCATGCACAGATCTTGAGGGTGCTTTTGAAGCACATGGAGAAGTTAATGAAAAATATTTCCATGAAATTGAAGGTTTCAAGATTACAGATCTTCAGGACTTTCCTGTACTCAAGATCAACATTCCAGATCCATGGATCTCTTCTTCTACCCCTATGGCAGCAGACTGGTTTGGCAATTTTTTTTCTCTTTTTCTGCTAAAAAGTCAGTTTAGGAATCCTCCACATCAATACCCAGGTCCTCCTTCCCTCATCCACAGCATGGGCCAGGAGCACTACTAGAGGTACCACACTGAAAACTGAAACATCTAAATGAAAAAACTGCAACCTTCTGGATGTTATGGGTGGTTTGTTGTTTTTTGGTTTGTTTTTTTTTTTTTTTTTAATGGGGTTTTGGGTACGTAAGGGTTATTTTCAACCAAAGTTATTTAGCAGATTTTCATCCCTACTTGATTTCATCCCATGATTGATTTTTCATCCCTACTTGAAAAATCAAGTTTGTGATACAGCAATATCTGCCTTTCTCTTCCTAAGATGGAGACAGCTGCTCTCCTTTATTCTTCTGCTCCCAAATCAGCCCCTGCAGTCCCAGATAAGTTATAAAAATTGATGGTGACAGCAAGAAAAAGCAATTTGCTCTGACTATGCAATATCCTCCTCCAGAACCTGTGAGCAGTCCCTGTGGTGTTGGTGATGAGGCAAGGAGGAGCCCTTGGGAGAACATCCTTATCCTGTTGAGAAAGCACCCACATCAACCTAGGCACCCAGAGAGAGCCTGGGTTTAGGTCTGGCTCATACTCCTCTTTTCAGATGGATGGGAGGGAGAAATGAGGAGAAAGTCTTGTTTATAGTGGTGGTCAGAAGCAAGGCCAGGAGGAGCACATATATATGCAAGACTGTTCATACTAATCTGAGACTTTACCTCAATTGCCTCCTGAATAATGTCAAAAGGCATCAGGGTGACAGAAGGCAGCTGCAGCCATCTATTTCCTTCCCTTTGCAGACCAAGCTCTGTTTTTTTCTTTCTTGACCAGTTTTCAAGGCTATTTCAGGTCCTAGAGTCAACCCTTCCTGCAACCTCCACCTCTTTTTTCTTCATTTTTCTTTCTCAGAAAGAAATATGAAAGCTGGGTTTCATCTGCAGAGCAGAGGGGCTCAGTGATTGCACTTAACAGCTCTTATATTAATGATGTGCAAGAACTCTAGATAATAGTAGTCTCTGTCCATAGGGTAGAAATGTCCTGTGTTGTCCTACTTCTGGCTAGCTTGTGAAAGACAGAGAACTATAGAATCATAGAATCACAGAATGTTTTGGGTTGGAAGAGATCTTTAGAGGTCATCTAGTACAACCCTCCTGCAGTGAGGAGGGATATCTTCAACTAGAGCAGGTTGCTCAGAGCCCAAAACAACCTGACTCGAAATGTTTCAAGGGATGGGGAAACCTGGGCCAGTATTATCATCAGCTTCATTGTGAAAAATGTTTTTCTTAGATCTAGTGTAAATATTCCTCTTTTTGTTTAAAATCGTCAGCCCTCATCCTGCCACAACATGCCCTGATAAAAAGTCTGTCCCCAGCTTTCTTACAGGTCTCATTAGGTACTGAAAGGCTGCAAGAAGGTCTCCCTGGAGCCTTCTCTTCTCCAGGCTGAGCTAACCCAACTCTCTCAGCCTGGCCTCACAGCAGAGGGCTTCCAGCCCTCTTGTATTTTCTGTGACCTCCTCTAGCCCTGCTCAAACAGGTCCATGTCTTTGCTGTGCTGAGGACTCCAGAGCTGCCCCCTCTGTGGGCAAGATTTCATCAAAGCAGAGCAGAGGTGCAGAGACCCTTCCCTCCACCTACTGTCCACACTCCTGGGGATGCAGCCCAGGACAGGTTGGCTCTGGCCTGTGAGCACACAGTGCCAGCTCATGTCCAGCTTTTCACCCATTGGCACCCTGAAGTCCTTCTCCATGGGGCTGCTCTTAATCCCTTCATTCCCAAACCTGTATTGTTACTGACATTGCCCTGAACCAGGTGCAGGACCTTGCACTTGGCACTGAAAATCTGTTTCAATAGGGGAGTATTTCCTCAGCTAGTATAAACCAGTGAAAGTTGGTGCTTTCCTAAAGGCCAGAGTGGATGACAATAGCCCCGGGATGATTTCCCGCAAGCTTCACAGAATCCAAATGGAATAAGCGCAATTCATTGTAAGTCTTTAGCAAAACAAGCACACATCTTGGCACTTAAATTTCCCCACCATCACCTCTACCTTTTTTTGTATAGCCAGTGCTGTATTTATTTCCCCATCATCATCCCCTGCTTGTTTTACAGGAGCAGGACTTGACATACAGGGTATGGGGCACTTGCTCAGTGCTTCAAGAAAGTCAGCAAAAGAGTCAATAATCACAGCTTGGCACCATGCAAATAAACACATCTGTTCTCTGGCTGTATGGAAAAGTGCAGGCAAGGGATTTAACAAGTGGTGGTGAGTTGGGGGTAGGGAGAAAAGCAAAAGAAAACAGCTAAGAACAGTGCCTGCTCAATGGATGTATTTGAGTGGGAGTCAGTGAAAGGCTGGTTTCTGGTAGCTGTGTCGCACATTCACATTCAGCGCTCTTTAAAACAGTTTGAGTTTCTTTTACTCACTACCAAGGCAACTAATTCCTGCAGGAAAAGAGTCTGTAAACAGCACCCAGCACAGCAACACCATGCTTGCAAAGATGCACAGTGGCCAAGTTCAGAGCAGCTTAGCAGATCTGGGGAAAATTGGCATTTAGAATCACATAATAGTTTCAGTTGGAAAAGACCTCTAAGATCAAGTCCAACCATCAACCATGTCCCAAAGTGCCATGTCCACACCTTTCTTGAATACATCCAGGGATGGTGAGGTGACTCCACCATCTCATTGGGTAGCCTCTTCCAAATCCTGACCACTCTTTCAGTAAATGAATAGGATCATAGAATCATAGAATGGTTTAGGTTGGAAGGGACATCTAAGATCATCCAGTTCCAACACCCTGCCATAGGCAGGGACACCGCCCACTAGAATAGGTTGCTTAAGACCTCAACCAACCAGGCCTTGAACACCTCCAGGGAGGGAGCATCCACAACCTCCCTGGGCAACACGTTCCTAATATCCAATCTAAACCTACCCTGGCACAATTTCAGGCCATATGCACATGCACAGGCCAACCCACTGAATATGCAGTGCAAGGTCCACCTGCACAGTGCATGGTGCATCAGATGTGCTGCTCAGAAGCTGGTGGATGGTCAGATGTGCCTAACTTCAACAGATGGTGCTGCTGATGCTGGCACATGATTTCCTTCTTACATCTGCTACCAAACTTTGCTTGTCCTCTTCCTCCTCAACTCCTCTAAGCAACTTAGGTAGAAGAGGCAGAGCTAGGAGCAGACTGTGAGCTACCCAAGGCATCTCCACTCACAGTGTTAATGATATTGATCTCACTGATGGGCACTGCAGCTGTCAGAGCCTAGACTTGAACGTTAGCATCCCACATTGGGACAAGAGGAATTGCAGAATCACAGAATTCTGTCATTTAGAAAAGGTCAACAAGATCATCAAGTCCAATCACTACCTAATTCTGCCAAGGCTGGTGCTAAATCATGTCACTCAGCACCACATCTCTATGTTTTTGAAGCACCTTCAAGGATGGGTATCCAACCACTTCCCTGGGGAGTCTGTTCCAGTGTCTGTTCTAATATTCAATCTAAACATCATCTGGCACCACTTCAGACCATTCCTTCTCATCCTATCACTTGTTACTAGGCAGAAGATACTGATCCCCAACTCTCTACAAACTCCTCTCAGGAGCTTGGATTCATTTCTCAGGGGAGTTGTAGAGAGTGAGCATGTCTCACCTGAGACTCCTTTTCTCCAGGCTTAAACAACCCCAGTTCCCTGCACTATTCCTTACAAGACCTGTACTCCAGACACTTTTCCAGCTTCACTGCCCTTCTCTGAATACCCTCCAGGACTTCAATGTTCTCCTTGGAGTGAGGGCCCCAAAACTGAACCCAGTACTCGAGGTGCAGCCTCACCAGTTCTGAGTACCAGGGGGAAGGGGAAAGGACAACCTGTCCTTGTCTGTCCTTGAGCAATTCTGAGCCACACCTGTGCAGGTAGCCCATCATGACACAACAAGGAGTGGGGCAGCTTTGGCTGTCACCTCTCTCAGCAGGAGTCACGGATCTTGGGGAGAAATTGGCTGGAGCTCAGCTGCTAGAGCCTTGGTTTAGTTACAGCATCAATGGTGACCCTGTGGCCTTTGCGAAAAAGTGTGCTCAGTCTTTGGGCTGGGAAGGTTGGACACCTCTGGCTGATTTATCCAGAGGCACTGACATAGACAAGCAAGGTCTCAGCCTGGGTAAGTTTGCGGAAGATGGATAATATAGCACAAATATTAATGGGCCATAAGGGAAGGCAGCAGAAAATGTGAGTAAGCTACTGGTACCTGACAGTTGCCTTCCAAATATAATTACCCCCTGTCTGGCTGATGGAGGGATTTGAACCTGGTGGTTCTTACGCTGGCAGCACAAATCTCTGGGGAGTGAACAAAAGAACAAGGACGCTGCTGCACTGCTGACCCATCCCTTCTGCTAACGGCGAGGTTCCAACCTCGAGTCCTCAGCCAGACATTCACAATTAACAACTCACACACAGGAGAGTATCTCCATATTAACCCATTATCATTGTCTGCCCTCAGACAAGACCAAGAGCAAATGAGAGTTCCCCCAACACAGCATCTACCTCCTTAATAGCTGAGCAAGCTTAGCCACCATTGGCACTGCTCCTTGTTTGCTGTGGTTCTTCAATTCATAGAGCTAAGGATTCATTTCCATCCCAGCAGCCACATTCAGACTGATCACTTGGAGCTCCCTCAAGACAAATAACCACAAGTAAGTGCAATTCATCTTAAAGTACCTCAGTCTACCTGAACCCTGGAAAAGATTTCCATTGACTAGAAAGGCAAAGAAATTTGACCCTAAAATGTGATGGTGGAGTCATGTCTCATGGAAAGGGAGTCCTGAGCCACAACATCCCACAAAAATCCCATTCTAGAAAAAACATGGAATAGAGGTAGCAAGATGATGATATGATGATAAATAAAGCAGAAAAGTACCAGTAGTGCTGAAAGAGAAGCCCACTACCAGTTTCAGTATGAAGACTTCACCCAGGTGAAGAGAAAAGAGTGAGAATTTACTACTCTGCTAGGGAGGACAAAATAATGCATCCCATCTTCTGGCTTTGGCCTTTATTGATGACAGAGTTCTCCTGTCAAAAGAAACTAGAGAATTTTGAGTTCTTCCATTTCACAGAGCCAGTTTCATGTACCTTAAATGGGATGGAGCTTCAGGACGCACAAGGTTAACTTACCAGATGTCAAACCCATCTGAAATGTTTCCTATAGGGCACCTAAATATTAGTCCTCCAAATTCCCTGAAAATTTGATTTCCAGTCTGTACTCCAGTCTACACTTGATTCTTCCACATTTTTGGTTCTTCCATCCTCAAGGTCAGGTTGGACAGATCTCTGAGCAACCTGATCTAGTTAAAGATGTTGCTGCTCACTGCAAGGGGATTGCACAAGATGACCTTTAAAGGTTCTTTCTAATCCAAATCATTCTGTGATTCTATGATTCTAAAGAGATTTTCTGCAGTGGTGAGTGGAGAGAATTCAACTGATCCAGCTCATTGCAAAGGGGTCTCATGGCCATAGTAGAGCCAAGAAGAGTGAGATGAGAAAGCTCTGCAGAGAAACTGCTTGTAGAAAATGGGCTGTCATTGTCTCTGCCACCCCTTTCCCTCTGCTGAGCCAACACTGCAGTTCTCATTTCCAGGCAGCAAGCTGGAGAGGTTTCCTCCCCTGTCTGCAGATGCCAAAGGTGCCTGAGAAGAGACAGAAACTTTCAGAACTGCTCATCATGAAATGCACCACCAGAAACACTTGTGGGGCTGAAGTAGTGGTTTTCTGAGTCCTGAGCAGGCTTTCTGACATGCTCCACCATGTCACACAGCAGCCTGTCAGGAGTGGGACAGTCACAGCCTTTGCCGTCAGACGGTGGAATCTTTCTCTCTCCCTGTCTCTGTGCCTTTGGTGCAATGCAGTATTTTCTTCTCTAGCTGTTTCACTCACTGGAGCCTTGAGAGCACAGGAGAAACCAAGGGAGTTGCTTTGCAAAGCCTCCCTGAAAACAGCTACTGTTTCCACATTCGGTGGGTCCATCCTTAGCCCAGTGGTTGCACAGGAGCATGAAGAAGATATTCATGTGCCAGTTTATCCACTCTTAGCAAAGTGAAGACTGGGAAAGGAGGACCAGCAAAAATATCAGTAAGACAGCCCAGTTTCTGTGGAGTTTGTGTTCCAAGTCCCATCTGGAAACTCAGAGAACACCTCAAGATATTAGTGCACAGCTTGTCTCATTCAGGATGGGGAAAAACCACATCAGTAAATTCAGATGTTTTTTCTGGCTAGTGACAAGGAAAGGCCCATGTGCACAACCTAATGGCCAGCTCCTTGGTCATGTTCACAGTGCAGAGGACCCGACGCATGGCTCATACATGACCCTAAGACATAGTAATTATGTTTGGGTGAATTTTATTCTCCAAAGTGCTAGAAATGTGAAAGCTTTCCCCCAAAGAAGGGTCCAGGCTTTGTCCCAAAAGCATGAGGGGATTTGCAGACAACAGCTATGAAATGGGATGTGATCTAATAGACATGAACTGTGAGCAGCATGGGGATCAGGTTGCAGGAGCTACCAAAGGAGTCAAGCTGACAGTGTAGATGACAGAATAATAGAATCACTTAGGTTGGGGAAGACCTTTAAGATCACTGACTCCAATGTTAACCCAGCATTGCAAAGTCCACCATTAAACCACATCATCAAGCACCACATCTACATGTGGTAGCATGTATACCCTTAGTAGATACTGCAACTCAAAAATGCTTGAGTAACCTTGGGGGGAGGGCGGAAAACCCAGGGATGATTGTTGAAACCACCTCTGGCAGAGTCTCAACCCTACTCTGCCTCGTGTGCACAGAAATTAGGAAAAATGCATAAACTGTGCTGTGTTTTCCTGCCTTTATGTAGGGGTAAAGTAGGAGCCAACTGTCAGGTCATGCACTTGAGTCACAACAATCCCATTAAATGCTTCAGGCTTGGAGCAGAGTGGCTGGAAAGCTGTCTGACAGGAAAAAGACCTGGAGGTGTTGGTCGATAGCTGGCTGAAGAACAGTGAGCCTGTGCCATGTGGCCAAGAAGGTCATCAGCATCCTGGCTTGGGTCAGCAATAGTGTGGCCAGCAGGACCAGGGCAAGCATTGTCTCTCTCTACTGGGCACTCGTGAGACTGCATTTCAAATGCTGCGTTCATTTTTGGGCCTCTTGCTATAAAAAAGGACATTTGGGTGATGTCAATGAAGCTGGTGAAGGGTCTGGAGAACAAGTCTTGTGAGAGGCAGCTGAGGGAACTGGGGTTATTTAGTCTGGAGAAGTGACTCAGGCGATACCTTCTCACTCTCTACACCTCCCTGAAAGGAGCTTGTAGCCAGGTGGTGTTGCATCTCTTCTCACAAGTTACAAGCAATAGGAAAAAATGGAAATGACCTCTAGTTGCACTGAAGGATGAGGCTGGCCAAGGTGAAAAATTTCCTCCCCAAAAGTGTTGTAAAGCCCTGGAACAGGCTTCCAGGCAAAGTAGCGAGATTCCCCATTCCTGAGGGGATTTAAGTCACGTGAGTGCGGTGCTGAGACTTGGCTGTGCTGAGTTAATGGTTGGGCTTGATCATCTTACAGGTGTCTTCCACCAAGGTGGGCAGGAAGATAAGAAGGCAGACATGTAGGCAGGCAGGAAGGAAGGAATGAGGCAGACCTGTTTCTCTCCTCCTTGCTCCTGTCCACTCTAATAAGACACAAGCAGACTTTCTCCTTCCCCAGCAGGCATGCAGCTTGTTTGAAGCAATTTGGAGGCAACTGAATGAAAAGGAATAAACAAGTGGATATTGCAGTTTATGGACAGCTGAGTCAAACCCACAGGCAGTGATTAAAGGACCACAGTCCCTTCTATGCCACAGAAAAGAAAATTACTTCAATTTGTACTGGTTTAGCTCCAAACAGGAGGCAAAGTTGCAGTGGGCTGGATTGTCATTTATGACACCTTTTAATATTAATCTGGAGGAACACTAAAACAGAATAGATTTTTAAATTTTAATTTAAATAAACTGTCAGTTGACCCCAAGCAAATTTCCCTGGCTTTGGTCCTCTCCTTCCAGCTGTGATGCAAAGAAATATAGGTGGGCAAAACAGAGAATACTCAACTGCAACATCCCTACTCTTTGTCCCCACCTTCATTTGTACTACACATAGTTTTCAATGCAGCTGTTTGCCCATCTGGCCCTTTGTTAGTAGATTGTATGGTGGCTCCTCACCTTCTTCCTCATTTGTTTTTCATCCCAGCCTAGTTGAACAAATGCAGCTCCAAAGTGGAGATGAGTATGTTGTAAAAGAGCTTAATTGAACTTTAGCTTCATCACTGCCTCTGCTACTGAATTTCTGACTAATGTGGGATCATAGAAATGAGGTCTAAGATAATTAAGCCCAACCATCAACCCAACACCATCACAAATAAACCTCTAGACTTTTTTCCCCCCAAAAGTGATAGAAACGTTGAAAACAAAGGCACATCTTCATTTTGAGTAATACATGCTGGGGTTTTCAGCAAATCAAAATGTATCTTGAGTTCATACAACGTTTAAAAGGATTCCTCTAAAACCTAAGATCTAAGCTTCATGGCAAAAGAGAACCTTGCTAGATTGCAATGTAAGTGTTTCTGAGACCAAGATGGTGAAGTGGCTTTAAGCTGAAAGAGGTTATGTAAAGATGTTAGATTTAGACTGTGTATCAGAGAGAAGTTCTTCACAGTGAGGGCTATGAGACATTGGAGCAGGTTGCCCATGGGGTCACGGATGCCCCCTCCCTGGATGTGTTCTAGGCTAGGCAGAACAGGGCCTTTAGCAACCTGGGTTAGGAGAAGGTGTCCTAGCCCTTTGCAGGTGGCTTGGAACTAGGTGATTTTTAAGATCCCTTCCAACACAAACCATTCTATGATTCTGTGTCTGCTCACTGCATTGCCATTAGTCACACTAAAATCTGAAGATATCGAGACTGGAAGAGGCCATCCAACACCACTGGATGCTTCAGTTGCCTTTCTGCATCTAGGATGAAAGGGACACTCCAACACTGCACCTCTGTGGCTGGTACCAAAGTACTTCTCAGGCCTCATCACTGCTTCATTTTGGTCAGCACATCCAGACCTTCTTCCCATTAGAATCAAGGTGAGATGCTAGAGAAGAAACAAGAGAAATCTAGACTTTCTTCCAGTGTGAAGCTGGTTTCCAGCTGAGGTGAACACCAGATAGATTCATCCCCAGATTTGAAGAATCATAAGACTCATAGAACTAACTGTTGAGGTTGGAAAAGAATATTGAGATCATCAAGTCCAACCTCTTGTCTAGAGCTCACAACCTCACCACTAGTACTAGGAATGGATAGTCTAAAGAGAAAAAGGGAAAGGACATAGATTCACCCAAAGCCACCCAAAATATCAGTGGTTGAGGTAAGCTTCGGGTACCTTCAGTCACTGCCCAGTGGTCTTACTTCTAGGCTTCAAAGAAAAAAAAAAGCATTTTTGTATTTTTAAGCCACTTTCTCTCATTAGTGTTACTCTCAAGATTTTGATTTGTATATTTATCAATAAGGAAAAGTTACAATGAGATTTGAAACGTACTTGTCAATCTACACCTCTTCCAGTCTTGTTTTCCTGTCTCCTGGGACAATGGCTACCATGGCATTCAAATCTGAATCCACCCCATCGAGCCTCCTCCTTTGTAAGCTGATGGAAACTTGACATTTTTCAAGTCTTTCAGACAAATTGCAAACAGAAAGGAAAAAAACCCAACAAAACCCAAAAAACAATACATACACACACCAAAAAAAAAAAACAAACAGAAAGCTACACACATATTAGAGCATCATCTGCTGAAGCCATGTCAAAATTTTAATGGACAGAAAAAAACCCCACTTGTATGATGAGTATTCTTGATGTTGATGGTATCTTTCCTTCTGGTTCTACCTGTTCTGTGTGCTTCAGTGTTTGTGTTGTTGTTTTGTCAGTGTGAATTTCTAGAGCTTGAATGTTGCAAAGACAAAAATATAAAGAGAAGGGGAGCTCTTATTGCTCTCTACAGCTACCTGAAAGCAGATCATAGTGAGGATGGGGTTGGAATCTTGTAACTAGCAATAGGACAAGAGAAAATGGGCTTAAGCTGTGGCAAGGAAGATTTAGGATGGATATTAGGAAAAGTTTATTTACTGAAAGAGTGGTCAGGTGCTGGAACAGGCTCCAGTGGAGTGGAGGTGGTGGAGTCACCATCCATGGAGACATTCAAGAAAGGTGTCGATTATAGCTTAGTGGATATGGTAGCTGAGTTACAGTTGGACTTGATGACCTCAAATGTCTTTTCTAGCCTTAATGACTCTGTGTTTCTATGATTCAAGGTGGAGTTCTCTTGCAGCCTCATTTAGCTCTTACCTATAATTCCAAGAAACTCACTTCTTCACTGTGACTTCTTTACCTATTCTATCTTTACCTATTCTAATGCTTTCCGGGTAGAGATATAGACAGATATGGATGTCAGCAATATGGACAGGAATCGAGTGCACCCTCAGCAAGCTTGCAGATGACACCAAGCTGTGTGGCACAGTCAACTTGCTAGAGGGCAGGAATCCATCCAGAGGGACCTGGATAGGCTGGAGACGTGGGCCCAGGCCAACCTCATGAAATTCAACAAGGCCTGACCTGAGTCAGCGCAATCCCAAATACAAATCCAGGCTGGGTGGGGAATAGCTGAGAGCAGCTCTGAGGAAAAAGACCTGGGGGTCTGGGTTGACAAAAAGCTCAACATGAGCCTGCAATGTGCACATGTGGCTCAGACAGCAACTGTGTGCTGGGCTGCATCAAGAGCAGTGTGGCCAGCAGGGCAAGAGAGGGGAGCCCCTTTACTCTGCTCTCCTCAGACCCCACCTTCCAGTATCTGAAGGGGGCCTACAGGAGGGCTGGGGAGGCACTATTCACAAGGTCTTGTGATGACAGGATGAGGGGGAATGGGTTTAAACTGGCAGAGGAGAGATTTAAACAGGATGTTAGGAGGAAGTTCTTTCCAGTGAGGGTGGTGAGACATAAGCACAGGTTGCCCAAGGAGGTTGTGGCTGCTCCCTCCCTGGAGGTGTTCAAGGCCAGGTTGGATGAGGCCTTGAGACACCTGATCTAGTGGGAGGTGTCCCTGCCTATGGCAGGGGGTTTGAACTGGATGATCTTTGAGGTCCCTTCTAACCCTTCTAATCATTCTATGATTCTGTGATTCTAGCAATGTCTCTCACTAGCATTCCTATCTCAAATAACCTTTGATTTCACCTGGGTCCTCAACTTACTATTGAAGAGAAATGCAGCAACGTCTGACAGGGGACCTTATCAATATCTAAAGAGTGAGTGTAAAAAGGATGAGATCAGACACTTTTCAGCTATGATCAGCAACAGGACAACAGGCAGTGGGCACAAGCTGGAACCCAGAAAGTTCTATCTGAACATGAGGGGAAACTTCTTTCCCACTAGGGTGACAAAGCATTGGAACAGGCTGCTCAGAGAGGCTGTGGAGTCTCTTTCCCTGGAGAGATTCCAAAGCTACCTAGGCATCATGATCCTGTGCAACCTGCTCTGGGTAACTGTGCTTTAACAGAGGGGTTGGGCGACATGTTCTCCACATGTCCCTTCCAACACTCACCATTCTGTGATTCTGTAATCTGCACAGAGTAAAGGTGAGAAAGCAGAAAGCAACAAGGCCAAAAACAGACCATAATCTGTGGGGAATACTGTAGACTTTTTCATATGAAAATACCTGGAAAAGGAAACAATGATACACCAGACCTCCAAATCTGTGGATGCTCAAGTCACTTGTGCAATGCCTGGATGGAAGAAGGGAAAGAGATGATGCCTGGTTGACTGGAACAAGCACAGAGGCAATAAGGCATTAGGTTCTGATGTGGGATGCAGTAAGTTCCCAAAGACACATAGATACAGAGACTTTGTAATACTTCAATGGAGTTAATTTCTGCTCTTACACGTGTGTAGAGCATGACAGAAGATGACTGGAGAAGATGTATGGATAAAGAGCCTTTTGCTACTCATCAGCAGCTCAGAACTTACAGGTGTCAGTCATAGCTCCACTCCAACTGTTTTTTCAACCTGACCACTTGCTAACAGCTAAAGTTCCTAAAGAACTGAGCTAGCTGCTAAATTATTTTATCTCATGCTCCTGTAGAACATGTTTTAAAAACCAAACAGTTGGAAATGGTGTATTTTTCAGGTTTTAGGGAAAACTCATACTCTCTTTTTTGCTGGCAATGATTTCTGATGAAAAATGTTCACATTCAGAGAACCCTCCCTTCTATTTTTCGTTCCCCCCCCCAATAAAAAATAGTTACAGCAACAGAAAACAAGGAAGAAATCAAGCCCCCATTTGTTAACAACAGCCAACTGAAACTATTCCTGGCTTTAAGCAAGGTTTCAGTCAAAACTTTTTGGAGTCTTTGTGATTGGTGCTCTCCTTGGGATGTGAGGTCATAGAGTTGTAGAACTGTTTTGGTTGGAAAACACCTCCAAGATCATCACGTCCAACCATAAACTGTTGCTGTGGTCTGATTTTGGGTGGTCTGGGTAGGATCTCCATCATAGAGGAATGAGTGAAATCCTTTTCAAAGCAACCACAGTCTTGGAATCATAGAATCAAGAATCATAGAATCCTTTAGGATGGAAAAGACCTTCCAGATAATTGAGTCCACCTATAAACCGAACACTACCAAGTCTACCACTGAACTATGTCCCTAAGTGCCACATCTACATGTTTTTAAAATACCTTCAGGGATGGTGACTCCACGATATACCTGGGCAGCCTCTTCCAATTCTGCACCACAGACCAGAGGAGCCAAATACTGTCACCAGTCCTGCCAACTGCAGAGTGTTGGGAACCACTTTCCTACCTCCTCCCTTCTCACCAACAGTTTGGAGCTCAGCCATAGCCCTGGAAGAGAGCCCAGATATTTATGTTTCTGGACCTTGGCTCATGGCAGCCAGGGTTTGGTTTTGAAAACAACTGCTGATTAAACAGAAATCCCCTGCTGAACAAACAAAAAGAATCTTTTCTTCCCCATTTTCCCCATCCAGTTATATGCCTGAGCTGGAACAGGACTCTTTTGCCAGACAAATCTTTCCTCAGCAAATTCCAGCAGCAGATGCACTGCTTTGACACACACCTGTGTTGATGTTCCCGGGGACTCAGAGCCTGCACAACCTGGGAGAGAGTTTGGATGCTGAAGGAAAATACTTTTCTCACGTGGTTAAACTAAAACTCAGTAAAATTGAAAGGTAAAATTCAAAATAGCCTTCATGAAATTGCTCTCCCTCAGCCCTGCAGGGTTTGATTTTGGTTCCTAACACCTTTTCTTGCAAAAGAGATTTCATTGGTGACAGCCATTACAGTTCACAAATAGCTGTCTTTCACTTCAAAACACTCTCAGTTTCCCCAAGACAGAGCAGTGATGTGACAACTGCAAAGCACTCCAACAATCTGCCACCCTGGCATTGTTTCAACAGAGACCTGCCCAAGCAGGTCCAGAGGAGGCCACAAAGATGATCAGAGAACTAGAACTCAATAAGGAAAGGCTGAGAGTTAGGGATGTTCAGCCTAGAGAAGTTAAGGCTCCACAGAGACCTTATAGTGGTCTTGAAGTAGTTAAAGCTGTCCTACAGGAAAGATGGGAGAGACTATCAGGGAGGATAGTGACAGAATGAGGGGTAAGGGTTTGAAACTGAAAGAGGGGAGATTTATATTAGACATAAGGAAATTCTGCACTGTGAGGGTATTGAAACACTGGAACAGATTAATCAGAGAAGTTGTGGAAGCCTCATCCATGGAAGTGTTCAAGGTCTTTAAGCAGGGCTTAAAGTGTTCAGGGCTTTAAGCAAACTGGTCTAATGGAGAGTATCCCTGCCAAGGAGCTGGAACTAGATATCTCTAAGGTCCCTTCCAACACAAACCATCCTATTATTCTATGAAGGAAAAATAAAAACTAACAGAAACTCTCTTCCTGAATCAGCTTCCATTGTCTTCATGTCTCTGAAGTATCTTGTTTGTGTCTGCAGCACATCAGATTACGTGGACCACGTTCCTCCTACCACACGCTCTTGTGCTTGACTGTGGGTTACATTTGTGCTACCCCATTTCCTAGGCAAGCTGTTGACATAAGAACACATCACACTTTCTGGGAAGAGCTTCATTTTCCAGAGAGGCTTTGCAAAGGAAGCCAGATTTTAGGACAACTCAATATGGTGTGCAATGATGGGTATCTGCAGATGCCTAGGGAGAAATTATACAAAACTGGGCAATTATAGAATAATCCATACCCTAACTTATACATTCAGGATGCATTCTTCTTTCCATCATGGCTGCATCTCTTCAATGGGATGACACACATGGTGGGTAGCTTCAAGGCAGGCATATATTCAAATATCTTATTCTAACTCTGATTCACATCAGCCAAGAAAGTCTGGAGGAGATTGATGACATTGGCTTAATGAAATTAAGTGTCCTTGGAAGAAGTGAAAATTACTTAAATAGAGTGAGCGTCTTGGGCAGGATCCATTATTTAGGAAGCCAAATCATCCATAGACACTGCTTTTGGACTAAGGCAACCCCAAGGAGGTTCAATAAGGTCAAATACTGTGTTCTGCACTTTGGCCAAAACAACTCCAAGTAGCACAACCAGCCTGGGGAGGAGTGGGTAGAAAGCTGCTCATCAGTGAGAGATCTGGGGGTGGTGATTGATAACCACTTGAACGTGAGGCAACATGTGCCCAGGTGGCCAAGAAGGCCAATGGCATCCTGGCTTGGATCAGGAATAGTGAGGCTAACAGGACGAGAGCAGGTATTGTCTGCACCCCTGTACTCAGCACTGGTGAGGTCACATCTTGAATACTTGGGTTCAGTTTTCTGTTCACTCAAAGAATGACACGGAGATGCTGGAGCATGTCCAGAGAAGGGCAACAAAGTTGGTCAAGAGTCTAGAGCACAGTTCTGAGGAGTGTCTGAGCAAACTGAGGTTGTTTAGCATAGAGAAAAGGGGAGACCTTGCTTGCTACAACTAGCTGAGAGGAAGCTGTAGTGAGGTGGGGGGGTTGGCAGTAGGACAACAGAAAGAGGCTTCAGGTTGCACCAGAGGAGCCTGAGGTTGGTTGTTAGGATACATTTCTTTAGTGAAAGAAATGTTTCCATGGAGGGAAACATACCCCCACCTCTGGAGGTATTTTTGAGTCACGTAGAAGCAGTGCTTAGGGATATAGTTTAGTCAAGGACTTGTAGGTGTTGGTTTAATGACTGGGCTCAATGATGTTAAAGGTCTCTTCCAATGCAGGCAATTATGTGACGCCGTGAAAGTGCAAGCCCACGATGTCACCCTCAGTCAGATGACTGCTGAACTGCTGCGCCAGCATTTTTCACGGCAGTTTAAAACGCCATCAAGGCAGCATCAAACTGCCTCTTACATCCAAACCCAAATGGCTATGGAATGGAGCCCAGAGTGGAACGCTAAATTGGATCCTATCAAATCAGCATCAGATCACACAGGCTAAGCGGTAATGAACGGCTCTTAACAACGGAGTTCATCATTATCGAGTAATGACAAAAGATACATAACCATTGAGGGCTCCGACAGCGCAACCAGCCGCCACCCATCACCTACACCCTCTGCTCTGCCTGTCGCCTGCTGATTTTTTCCCATTAGGGTGAAGCTTTCTTCTGGGGAGTGGTTTTTTTCTCCCTTTAACTGGCAAAGGGTTTCAGGGCTCATTCAGGATAAATTATTCAGTCTAAACAGAGGCGCAATAAATCTGAAATGGAGAACAATAGATGATTCTCCCTTCAGACACACGGAGCCTACGAAACTAATCTCCTGCTAAGCAATAGTATGTCCCTCTACAGCTGCTGATGGCAGAATTGACAAGGGTAGCATTTGTTTCCTTATGTGCATCTATATTTAGATTGCCACAGGGCCTCCCCTTCCCACAGCAGCACAAGGCAAGCCATCACTGCATGTGTGAACTTGTCACTGTGGGAGAGAGGCAGACAGGGAAATGGCTCACCAGCTCTTGGTTTGGAAAAGACTCAGTCATGCAAACTTTCACTTATTACCAAATATTTACACTTCGGGGGTTTTTTGGTGAAATGCTGGGCACAAGATGCCCAGAGAGGTGGTAGATAGTTCATCCCAAGAAATATTCCAGGACAGGTTGTTTGGGGCTCTGAGCAATTATAAAATCCATTTGGGTTGGATAGGACCTTAAAAATCATCTAGTTCCAAACACCCTGCCATGGGCTGGGACACCTTCCACTAGAACAGGTTGCTCAAGGCCCTGCCTAACCTGGCCTTGAACACCTCTAGAGAGGGGGCAGCCTTCCTGGGAACATCTTCCAGTATCTCACTGCCCTCACTGTAAAGTATTTATTCCGAATATACTATCAAAATCTCCCCTCTTCCAGCTTAAAGACATTGCCCATCATCTTGCCACTACAAGCCCTTGTAAAAGATCCCTCTCCAGCTTTCTTGTAGGCACCATTCAGGTACTGTAGTTAGTACTATAGTTAAAGATGTCTCTTCTCACTGCAAGGGGGCTGGACTAGATGACCTTTTAAAGTCCCTTCAACTTAAAGCATTCTTTGATTCCATAATTCTGTGATTCTATTTTGCTTGTAAAATAAGCAGACTTAGAAGTGGGAGAAAGGATAGAGAAGCTTGTATAAGGGAATTAGAATGAGCAGGCCCATGTATTGTTTTACTGAGATTTAAGCCTCTCCCATAGCTAGACTTTTACATCTCTTTTTTGAAAGCATGGTCTTGGCATGAAATCTCTACTGTTTAATGTCATTTTAACCCACTTTGAACACAGCAGACCCATCTGGAAGAAGGTGAAGCCTCAGACCCATCTACAGCACTCAGATCTTTGCCCCATCACCCAAGCTGGTTCTTCTTTTTTTTCCCTCCACCAGAACTCAAAGCACAGACTGAGTCTGCAGCATCTGGAGTGTGGTTGCTGCTCCTTAAGGAAAAGAACCAGTTGGAAACACAGAAAATCCCCATTATGGGTTTCAGTGCCAGAAACCAGCTGAAATAACACTGTGGCTAGCACAAGCTTCGGCCACACGAATGGAAATAGCTGTCGGTGGATGCTCTGCAAGCCACATTTCCCCTGGTTGAGGACTTGGCCTTCTGTGTTTAAATCTTTCATCACATTGCACACCCACTCCTTCCTGCCATCTGCCAGGCGCGCCGTGCCCCGGGCCAAGTCTGGTGTCGGCTGCTTCTCCCCACGCAAAGCCTCCCCAGTCCAGATATGCCCAAGTGCTTCTGCACATTCCAAATGCTCTTCTCAACCCAGAAAGGAGCCAAGTTGGGAGCTCTGCTGTCATTTCCCCTACCCCCACATCAGCTGTAGCAGGAGTGAGCAACTGCTTTGGCTTCTCTTTACCTTGCAGGGCCATCTGGACAACCTCAGACCTTGTGCTAAGAGGAAATGGAGGAAGGCCAACAGCACCTTCATGATGTCACCCAGGAAGCAAGTTACAGCCTGGAAGCAGGAGGTTTATGCACATTCATGAACTACTCAGGGCTTCCTCGAGCTCCTTTATGGCTTTGGAGCCCTCTGGGAATGGCACGGACTCCTAATGGATGCTGCATTAGCTAATCCAGTGATTCAATTACTTCTAAATACTCTCTGGTGGCAGGGGTTAGTCTTCCTGATCACTTACTGGAAATAGTTCCTCTTCCAGGAGGAGGGGAGAAGAGCTTCCATTACAAGAAACATCCCCTTCTCTTTTCCATGCATTGTCTTTCCACAGGTAGTGCTCAGCCTCCAAGGGCACAGAAGGAGGCAGATAGACCTGAGATGCAATATCCCTCTCCCCAGTGGGTCAGACACAAACTCCTTCTGGCTCCACTATCATAAGAGCTGTAAGGTGAAGGTAGGTCATACCAGCCAGTACAAAGATGCCCCAGTGGGCACTGACCTCTATCCATCTAGCACAGGGTGAAGTCAGAGGTGCTCAGTCCTGCTAACACTCAGATCTGTAGGGTTGTTGGTCTAGGACCGGCATCTGCATGATATCAGGTCCTGCTCCATTCATTTGCTACATGGACACTCTTCAGATGGACAGCAATGTGTTTAGTTTGGGCCACTCTCTACATGAAGGATATTCAGGTGCTAGTGTGTCCAAAGGGGGAGCATGGTTGTTTAGCCTGGAGAAAAAGAGACTTGGGCAAGACCTTCTCACTCTCTAAAACTCCCTGAAAGTGACCCAATACTGCAGGTGAGGTCTCAGCAGAGTGGAGCAGAGGGGCAGAATCCCCTCCCTTCACCTGCTGCTCATGCTATTGGGGATGCAGCAAAGGAGATAGTTTGGCCTAAGGATGGAGAGTGGACTTTGCTATATCACACTGAGCTTCTCATCAACCAGCACTCCCAAGTCCTTCTTCTCAGGACTGCTCTAAATCAAATCATTCCCCAGCCTGTGCTTGTGTTGTACTGAGGTGGGGGTTGGTTTCTCCTCCCAAAGGACAATAAATAGGACAATAGGAAATAGCCTCAAGTTGTTCCAGGGGAGGTGTAGGTTGGTCATTAGGCACAATTTCTTCCTCAAAGGTATTGTCAAGTTTTGAAACAGGCTGCCCAGGGAAGTGATGAAGTCACCATTTCTGGAGCAATTTAGAAGACACATAGCTGTGGTGCTGAGTGGTGTGGACTAATGATGACTTGGCAGTGTTATATTAACAGTTGGACTTAGAGAATCATAGAATGGTTTAGGTTGGAAGGGACCTCAAAGATCATCCAGTTCCAACCCCCCTGCCATAGGCAGGGACACCTCCCACTAGAACAGGTTGCTCAAGGCCTCATCCAACCTGGCCTTGAACACCTCCAGGGAGGGAGCAGACACAACCTCCCTGGGCAACCTGTGCCATTGTCTCACCACCCTCACTGGAAAGAACTTCCTCCTAACATGCCATTTAAATCTCCCCTCCACCGGTTTAAACCCATTCCCCCTCATCCTGTCATTACAAGACCTTGTCAATAGTCCTTTCCCAGTCTTACTGTAGGCCCCTTTCAGATATCAGATGGTTACTATAAGGTCTCCTTGAAGCCTTCTCTTCTCCAGGCAGAAGAGACCCATAGCAGAGCTGCTCCAGCCCTCCAAACATCTTTGTGGCCCTCCTCTGGACTCAGACCATTCTATGTCCTTGTGCTGGGGGCTCCAGAACTGCACACAGTACTCCAGGTGGGGTCTGAGGAGAGCAGAGTAAAGGGGCAGAATCCCCTCCCTTGCCCTGCTGGCCACACTGCTCTTGATGCAGCCCAGCACACAGTTGCTGTCTGGGCCACATGTGCACACTGCAGGCTCATGTTGAGCTTTTTGTCAACCTAGACCCCCAGGTCCTTTTCCTCAGAGCTGCTCTCAGCCATTCCCCACCCAGCCTGGATTTGTGCTTGGGATTGCACCGACCCAGGTGCAGGACCTTACACTTGGCCTTGTTGAATTTCATGAGGTTAGCCTGGGCCCACCTCTCCAGCCTGTCCAGGTCCCTCTGGATGGATCCCTGCCCTCTAGCAAGTCGACTGTGCTACACTGCTTGGTGTGATCTGCAAACTTGCTGAGGGTGCACTCGATTCCTCTGTCCATGTCACTGACAAAGATGTTAAACAGCACTGGTCCCAG